>OX421501.1:2943998-3413998 GCA_949126835.1 Anisus vortex
CTCTTTTTTTTTCAGTTAAAGCTGCCTTCCCCCCCCCCCTCCAAAACCCTCTCCAAACCCGAGTCAAAATTTAATGACTATTCTCCATGTCAACCATGGGTGCTTTACGCCCCAATCCCCCCCCCCCCTCCTTCCCTTAACCGCCAATAATATTTATGTCTTCTCCCCCTCCCCACCCTCCCACACACTCTGTTTAATCACATAGGGTATCCAAGCGTTCATAATTAGCAACGCTTAATCTTTCACTGGGCCGCATCGATCCCGCCGCCGCCGTTGCCCCGGTTCGTAGAAACGATCCGAAAAGTTAATGAAGGAGGATGGGGAAGAATAAAGAGATGCGGGCGATTTCGATTCCGATTATCTTTTTTTCGCCAAGCACAACAACATGCAGTTGTGTTGTTAATTTGTGTGTCCACCCCTCCCCTCCCGCCCTCCCTTTTTTCTTCCCAGTATCACCTCGGTCGGTGATTTGTTGTGCCATCTGCCGGGCTCTAGTATCTCACAAATCAACTTTTCATTTTTGTTTCAACCAAATTTGCTTAAACTCGATGTGTGTGTGTGTGTGTCCGTGTGTTTGTTGTTTAATGAGTGAATATTTAACGTGGCTCCCGGGAGGGATCGGGCAAGGAGCGGCCGGAGCGCTGGAGCAATAGAGCAATTGGAGATTCCCGTTTTTATTTTCTTTCATGTTGTAGTTTTTTTTTTGTATAATTTGTTTTTGTGCTTGTAAGAAAATTGATGGAGATGAATCAGATAACGTGTAGGGGGTGGGGGAGACTTTATTAAATGTCAACATTTGGACAAAGTTGTATAATCAGAGGCGTGTTCAAGGGGTTGGTTGTCGGTTGTGCATAAGTTGTAGTGGGAATCAAATATCTAAATTCATCTTAGTAGTGTGATTTTTTTGTTCGTAGTATAGGCCTATACTGTTGTATTGCGCAGATGACCAGAGGTAGGGAAAACTCCTTTGTAAAATTTAAATTTCTAATCATTTTTTGTTAGTGTTGTTACTGTTATTACACTATAGCAGACATGCCTACCGTTCCGCTTTTGGCGTATTTGTTCCGCTTTTTGATTAAAAAACACACTTTGTTACGCCGTTACGCTTTTTACTAGTTTTGTTACGCCAAATTGGAAAGTTTGGGTTTTTCATGGGTTGAAATATAGTCCGTGTCTAGGTTGATAAAACAAAGGCACAAAAAAGTCGCAATGCTATAATTATCATTACTTGGGTTTTCTGGGTTTATTAAAAGAGATATTGTGGGCTTTTCTAACGTTTTTTGCGGTATTACTCGTGTTTGGCAATTAATATTCTTTTCCTTTACTGTATTGCTAAGATTGTGAAAATGTCTAAACGTCCTGGCTCAGAAAGTTTAAATATGACTTGTTCAAATTGTAAAAGAACTAATTCAGTGTTATTGGAAGGAATATTCAGAGGAGTTTATTTAGCAAATGTGAATTTAATATTCTTTGTAGGCCTACTAGATCTAGATCCAATCCATTGCGAATTGTCTGTGAAACGTAAGCCTACCTACATTTTAAATCTAATAATAGGCCTACTAGATTATAGCTTTTTTTTTTTTTTTTTTTTTTTTTTTTTTTTTTTATTATTTTTTTTTGTTTTGTTATAAAAGATTGTCAGATAAAGAGTGTTCCGCTTTTTTGATGAAAAATCCTCTTTTTCATCAAGATTGTTCCTCTTTTTAGTCCTTAGGGGTAGGCATGTCTGCTATAGAAAAAAATCAAGCTATGTGCAGGGGCGATGCTATGAGGTGGACTGAGGGGGGGGGGGGCTAACGGCGTCGTCCCTGAATTATAAAAAAATATTTTTCAAAAGAATTGTTTTTGTAAATTGTATTTAATTCGCAAAAAAAAAGATAAATTAAATGCTTGTCAGGCGAAAGTTCAGCCCACGCTGGAAAAAAATGGGCATGGGTGTGTGTGTGGGTGGGTGTGCCCCTTTCTGCCGACGTACCCCTTCCCCGCCCCACCGCTTTTAATAACAGTAGGCTAACTATTTCGCAAAAAAAAAAAGGAAAAATAAAATAACAACACAAATACCAACATGTGGTCAATTCGTGATTGTGGGTACAAGAATTTGGGGAGGGGGAGGGGGGGTGCGAAACCTCATCACACCTCCCCTCCCCCATCTCTCCAAAGACTCGAGTTTTATTGTCACGTAGTAATTGCTTTTTTTTTTTTTAAATACAAGTGGCAGGTACCTGGTAGGCTAACGTCCGACCCCACTTTTTTTTATACTCAAAAGCTACCCCCCCCCCCCTCATCCAAACTAATGAACACACAGTTGAATTGAAAGGGCGGTTGGTGGTATAGAAAGATTCTTTCAACTATTCGAGTTAAGATTTCTTTGTCTTCCAGTGATTTAAACAGTTTACCATTTAGGGCCTACATCTATTCTCCCCCCCCCCTCCCCACAAAAAACAACAAAAAAAAAAAAAAAACCTACACTATAATAGATTTTTTTCGTTTTGACCCTCTTGACAGAATTGTTTTGCTGTCTGTAACATGTCGATGTACAGAAGGGTATACCAGTTTGAAGGCTGTTTGTATTTGTTGTACTTTTAAGAAAGAAAATCCTACTACAACCTTGTTTTTGTCTTTCTGTGTCTTGGGACGTAACAGGGATCGCGCGTGCTGTCTCCCCCAGTTTAACCATCTGCCCCCTCCCCTTCCCCTTCCTTTTTTTTTAATGATCAATTAAACCTGGAAACACGTCTTTCTTACACCCCTCCCACTCCGCCCCCGCCCCCGCTTCCTCCAAACTCCAATAACCCCGCCCCTCATCCCGTGCAGGGGTTTTTAATTGTGTTTACTTTGTATTACTCCGCGTCAGGACTACGATTGTGTGTGTGTGTGTGCGTCGAATTTCTACAGATTGACACTTGCAGTAATTCGCCGCAAGTATTTTGCCGTCACGGTATATTGGGGGGAAAAAGTTGTGTGGGGAGCAACTTTTCCGTATACAATGAACTGTTTCTTAATTGATCATTATAACTGTTTAATTTGTTGACCTGACAAATATTATGACGTGTCAGGCAACTGCCCCCCACCCCTTATTTTTTTGTATGGTTTAATAAAACTTGAGTTTTTTTGTTGTTTTCTTTTTAAGTGTGAATGGGATTGTGTGGCCATCACAATGCCCAGTTGTTGTTGTTTTTATTGTTTTTTTTTTTTACAAAACGATCAGAGCAATTTAGACTTAGGGACACTTTTCGCGGGGAAAATTATTTTTTTATTGATTTTTGTTTTGTTTTACGTATGTTAAATGTAACGCCCTTGAGTTAGCTGGTCGCCCTTGAGTTAGATGGTCGCCCTTGAGTTAGCTGGTCGCCCTTGAATTAGCTGGTCGCCCAAACGTGGAAGGAACCTTACGCCCTTTTAGACGAGGATAGCTGCTCCTGGTTGTTTTATAAGTATTGGTGTGTGGGTAATTCTCTACGCACCTCGCCATACCCGAGTGGCGTTCGGGCATGGAATGGGTTGCCTGAACAAACCAGAAAAACCAGTAACTTAACATCATTTAAAAGACGAATAGAAATGCAGGACTAGACACACGTGGGACGCAATAATCTTCTTTATGGAAGGAGCGTCTGTAATGTATAAGATAAGCTACCCACCTCTACACACCCCACACATGTCCGCAATATTCTGAATTGACATTCCCGTTTCCTTCTTCCCACCACTTTACTTTACAAACCACCTGGACGTTTTTCACGCGGGGGAACATCAGTTTGCATTTCCTCGCTAATACACTCGCTAACGCCCTCGCTAATACATTCGGTATATGACAATTGCTTTGTGTAGCTGTTAATTCGTCGTGGGGGAGGGGGATTTTTGTCAAAAGTAGCCAATGAAGAAATGGATTTGGACGGCGCGACTTTCAATGAAATATGACGCTACAGTATTGGAAGAATGTGGGACTCATTGACCTAGCGTTAACGCGCTCGCCTAGCCTACCATAGGTCGCTGGTTCGAATCCTGATAAAGGATAGAGTTTACCTTGAGTCTACCCAGACTTGAAACAACCGTTTGTTTTTTAGAGATGATATTACTCACCCCATAGAGCATTGGGTATTAACTCTGTCGTTACTTACGACTATGTCTCCGAAGGAATCAATGGAAGGTGGGAACTTTCGTAAGCTGGCGAGTCGGGTTATGCCCCCAGCTCTGGTGGGTCTAGGCCTACATAACGTTAGTTGGAACAGTTTGTGCTGTCGTCCCCCCCCCCTTCCGCCACAATCCCCTAGTACGCAAACGCTGCTTCACATCCTCGATAAATCGAATTAGTCGGCGGGGAATACTTGATTTACTAAAAGAACTACTAGGGGAATGGGTATGCAACATATCCTCTTCTCAATTACATTCAATGCTTATTAACGTGTCACTACTCAAACGACATACACCATTTATACTCGCCACACATTAGGCCCCCAGGAGTTATCTCCCCACAGTATCATATTTTATATCAACGCGTTCGACTGTGTCTTACTGAAGGTCCTGGGTTCGAATCCCGATGAGGGCTAGGATCCCCTCTCCGGACGCGAGGGGTGTTGTCCCTGAGTCTACCCCAGCTCTGATGGGTAGCCTACCTGTCGTTATAGTTTCATAGTTGAGGCAAAGTAAAGGAGGTGTCTGGGCATTGTGCTGGCCATACATCCCCTTGTATGCTGTGGCCGAGAGAAACTGGTGAACGCTGCTTCACCGGCCCTATGTATTTTTATCGTCTTAACAATATGAAATCTAAACATGGGGGTGGGGGGGGTGCACCCCAGGAACAACCCAAAAAATACACGAAATAAAAACAAAATAAACAACCAAATTAAACCTTCATCTATTTCCGTATCCTTGTTGTTTTTTTATAATTGTGTTTTTTAGTTTTATCTAGGGGCAAAAAGCCATCACGTCTTCAATTAAACAATCTATTTCATCCCTTTTACCCCCCCCCCCTCTCTCACTCTTTC
Organism: Anisus vortex; assembly: GCA_949126835.1. Classification (NCBI taxonomy): domain Eukaryota; kingdom Metazoa; phylum Mollusca; class Gastropoda; family Planorbidae; genus Anisus; species Anisus vortex. The sequence goes on from OX421501.1 coordinate 2,948,981, forward strand.
TCTCACCCTCCCGTCTGTCTATTGGTTTCTCCTCTCCCCACCACCCCCCAGTACAGCCCCCCCCCCCGCCTCCTTGTGCAAACACACAGAGCTGGGCGTGTGTTTCCTTTTTAATTGGGAGCTATAATTGAGTATGTGAAATGAGAAAAGGAGGGGGGGGAGAGAGGGGGAGGGAGTTAATAAATATTGAATCAGCCGCGCCGGGGCTTGTTTATTTTTTATTTTTGGGGTAGGGGGGGTTCTGGGCCACCAATGCCCCCCTCCCGCCCCTTTTCTTTATCCTTTCCATCTTCCTCCCTCTCTCTCGTTCTCTCGGCACGACCCGCTGGCTGACACGGGACACATGGAGAGGATGAAAAATAAAATGAATTTTTTGTTTTTGTGGGGTGGGAGTGTGGTGGGCCACTGGTGGGAGTGTGGTGGGAGTGTGGTGGGCCACTGGTGGGAGTGTGGTGGGCCACTGGTGGGAGTGTGGTGGGCCACTGGTGGGAGTGTGGTGGGCCACTGGTGGGAGTGTGGTGGGCCACTGGTGGGAGTGTGGTGGGCCACTGGTGGGAGTGTGGTGGGCCACTGGTGGGAGTGTGGTGGGAGTGTGGTGGGAGTGTGGTGGGCCACTGGTGGGAGTGTGGTGGGCCACTGGTGGGAGTGTGGTGGGAGTGTGGTGGGCCACTGGTGGGAGTGTGGTTGGCCACTGGTGGGAGTGTGGTGGGCCACTGGTGGGAGTGTGGTGGGCCACTGGTGGGAGTGTGGTGGGCCACTGGTGGGAGTGTGGTGGGCCACTGGTGGGAGTGTGGTGGGCCACTGGTGGGAGTGTGGTGGGCCACTGGTGGGAGTGTGGTGGGCCACTGGTGGGAGTGTGGTGGGCCACTGGTGGGAGTGTGGTGGGCCACTGGTGGGAGTGTGGTGGGCCACTGGTGGGAGTGTGGTGGGCCACTGGTGGGAGTGTGGTGGGCCACTGGTGGGAGTGTGGTGGGCCAGTGGTGGGAGTGTGGTGGGCCACTGGTGGGAGTGTGGTGGGCCACTGGTGGTGATTAGATTAAAAAACGATGTGGAGAACAGTACGAACTGGCACCTGCGCCAATATAAAAAATTCCACTCTCTTCGTATGCTTGTATCTATCTATATATCTCTATATATCTATACATTATCTTATCTTTATATATTAGAGACGCTCATTCTATAAAGAAGATTATTGCGTCCTACGCTCTTCCGTGGTCCGAGTCTAGTCTTGCACTTTTATTCATTTTTTAGATGATGTTACGTTACCGATTTTCCTGCTTTGTTCAGGGCAACCCATTCCATGTCCGAATGCCACTCTGAAAAAAAAGAGTAGGCCTACTTATTTGCATTTGTTCTCGCATAGGGGATAAGACAATTATAATATATAGATAAGAATCTATAAGGACAGAAAGATTGGTATTGGTAATATAATTTATACTTAAACTGATAGATTGATATTACCAGGTGTTAGATGCTTAGAATAGAAAACTTAACGTTAAGCTTTTTCTGATAACTTTAACATGGCTCCGTTTTATTTCTATAGTTCGCGCATCTTATTTCTATAAAAAAGGTTAGGCTACTGTCTAAAAAAAAAAAGCTAATGTCTACATATATCTAATTTCTAAAAAGCTTATTTCTATAAATCAAATTTCTAAAAAGGATAATATCTAAAAAAAAGGTAATATCTAAAAAAGGTAATATCTAAAAAAGGTAATATCTAAAAAAGGTAATATCTAAAAAAGGATAATATCTAAAACAAAAAAACTAAACAAACGGAAATTTCCATAAAACTAAATAATTAGCCAATAGTACCAAGGTCCCTTACATTAACTAAAAACGAAGTCTGGTGTACAGCAAATAATAAGTATCGATCCAGTCCATCTATCAAACCTGGCAAATGGTGAAAAATGTCTCTCGATTACGATCTTTTAGCCAAGGGAGGGCGGGCAACGCTATGGTAAGTCCTGAGCTGGAAAGAAAAAAAAACTAGAATCGAGTCGAACTAACACTCCATTTCCTTATTACATCAACTCGCGTCCAATTCATCATTTGGCCCTGAGCAAAATGAATTCACAACAGCAGCGCCGGCGGCCCAATTCATCAAATATTATTAAATCAAACTAAACGAGAGGTCCGCCCCCCCCCTCCCCGGGCCGCGCCACCACCCTCACCCCCTCCCCCCTCTTCATATTGCTAATTTCCTGGGCACCATATCTTTTCTTCGTATTCGTTTGCGTGTGTCTGTGTGTGTGTTTAGTGCGACTAGTTGCAGCATAGTTCCACGTGCGCGAATTAGAGACTGGTGTGGACAAGGTCGGGAGGGGGGATGTGCGGTGGGTGCTGGTGATGGGGGGGGGGGGGGAGGGAGGGTACGAGGTTAGAGCTTGTAATAGTTTGGATTATAAGTAATAACACCCACCGACTTGGAGAGCAGGTGGGCGCCGCCAAATCTACCAAGCCCCACTAAAAGGACTGATGCAGTGTCCATTAGCTCCCCCCAAACATTAAAAGGATGACTAAAGAAACAGACTAAAATGTTTTTGCTTCTTCTGCAGAAGAAATGATAAACATGTTGTTGCTATTATCCACTTTGCATGTGTCATAGAAATTATAAGCTATTCGATGGCCTAAACCATAGGTTCTCAACCTTTTTAGGCTCACCGCCCCCGTTTACATTTTTTTTCCGCTCACCGCCCCCCAACTTAATTTTAATTAAGCGTACATATAATTAATGCTAAAACAAATTTATTTGTATTATTATTTAGAAATGTAAGAGACTTATTTAATAGCACCTTATCATGTAATTTCTGTAATTATTAATGTTTAACATATAAACTCCTTAAATAGACAAAACAATTAATGCAGGAAAAGTTTTTTTACAAATGTTTAAAGTAAATTATTTAATCCTATAATAATTAAATCTTGTTATGAATACCATAAGGTTGGATGTATAAAAAGAAATAATAATAATCAGTAATATTTGTTAAATTAAAAAACAAAACTTGTTCGGCATCACTATTGAATCAAATGTGGAAACATTTGTTAATTAAAGGGAGATAATTAACACGTTTCATTGGAGCTAAGATTTCTGTATTTTTTTTTCTTTTATAAAAAAAATAAAATGGCTTACATTTATAACTTTGAAGTGATCAAACTGTAAAAAGTATTTGAAAATTAAATAAATATTATATGACTAAAGAATTTATCTGTATATTTGCAAGCATTACAATAACTACCCAGTTTGTATGATTACTACGTATCTATACCGCTTAACGGTATTCACAAAGTAATGAGAAATGATTCTAACGGATTAAAGGACATCTCGGTAAAACTGAGATCAAAATATCATTAATATTAGAATAAATATGTTAGGGCGACAGTCCGGTGAACCAACAATTGGACCAGCCGGCCGCACACCATATTTGCCAAATACTGACCACTACTTCATCGAAAAGTCATTGCGATTCCTATTTCTTATTAGTTTAATAATATGTATTGTTGGGGGATATCAGATATTTTGCAGTACTTGCGTTTACATCATATTTCACCAAAAACGAATCGATTAATATAGCTGAGGTGTTCAAATTATATCAGGTACGTTTGTACCGCCCACTTCCCCTTCACCGCCCCCCCCCCGGAATGTCAGCGACCCCTAAAGCTTCTAACCGTCCCCCGGGGGGGGGGGGGGGGCAAAAACGCCCCCGTTTAGAACCTATGGCCTAAACTGACCGATTGACTGCCTCACGATGTAACGCTGGATTGAAAGGCGAAGGCATCACAGACAGACATCTAAGACAGGCAGGCACTTTGCTGACCACACAATCCCCCAGTATGCCGTGGCCACAGAAGCTATGGCATTTACAATTTCCACGTCACGTGCTCTACACGCTATATTCAAAACCCATTCTACCGTCTATACGTCTTCAGGATCCCCCCCACACATCCCCCGTTGCACCTTTTTCCTTCTCTGCACATCGGACAAGATAAGAACGAGCCGTCTTATAACAATGCTATTGACTAAGAGACATACACATTGAAAAAAAAATATCCCCATTCTTAAGAGAATCACATACACGTTGTTTTTGTTCGTTCTTTCTTCCTTTGAGAATTGAATGGAATACAATATTTAAAAGATTCAATCTAACAAACACAACGAGATGTTAAATATTGAAGGATTCGTCCATTACATGTATAGAAACAATGATAGAAGAAGAAGAAATGGAAAGAAGAAAATAAAAAAGACAGCGGCGCAATTCAAAACCATTTGATTAAAATCGATGCCTTTCGTGTGTTTTTTTTTTCTTCCTTTCCCTGTGTATTTTTTTTTAAATGAAATATTGTACGGATTCCTCGCTCTTGGAGTTGGCATTTTACAGCATATTGTAAAGATGGCGGGGCCCAACCAATTACTTCAAGACTGAAAGGTTTTTTTTGGGGGTGTGGAAGGGGGGGGGGAGGCGCGCAGTTATCGACTCCTGCTAACTCCATCCCTCCTTGCCCCTCCGTCCTCTCTCTCTCTCTCTCTTGTCCTCCCTCCCATGTTACAATAAGTAAATTGGATAGGCTCCGTGAGTTGGTGCCCCCCCCCCCCATTTTATTTGGCAGCCCCTTGGACGTTAACAAGTAACAAAAGAGCTCTGGTGTCGCTTTTTGGAATTGACTAAAAGGATGGAGAGAGAGAGAGAGGGCTTGAGTGAGTGGGGAAGGGGATGTTAACACTAATTGGAAGAGCTATTAGTAATTTAAGCATTCCCTGTCCCTCTATTTGTTTCTCTCTCTCCCTCTCCCTCTCTCTCTCTCTCTCATTCCTTCATTTCCGTGTGCTTGTTTATTCCCGTTTTTTTTTCAAATTGGATGCTTTTCAATTTGAAGACAGAAGGATGATGAATGTTTTAAATAGAGACACACAAACACACATATAGATAGATAGATAGATAGATAGATAGATAGATAGATAGATAGATAGATAGATAGATAGACAGATAGACAGATAGACATACAAACAGACAGATAGATAGACAGATAGATAGATAGATAGATAGATAGATAGATAGATAGATAGATAGATAGATAGATAGATAAATGTAGTTAGATAGATAGGCCATAAATAGATACACACATGCGTTATTGCCTTAGTAGATATAAGCCTATAGAAAGATAGATATAGATATGTGTAGAGGCATAAACTGATACATAGCTAGATACACAAATACAAAGATGATATATTCTTTTGTTATATAGATGTGTATGTGGTTAGGTAGATAGATGAGTAGATAGATAGGTAAGTAGGTAGATGGATTTATTACATTAGATAGGTAGGTGGATCTGGATAGATAAATAGATAGACAAATAGTTAGCTAGCTAGATAGGTAGGTATATATATATTAGATTAGATAGGTAGCTAGGTGGATAGATAAATAGGCAGACAAATAGTTAGTTGGGTAGGTAGGTATATATATACTAGATTAGATAGGTAGCTAGGTGGATAGATAAATAGGCAGACAAATAGTTAGTTGGGTAGGTAGGTATATATATACTAGATTAGATAGGTAGCTAGGTGGATAGATAAATAGGCAAACAAATAGTTAGTTGGGTAGGTAGGTATATATATATTAGATTAGATAGGTAGCTAGGTGGATAGATAAATAGGCAGACAAAAAGTTAGCTGGGTAGGTAGGTATATATATATTAGATTAGATAGGTAGCTAGGTGGATAGATAAATAGGCAGACAAATAGTTAACAAGCTAGATAGGTAGGTAGGTAGATGAATAGAATAGACAAATAGTTAGCTATATAGATAGATGGGTAAGTAGGTAGATAGTTATATTACATTAGATAGGTATCTAGGTGGATAGATAAATAGACTGACTGATAGTTAGATACACGGATAGATATATGCAACAATAAATTACCATTGCTTTTTGACAGACCGTAATTGTTTACTGATGACTTGTTAACCCCGAGCTCATGTATCTGTTGATGGATCCATAGTTTTATTGCAATGCAACAGAAAAATATGCTATGTGGCAGCACTCATCCCCAGCACGTACATTTTCTGCTTTTCATTTTTTGGTTTGCGGGTAGGGGGACTTGGTTTATGTATTATGTGATTGCATTTCGTCACAGTGTAATTGTGATTGACAATTTATCTCTGTAGGTGTGAAACGCATTGAAACAGGTAGAAACAGATGTTTGCTAATGAGCTTTCTATGCTTGGCTGTTCTGCCATAGTTGCCAGTTGTCATCATTGTATTTGTATGATGTCGTGTATGAAATGATGCTGTATTCGTATGGTGCTGTATGGCACCTTTGTTAGACATAGTCATGTACCACCAATCCCGCAAGTGTTACGTCAACCAATGATCTGATCATATTTTGCAGGACTTTTTTTTTATGGCAAAATAATTTTGTCTGTTAGTTAAATCATATATATATTTATTTATCAGATCAGAAAACATTTGTCTGTAAAAGTAAGGAAAGTACCAGTCGGACCGAACTGATCCATAGATCCAGTGAAGCAGCGTTCACCAGTTTCTAGGTGATTGTGTGGCCAGCACTGAGCAGTTCCGTCTTTTCTTTACCCCAACTAAGGTCAGATATCCATCAGAGCTGGGTAGACTCAGGGACATCCTTCAGACCCGGGGAAAAAAAACCAAGCCTGCACCAGGCTTTGAACCCAGGACCTTCAGTACGCCAGCCGACTGCGCTGCCGCACGGCCACCGTGCCCCCTATATGTCTGTATATCAAACTAAAACATCGAACGTATATGTTGCACAATTAATACGAAATCAATTTTCCCAAGATCAATACCAAAACAAATAAAATGGCATGGACAATGAGAATTTACAAAGGGCAAAAGCTATTTCAATTTCCATGTTGACACCTAAAGTCCACAGTGACAACTGGCCCTAACCATTGATTCACTGCCAAACACCATCGCCTAAAAATAAAAACAGTATGATTACATCCCCTAAGTGGGTGAATTCAGAACTCTGTGAATTTGTCTGAGTTTAGATCTTTTGTGAATTTAGATATGTCTGAGTTTAGATCTTTGTGAATTTAGATATGTCTGAATTTAATCTGTGTGAATTTAGATATGTCTGAATTTGATCTGTGTGAATTTAGATATGTCTGAATTTGATCTGTGTGAATTTAGATATGCCTTAAATTTGATCTGTGTGAATTTAGAGATGTCTGAGTTTAGATCTTTGTGAATTTAGATATGTCTGAATTTAGATCTTTGTGCATTAAGATTCCTTTTTGTGAATTCTGATTTCTTCGGTCCCACATATTCCACTCACATAAATAATGTGTTAAAAAAATAGGACGTTAGATATAAAAAAATATCTAGACCTGTAGACAGGACAGACAGACAGGGTTACCCATAGATCCAATTACAGGCAGATGGATAAATATTGACATTCAATGGAGAGAAAAAAAATGTCACCCCGAGTAGATTAATTTCTTATTGATTAGAATTCATTTTCAAATAGGGGAGCACAGTCTAATCAGATAAAAAAAAAATAATTAAAATCAACTAAATTAAACTCCTGTACATAGAAAGCAAAAAAAAATCAATATTTCAATCAAAGAGTCCTGTAATGAAAGTAGTATTGATAGAATATTATTGCAAATAATGACTTTCATGAGTCTATACTGAATAACTTGTTCTTTTTTTTTGTCTTTTATGTGTAATCAGTCCCAGCCCATGTAAAAATCAATTTCATGGTTTATTTATCACAAGATTTTAATTACTGAAATATAAGGCGCGTGCGTGTGTGTTTGTGTATTATGTTGTTGGTGTTTTTTTTAAGTTAATGGTGTGTTGCTTTGTGAAGGTGGTTTTAAAATGTAATACTATCACAGCCACTGCTGAGTGTGTTTGTTTGGAGATGAATTGGGGTGGTGGGGAAATGGGTATTGCAAGATAACAGTTGATCCATTAAGAGATGGTCTGGCAAGTTGCAGCAATACACCCCCCTCACCTCATCCCATGTGCCTTCACCCTGTGGTTGTTTTTTTTGTAGAGGTTCCCAAATTAAGCAATCAGTAGACACAAGATGTTGTTATTGGATGAGTGAATGGAAATGTGGTCATGTGCAGAAATAACTTTTTTCCAGGACTGGGCTAAACTTTTACCAAATTTTATTTGTGAATTGAGTGCATATTATATTAAACAAAACTGTTGAAATTTTTCTGTGGCCACGGCATACTGGTGTGTGGCCAACAGAATGCACAGCCACGGATACTTTACCCCCAACTAAGGTCAAGTACCCTTCGGAGCTGCGTAGACTCTGGGACACTCTCCAGACCTGGAAACAAATCCTAACCTTCACCCAGGGTTTGAACCCAGGACCTTTGGTATGCCAGCAGAGCATGCAGTCGCTCGGCCACTGTGCCCTACTGGAAATATCCTAGCACTGCAAAAATGGTAGAAAGTACTTTCCTGTCTTTACATTCCTATGGCCAAGACATTTACGATGCAGTACTGGGCTATCAGAAGTGTGAACCTGGTACAAGTAGGCCTTCAGCTCACTTTTGGTCAAAATATTTATTTACATAGTTGGGCCCTTATAGTTTTATTGCTCAACATTTGTTTATACCGTAATGGTTCATTACAATCTTTTAGGCCAACATTCTGTTATATACAGAAACAAGCCACCATAGTTTGCTGAGAAAGGGTGTTGGTAGCTCCATGCTTTACAAATGTCTAAAAATTTTAAAGAAACAATGACTAAAAGCCGTCAACAAACATTGTTTACATTTTTCTTTCTTTTCTTTCTCCCGCAGGTTTGCTGACTAGGCCCAGAGAAGGCTGAGAAGAAACCCAGAAAGAGGAAAACCAAAGACAAAACAGACTTTTCATAGAAACACTTCATTACTCAGGAGTATGGAATGACTTCATTCGTAACAACAACGTCCGTCAGGAAAAGACTGTCTGGTTTTCCTTTTATCTGAAAACAAACAAACAAACATTTTGTGGGGGCAACATTTTTAATTGTTCATTTCGGATTATTATTTTGTGTGTGTTTTCAACTTCATCGTTTCAAGGATCCAATCATTGATCGTGGATTGCTCCGGACTGTTGGACATTGTGGATTCGGACTATTGTTGTGGATGATAGGACTGGCCCTTGTTTTGTTTGTGAATTTATTTGATAAAAGAAGAAAAAAAACAACTTTTTTTTCGAGCAAATAACGCAGGTTTCTATTCTTGGTCTTCTCTAGCTTCGTCACTCGGGGGAAGGGGGGGAAAAGGCTGATTTGTTGTTCAAAACCCAAAAACGGCTGATAACTCTTTGCTTGTTATACCTGGCCCAGGTCTGGGCGGCCACGATAATTCTGTTGGTTATTATTACACCCTGGCTGAAGAAAAAATTTTGTCAAATGTAAATTGAAATTATTTTTTTTTCAAACTCTACATATTTTTATGTGTAAATTGTTTTTTTTTGGTTTTTAAAAAAATAAATCATTCTCTATGTATTTCTTTTTTATTTCAAATGCTGTAATTTTAAGACAGATTCTTTTTTTTGTTTGTTTGTTGCATGTACATAGGCAGATGTATTTGTGTCTTCGAGGAAAGATTTAGGATGTAGGGATTCTCTAGACAGTCTGACCTCTTGCGACGCAACCTGACCTACAGAACAATACCATGATCTGCAGCATTTAAACCTGAAGTAACAAATACGACCCGACCATCCAATTAGGATCTGACCATCGCAGAATCTTGACCGTGACCTGACCTATTAAATATGACCTGACCTAATAAATATGACCTGACCTTTTAAAAGATGACATGACCTATTAAAAGATGACCTGACCTATTCAATATGATCTGACCTATTAGAGGATGACCTGACCTGTTTAATATGACCTGACCTAGTAAAAGATGACCTGACCTATTCAATATGATCTGACCTATTAAGTATGACCTGACCTATTAAACACGACCTGACTTAACAAATATTACCTGAGCTATTGAATTACTAAATGTCCCTACCCTTGTAAGACCTGACATACTATATTATATATCAGTTAAGAAACCCCAACAACCATTGATACAATAATAAGTCATATGATCTGGATAACTACCATTTTTTTTAAATTTTCATACTTATGCTTAAAATACAAGTTCAAGTTTGTATGTAACCCAATGTATGATATCCTGTAAATATAATATACTGTATTTTTTTTTTAAATTGTTTTTTCTTTTATTTCAAAACCAATGTGTAAATTGGAAAATGATTTTTTTTTTGTTTATTGGCAAACCACAGGACTCATGGAATGAGTATTTGTTTCAAAATGTAAATTTCTTTTTTTTCTATTTCTGTATCTCAAATTGACTTGTAAAATACTTTTATATGCTATGAAATGTGTATTTGATTTTTTCAAATAGGAATTGTCATGGATGGCGACCGTGTTAAAAAGTTCTGCGACCGTGTTAAAAAGTTCTGCGACAACATATATGTGTTGCGTTTCTGAACTAAACTCATTAAAGGGATTTGAAAACTTTTTTTTTTGTCCATTAAAACTTTGACCAAATATTACCTTCTGTGTCTCATCAATGCCTGTATTGAGTGAGCAGTTCTTGATGGAGGTGAACTAAAGTTATATGCAGTTTTGGCCGTGGCTAACCAAGGGACTTAGTGTCCAGTACAATGCTCAGCATGCTTTAACCATCCCACCCTATCCCCTCAGCCATCATCAGTTTCATTGGTCATCAGTGCAGAGTTCACTTGCCGTCACTGAGATTTGAACCTTGTACCCAGTGGGTTCACAGGCAGGCACAACAATAGCGTTAAATGAAAGGTCATCTCTTTTTACTCTTGGTTTAGTTTATTAAATTATGTAAAATTTAATACAGATTAAATACAGATTAAATACAGATTATATACAGATTAAATAAAGATTAAATTCAGATTAAATACAGATTAAATACAGATTAAATACAGATTAAATACAGATTAAATACAGACTAAGTACAGATTAAGTACAGATTAAGTACAGATTAAGTACAGATTAAATACAGATTTAATACAGATTTAATACAGATTTAATACAGATTTAATACAGATTAAATACAGATCAGATTAATAAACCGAGGGTCTAATTTGTCAATCCGTTTGAGGAATCTTTTGTCAGCACATTGAAATGAATTGAAGGAGTTCAAATTAAATTCCGTAATTTTTTTAAACGATTCCTTCTCTCCACATTTAAAATTTAAAAAAAAAATGTATTCCTGCCATCCATTTTTGGTTTGTCTGCATTATCCCATAGTGCTCAATGCTTTTCAATTTTCAGTGTTATAATAAATATTACTATACATATAAGATAGTACATATAACAACAACCAAAATAAATGAAATCTTACATCTCTCAATTAAGAATCTACAAAAAAATTATTTTTATTTCTTTTCATTCTCATTTTTCATTATATAAAATCCAATTTCTTTGCCAACAGTCTAATTCCATCAAATTTGAATAATATTAAAGCCCTTTGGTTAAAATTTCATATTAATTAAAAAAAATTTTTAAATTTAAATATATTTTTTTAAATTTAAATATATTTTTTTAAATTTAAATATGTTATCATTTTTTCTAGCTGTGTGAGAACTATCTTCGTCAATCAATCGCCCCCCCCCCCCATCCCTCCCCAGTGGAATAAAGCTTATCTAGCCAACAGCAAGACAAAAGTTACTAGCTCAATAATTTTATGCTGTAAAATATTTTTTGGCCCAATATTAAAAGAAAAGGGCTTTGTTCATTCATTGACATCGCCCTTTTAGACTGTGTTACTTGGGCAGAATTTTTTTGAATAGATCAACTAGCCTGGCATTATTTCTGTACAAGGACTTACATTTAGTTAAGAAACATATACAAGTATAAAGTTTTCTTCAAATGAATTTTTAGACTATAAAGAAAGTTTTCAGTTTTCAGTTTTTTATACATACTAATATCTTTATATATGCCCATATTGCCTTGTTTTTTGCATAAATTATAAATTCTAGGAGTTTAAAAAAAAAGAAATAAACAGTATAGTTTTTCAAAGATTCTATCCCCCTTTATAGAATCATATCTTGATTATTTAGGACGCCACACTGCTGCATACATTTTTTTTTCATATATATACCATTTATTTATACATTTAATGGAAACAACTCAACGTTTGGCATGAATTTCTGAATTAAATTATTTTTGTTTGTCTCAATAAACTTTTTCATACCTTGATAAATTTTTAATTTGTATAATTTTTCTCATAGAAATTGTTTGTTTTTTTAATAGAAAATTCTGCAGTAAATTATCCCATATGAGAGGCTCCCGCCCTAACATTTAGTGCTTAAATGAAAACTATCAATGATGGGTTTAGCAGGTTTCTGAGCTTGTTAGGTGGGAGGTGTTACTCATTAAATAAAATGAAAGACTTAATAAAGAATTTTTATATTAAAATGGCAGTGTAACCCTCAAAATTACAGATGCGACCTATCTGACAGCTAACTGAAAATAATATGACTTGGATAAGCTTAAACTAAGGGTGCGTGCGACCAATTCATCACCGCCGCCTATGTGCGAGTATATGAATATGATTTTTTTTTCAAACTTGTTGAGTCTATAACATGTGTTGATGATCAAACATAGTAATTAGAATTTATGTATAGCTTGTATAAATTTGTTTTATCAAGCCATGCAGCAATAGCTATACATTGCAGACGCTCCTTCTATAAAGAAGATGATGGCGTCCTACGCTCATCCGTGGTCCGAGTCTACATAGTGAGGAATAAAGGTTTTGATATGGTTTTAAAAAAAAAAAACTAGTTAAAATGTGCAGCTAGTTTTACTAAACAGTTTCTGTGTTGTGCTAACAAATTAATATCCCGCTCATTTGCAGGTCCGGCTGTAGGTAGGAGAATTTATTTTAGTATTCAGTATTGAAAAGTGTTTCACCTTTTTTTGTTTGTTTGTTAGCAAGTTACGTTGGCTTTTTAAATGTTTGTTTGTGTGTGTAATTATATACAAACCTGGAAACAAGATTGTAACCTGTATTTCCTAATAGTCTTAAGTACAGGGTTCTCACACAGTCTGGAAAAGTCTGGAGTTTCAAATAAACAAATCAAGGCCTGGACAACCTTGAATATTGGCATTTTAGTCTGGAAAAATAGCCAGTCAGCCTAGAAAAATAGACAGTCAGCCTGGAAATTTATCTAAATCTATATTTATATCTAAATTTATTATAAAAATCAAAGTCAGACAAGAAACGCCAATCCCATTTTTATAAGCCATAAACACCCACTGACCGAGCCTTAGAATACCTCATTCACGCAATATTTAGGTCATTTAGGAGGAGGAGGCGTGTGGCCATTTTCCAAATAACGTGTCCCAGCAGTCTGGAATTTAGCTCTTATAGCCTTGAAATAGTCTTGAAACAGCCTTGAATTATTTTTTTTCACAAAAAATGTGAGAACCCTGTAAGTAATTGTTTTTGTCTATGAGCTTGAATAAGACAACCTGACTTGTAAGTTTTACAGACGTTCCTTCTAGTTGGAAGATTATTACGTCCACTAGGCCCAAAACTCCTTCAGGGAGGCAGGGCTAGAACCCAGGCTGTTTTGTTTGATAGTCTGGTGTACTAACCGCAGGACCAGCCGGCCTATGTATACTGTGTAGATTTCTTATTCAACCAACAAAATGGTTTTTATCAAGCTGAAACAATAAAAATAATGTTGTCAAAACATTAAAGTGTTTGAACTAGAATTGCCTTTTTTGGGCCCAGTAGTAAATAAAAGTACAGTATCTGTTTCATACCATGTTAGGAACAGTGGGAGGGGGGTCCTATAGTTTCCCTGAACACAGCATACCACAAAGCCCAGATGCCTTTACTTTACAACCCGAAAACTAATCATCAGAGCTGGGTAGACTCAGGGACATAACTCTAGATGCCGGAACAAATAGATATCCTGGAGTTACCAGGTAAAAGTAGATTTGAACCCTGAACCCCTCAGTATGTCAGACTGAACTCTTTGCAACCAGACAGCTATCTCCCCATATAAAAACAACTTTACTCAAATTTCACTTTTTTAAAATTGATAACCTAATGACCATAACTTGTATTATTATTGTTATCATTTGTATTGTTTTTTTCTAATATCAATTTGATATGTACATAACCTAGGTGTAACCTTTCTTTCATACATTTTTCAACATAATCACTCTTACTAAAACTAACAAGTATTTTGCTTTTCTTTGACATGTTTTTGACTTTTTTTTCTCCTATTATTCTTATTATTCAACATTGACTTGACCATGTTTATCATGTATTTGTTTTTCTTTTCTTCATCCTTCTATATGACATTATCATAACTTTGTGAGTGTGTGTTATCTTAAATGAGCTGAGAATCTCATCATATGACAAAAACCACTGACCTGTGTATACTGTGTAGGCTCATCCTTCTTGTTTTTTTCTTTTCTTCTCTTCAGGTCATTATAGCGCTGAATCGGCTCACTGAGTCGGGTCATTAACTCATTAAAATCGAATCACTGAGTCATTGAATAAAAATAATTGAATCGGTTCATTGAGTTGGATCTTTAACTCATTAAAATCCAATCACTGAGTCATTTTTTGTTTTGAGTCATTGAATGTACAGTCATTAAATAAAATCCATGAAATTGAATCATTGTTGAATTGTTGATTATAGTATACAAGTACAGCAGTTTGTTATAAATGTGTGTGTTAAATAAAGCGATACATTATTAGTTAGACCTATAGACTACAACATCTTCTGTATGGGACCCATCAACTAGAGAGACCATTAAAAAATTTGAACAAATTCAGAAAAGAGCTGCAAGGTTCATTACTAGCGAATGTTCACAACTGACAAGAGAAGCACCAATAGTCAAATCACTAAAACTAGAAACACTAGAGGACAGAAAGGCAAAGAGTAAAGTAGTAATAATACATAAGGCATTAAATTCAGTCATAGTAATACAACACAATAACAATTTGTCACAATGCGAGACTCTTCTTCCATAGTGGCATCCGAGCATGGAATGGGTTTCCTGAACAAACCAGTAACCTAACATAGTTTAAAACACTAACAAAAATGCAAGACTAGACTCAGACCCTTGTGTGACTGGACACAACATGAAGTACCTTGGTTTGCGCTCATTTGAATCTGGCGACTTCAATATGGAATAGCTTGCCCCAGACTCTTAGAGAATCTGATACAAAATAGTCTTAAAAAGAACTTAAAGAACTTTCTCTTTTGGCTGTGTGCCTTAGATATCAATGCAACTGCCACTTCAATTTATCCCAAGAGCGCACTGAGCATGCTAAATTTAATAGCATGGATACTATTTAAATTATTATTACCTGACATTAGTTAGTGTAAGGTCAAGGCGGCTGGCCATTTGTGCTGGCCCTTAATATGCGCTGACACAGGTAGGCTACTTATAAATCTTGCTGTGATACTAACAAGTTGCTTTATTTTTAGTTGTTGTATGTTTACTACGTCATACATTTGTGATTCTAATGAGGGCACTAATACATAAATAGCTTAATCATTAGAAACACTACAGAATTAATAATAATGATTCTATTTTCGTCAGACAAGTTGAACTACTTCACCCAGGGGTGGGTTGAACTACTTCACCCAGGGGTGGATTGAACTACTTCACCCAGGGGTGGGTTGAACTACTTCACCCAGGGGTGGGTTGAACTACTTCACCCAGGGGTGGGTTGAACTACTTCACCCAGGGGTGGGTTGAACTACTTCAGCCGGGGGTGGGTTGAACTACTTCACCCGGGGGTGGATTGAACTACTTCACCCGGGGGTGGGTTGAACTACTTCACCCGGGGGTGGGTTGAACTACTTCACCCGGGGGTGGGTTGAACTACTTCACCCGGGGGTGGGTTGAACTACTTCACCCGGGGGTGGGTTGAACTACTTCACCCGGGGGTGGGTTGAACTACTTCACCCGGGGGTGGGTTGAACTACTTCACCCGGGGGTGGGTTGAACTACTTCACCCGGGGGTGGGTTGAACTACTTCACCCAGGGGTGGGTTGAACTACTTCACCCAGGGGTGGGTTGAACTACTTCACCAAGGGGTGGGTTGAACTCCTTCACCCAGGGGTGGATTAACCATCACTCGTGCTTAGTGGGATAAAGGGGAAAAGAAAAGGGCGCCAAGGAAACTTTCCGTTAGTACAAATTTACAATATGGCGCAATACTGGCACTGGAGCAACGTAACGAGGACCTGCAAAAAAAAAAGTTAAAATTAAAATACGAAACAACATAATTATTATTATTACTAGTGGTTATGCCCGTCAAAATGACGGAGAAACGAACGACTACAATATTACAATATTAGTTAAGTTAAGTTAATATTAATGTTAAGAGAGAAAGAAAAGAGACTATTAAAATGAACTTTTCTTTTTGGTATTTAGTTTTTGTTCTTTTTAATTGTTTCTGACCCTGGCATATGCATAATAATTGTTACTGTCAAGCGTCTGATATTATAACGTAGCAAACAGTTGTGTTGACTTGACTTGTTATTAAAAATAGCCTATTAAATTAACAATAATATACTATCTAAAAGAAAAAAAAACCACAATACCAAACAATAAAAGGTAAATAATAAAAAAAGCTTAGAAAATAATATTTCAATACAATACAAACTAAAGTGATAACGATTTTTTCGGTATTTAATTTTTGTTCTTGCTTATTGTATTAATAAAACAGTGTTGAGAATGTTTCTTTCGGTATTTAGTTTTTGTTATTTTTTTTTTTGTTTCTGGTCGACCTGAACCTGACATATGCATAAGAATTGTGGCCTCAAGGACTGGCGTAGTGTGTAAACCGCCGATACATTCCCATTAAGAATACACTGGCGGGCGAACGCATGGGGCACAGGGGGAGGAAGCAATGGACGCTGCAATCCCGTCTCGAGAACCACCCGGTGCCTGGATGCATGTACCTATAGTATAGGATTTGTGCTACCGGGTGACAGTGCAGGTATACGGGCGAGCCACTACGATAATGATCCTTAGGGGAACCGCAGTGAACGATCGCTGGGCTGCGGAAACCTTCCCCGTTACACGGCACGCCACGCCTTGGGCGTGTCGTTGGGTGGTTGGAGCCTGGACAGAGATTGCTCAATCCTAAGCGTTACGCCCTGGACACAAGAGCCGAAAGGCTAGTCCGGGTTTTTTAAAGAGACTTTTAAATTCGATATTAAAATGTAGCGAACAGTTGTGTTGACTTGACTTGTTATTAATTATATTAAATTAAAAATAATATACAATCTGAAAGAAAAAAAACATAAATACAAAACAATAAAAAAGGTAAAAAATATTTTAAAAAAATAGAAAATAATATTTCAATGAAATAAAAACTAAAGTGAGAAAGATTTTTTCGGTATTTAATTTTTGTTCTTGCTTATTGTATCAATAAAACAGTATTGATAATGTTTCTTTCGGTATTTAGTTTTTATTTTATATTGTTGCTGTCAATCTTATGGTACTTGAAAGTAATCATTTATAAGCCTAACTTGTTTTTTTATAATTCGTATCATTTAATTTATAGGGTGTATAAAGTCGCCTTTTAAAGGATATTCTCCAATAACAACGTAAATCCATTAAATAATTAAAACATTTGGTTACTTTTACTTAAAAGGATAATGCAAACATCAATAATGAAAAAATAATTTCATAGACATTACGTCATACGCTAGTATTTTGTTTAAAGTAAACCATTGAAACTCTCTAAGCCAAATTGCAGTGCGTAGCTTTTAAAAAAGGTCTCGCCACATTAAAAAAACAACAGTAGAATTGGGAAAACCCGGAAAGACCCTCGCGTTCAACATAGTGAATGTCGCGTTCAATATAGTAAATGAACGGAAATGGCCATTTGCTATGTACCGTTATATTTATTTGCATAGATGGATATGACATTTTGGATTTTTTAAATCAACACATTTATGATTATAAGTGATAAAATAAAATTATCTTTTGGAGGACGTTTCCAATTTATACATTTAATTTTTGGCCCGAATAGTCAAACGGCTTAGGAGCCTATAGCGAACAAACATATATATAAATATATATATATATATATAAACAAACATATAAACAAACTCACGGTAATTATATATGTTGATGATGATGATGATTGATGATGATGATGATGATGATGATACTGTTTGTGCATATATATATATATACACGCACTAGCTAAATTTCCCGGGGGAAAATAAAACAGGCCTGTATAAGCTATAGATAAAAAATGTATAAACTACAATGAACAAAAGGTAATAAATCTAATAATTTAATCAAAAAATTATTAAATTTTACTGAAGTCTTTTAGGAAAGTAATTTAAAAGAAATATTGTAATCGGTTTTAAAAAAGCAAGTATTTTTTAATTTTCATTTTACATAAATCTAAATTGCCCGGATGTTGCTCGTAGATTTACAAACTTTTTTTAAAAGTAGCCTAATATTAATTGAAATTTTAAAAAAAGGTATAGACTAACTGGAGAATCGAACCCGGGTCGCCCGCGAACAAGTGGATGTAGGCATGTAGCGTCAATAATACGCATCTCCGGTATGAAAAATGTATACTACCATGTGTTTTTGAATCTGTTGTCATAATGTTTTGAATCTTTACCCGCTTCTTATTTTTAACAAAAAGGTTAAATATAGGTTTTATGGGTCATGGTTTATTTTAGTTCCCCTGCAGACGTCACTTCGGTTTTTGGCTATTCCTAATTCGTTTGAGTGCCCGAGGGCCCCAAAGGGTCTTAATCCGGCTCTGAATTCATCTAATTCATCATCATCTTTCTAATTCACTTAATGCGATATACTTGTAGCTTGTAACATTATATTGCAGGCTGTTTTTCTTTACTTCAAATAAAAACTATAACTCATTTTCTAATGCACAAATTCTGTATTTCAAATAGTTCCAATACATTCCAATAATGTCTTTAGATTTTTCTCTTCAATTCATTTTTTTGTTGTTGGGCTTCATTTTATTAACTACGCTTAGTCATGGGCGTCCTTTCATAGCGAAGGACGCAATAATCTTCTTTATACAAGGAGCGTCTGTAATATATAAGATAGATAGCTTCATGTTTTAACGGGGCTAGTGAGGAAGCATTCACGATGGCCTTGGTAATACAAGAGGATCGTGTGGTCAGCATAAAGTCCATCTGCTTATTACTATTACCACCCCAGCCACAGTGCAAAGTGCCCACACTATAAGGGTAGACGCGGAGAAAACCTTTACTCACATCCAGATAAGTTTTCTCTGAATCCACATTTTGATGAAGTAATTAAACAATCTAACAAAACATTAGTCTTCATAAAAATGAACTCTTACAAATGTAATAAGAACATGTTATCTCACATTCGTTAGACATATACTAGTACTAGAACATGCAATTTCTGTATGGGAACCATCAACTAAAGAAAACATAAACAAATTAGAACAAAGAAGATAAAAGCAGCAAGGTTCATTAATAGCGAATGTTCACAACCGACATGACTAACACCAATAGTCAAATCACTAAACCTAGAAACATTAGAGGAAAGAAGGGCAAAGAGTAAAGTAGTAGTTATACATAAGACATTGAACTCTAATTTAGAAATACAACACAAAAAACAACCTGTTGCAATGCTTAGATGAACATTAAGACAACAGTTTTGTAATCCCTTATACAAGAACAAACGCATATAAGTAGCCTACTCTTTCTTCCCTAGTGGCATCCGGGGGCCTAAAATGGGTTGCCTGAACAAACCAGGAAAACCAGTAACTTGGCATCATTAAAAACACTAATCAAAATGCAAAAGTCGACTCGGACCACGGATCAGCATAGGGCGCAGTAATCTTCTTTATAGAAGGAGCGTCTGCAACATGTAAGATAGGCCTACGTTTTAAAAATAACGTGGCGGTTAGCATTGGATTCAAAATTCAAACCCGAAACCACAAGAATGGGAATCTGGAATCTGGAACTCTTGTTCCAGCCCACCCTAGAAATATTTCTGTAGACGCCTATGCTTCTTTAGCTAAAACAAAAATAACAACAACAATAAGAAAAACAACAACCAGCTTTTATCTATTTCTAGGGGGCTGAACGTATTTATTGTTTATGGTGTTTGACATGACCTTTGAACCACATTACTGCCCATTAATACAACCCTTCTTCAGGGGGAGTTAATCTCGCAATAGTGGTTTTTTGTTGTTTTGTTTTTCTTCTCCATTTGCAATATCTAATAGCATTAGCGTTTTGTTACGAAACATTTTCTCCCTTGTTACTTTAAAAAAAAAACACTACACATAAACAGTGAAACAAACCTAAACAAAGAAAACAAAATAATACATTGAATTGTAAAAGGATTTCTTTTTTGTATAGCTTTTAGAGTAAAAAGCTGAAAATTGGATCTGCGAGTTTTGAAAAGAGAATAAGATTTCGGTATTAATAATATATGAGTTATTGGAATTCATTTTGTTCTCTTAGAGATTTCAAAGACAATAATGGCTTCTTCTGTTTTTGACTTTTGAATAATTGATAAAACTCTGACCAAAATAAAATAGTTTATTTTGTTCTAGTTACATTTAAATATCTTTTTTTTCCCTCGGAGTTTTTCAAATTTTATTGAGGATTTTTTTTTATATGTGCATAAAAGTAAGAAGCGGAGATTAAAACAGAACAAAACAATTTTAATCTTTTCTTTTCACTGAACAAATTAGTTTCTGTAGTACTCTCTTTGTAATCTTTACAATTTCAATAGAGCGATTGCAATAGGCGTGGCTTAGGTTTTTTAGTGACGTACTTGTGTAAATAGCGGCCATCTTGGCGATAATGGCATTAATGGGGAATAAACATTGTATTTTACCATGTGTATTTTAAACCCAAAATATAAGGAATTAGTTTCCATAAATATTGATATTTAACTGTGATACTAGTCCTTAGTAGTCCATCCACAAAATAAACAAGATCTTAGGCTTTTATAGTTTTTCAATAGCTCTTTTGAAACATTGCAGGCTACATTTTGCTATATGCTTTACTTTTAGATAGTAAGTTAATAGGCTAATATTCGACAATCGACATCTTCAATTAAATATTCGGCACTTACGGAACCTTTTCCATTGATTTTTAATGGTTTAAATTTAGCTTTGAATGTTAATTTACATCGATTGACATTGTTTTATATATGTTTTACGTTATATTGTTGAAATTATCACATTTAAAAATAAAACCTTCTCACGGCTATAGTAATACGGCTGCCAATTATCACCACAAAGTAAGCAAACAGCACGCGCTTTTTGTCACGTGATTGCAATCGCTCTATAGGATTGTGATAAGAAATTTGTGAAGCAAACTATTTGGTTCTAAGTTAGGATTTGGAATGGCAGGCACTAAAGAATGTAATGGATTACCAGGCTGAAAAAAAAAAACAACAGCAAAAAACAAAACAAAAACAACACACAACTTAACATCATTTTTATTGAAAATGCAAGGCTAAAATACGTAAACCACTGGTAGGCGTAGGGCGTAGGACGCAATGATCAACCGCATACAAGGCAAGCCCGTAACGTATTAGACAAGATGGGAGGGTCACATGAAAACACATTGCACCACTAAGGGGTTTCCGCTCGAGACGCTAAAAATAGCATTGACCATTCATGTATTGTTGAAAAAGAACTGGACCTGCGGCAACTTGACCATCAAGCTTAAAGTCAGGATATTCAACACCAATGTGAAGCGTGTCTTGATGTATGGAGCAGAAACATGGCGAACAACAGCAGCTGGTTCTAGAAAGATACAGACATTTATTAACTCATGTCTCCGAAAGATCCTCAGAATCTGCTGGCCCCAACGTCATCACCAAGGAAGAGCTCTGGCGACGCACTCAGCAGGAACCGGTGGAAGAACAAATCCGACAGCGCAGATGGAAATGGATTGGCCACTCTCTTAGAAAGCCAGCATCCAGCACCACGAGAAAAGCCCTTACTTGGAACCAACAGGGCAAGAGAAAGAGAGGTCGACCCAGAATGACCTGGAGAAGGGAGCTGGAGGCAGACACCAAAAAGAGTGGTCACAACTTGGACAGTTGGAGAGACTGGCCCAAGACTGAGATGCCTGGAGAGCCTTTGTTCGTGGCCTATGTACCAGACGAGACGATAGGCGATGAAGATGATTCATCTATTGTACAAACTTAACATAAATAATTGTTTCAGAATTTGTTTAGTACATGTTTTACAATTATTGTGTTTGAGAAATGGCGCATACTGTGGTTCAATTTTCACTATTGGTTTTCATATAATATAGTTATATTTATTTAGCTATTCACACAATTATTTCTTATGTAATCACCCCCCCCCCCCCCCCCGCCCTAAATGCATTAAGCACGGAACATGAATGTCGTAAATGGAATTATTTGGTTTCCAGCAATATTTTTGGTACAGATCCAAACCCGGGCCATTTAATAAAAAGGAATGCCCTTTCACTGTGGGTGGCCCCATACTACATAGCAGCATTAGCGGTTTGTTGAAAAACAAGGGCGAAATTACTCACAACAGTTTTGTTTTTTTATCGATTATTTATGGTTCCTGAGTGACAGAGTTCCCATTAAAAGCTATCGTACATGTAGCCCCGCCCCTTCCTCTTTTTCTCGTCGAACTGCAACCTTTGACCTTTTCAACCTCAATCCGCTCCCGCCCTACTTTCAAGTGGCCATGTTTGTTTATCATTATAACAATTCATCTGAAAAGAAGGGAAAAAAAACAACTCCGGCCGCCATTTCAATTAACTTAATGCATTTAAACCATAATTGCATTTATTGATTGCTATAGTTCTCCCCCCTTTCCCCCTCCACTCCCTTCATTTCCCTTCCCCGAATGCCCCGCCTCTTTTATTCTCGTTAATGCCTCATCAAATTTCTGGGAATATATTTATAAAGAGTGAAGTAATCGAGACGAGAGAATCGATAGCAGGAATCGTACTTGCATTGTTTATCTTGTTGTGTGTGGGTGTGGATTGAGATAGAGTTTGTACATGTGGATGTATGTGTGGATTAGGATAGAGTTTGTACATGTGGATGTATGTGTGGATTAGGATAGAGTTTGTACATGTGGACGTATGTGTGGATTAGGATAGAGTTTGTACATGTGGATGTATGTGTGGATTAGGATAGAGTTTGTACATGTGGATGTATGTGTGGATTAGGATAGAGTTTGTACATGTGGATGTATGTGTGGATTAGGATAGAGTTTGTACATGTGGATGTATGTGTGGATTAGGATAGAGTTTGTACATGTGGACGTATGTGTGGATTAGGATAGAGTTTGTACATGTGGATGTATGTGTGGATTAGGATAGAGTTTGTACATGTGGACGTATGTGTGGATTAGGATAGAGTTTGTGCATGTGGATGTATGTGTGGATTAGGATAGAGTTTGTACATGTGGCTGTATGTGTGGGTTAGGATAGAGTTTGTACATGTGGCCCTATGTGTGGACTAGGATAGAGTTTGTACATGTGGCCCTATGTGTGGATTAGGATAGAGTTTGTACATGTGGACGTATGCGTGGATTAGGCAAGAGTTTGTACATGTGGATATTTGCGTTGATTAGGATAGAGTTTGTACATGTGGATATTTGCGTGGATAAGGATAGAGTTTGTACATGTGGACGTAAGTGTGGATTAGGATAGAGTTTGTACATGTGGATATTTGCGTGAATTACGATAGAGTTTGTACATGTGGATGCATGCGTGGATTAGGATAGAGTTTGTACATGTGGATATTTGCGTGGATTAGGATAGAGTTTGTACATGTGGATATTTGCGTGGATTAGGATAGAGTTTGTACATGTGGACGTATGTGTGGATTAGAATAGAGTTTGTACATGTGGATATTTGCGTGGGTTAGGATAGAGTTTGTACATGTGGATAATTGCGTGGATTAGGATAGAGTTTGTACATGTGGATGTATGCGTGGATTAGGATAGAGTTTGTACATGTGAATGTACGTGTGGATTAGGATAGAGTTTGTACATGTGGATGCATGTGTGGACTAGGATA
The DNA here is from genome assembly GCA_949126835.1 of Anisus vortex. Taxonomy (NCBI): domain Eukaryota; kingdom Metazoa; phylum Mollusca; class Gastropoda; family Planorbidae; genus Anisus; species Anisus vortex. The sequence continues at coordinate 2,973,056 of OX421501.1, forward strand.
GAGTTTGTACATGTGGATGTATGTGTGGATTAGGATAGAGTTTGTACATGTGGCCCTATGTGTGGACTAGGATAGAGTTTGTACATGTGGCCCTATGTGTGGATTAGGATAGAGTTTGTACATGTGGACGTATGCGTGGATTAGGCAAGAGTTTGTACATGTGGATATTTGCGTTGATTAGGATAGAGTTTGTACATGTGGATATTTGCGTGGATAAGGATAGAGTTTGTACATGTGGACGTATGTGTGGATTAGGATAGAGTTTGTACATGTGGATATTTGCGTGAATTACGATAAAGTTTGTACATGTGGATGTATGCGTGGATTAGGATAGAGTTTGTACATGTGAATGTACGTGTGGATTAGGATAGAGTTTGTACATGTGGCCCTATGTGTGGACTAGGATAGAGTTTGTACATGTGGCCCTATGTGTGGATTAGGATAGAGTTTGTACATGTGGCCCTATGTGTGGACTAGGATAGAGTTTGTACATGTGGATGCATGCGTGGATTAGGATAGAGTTTGTACATGTGGATGCATGCGTGGATTAGGCAAGAGTTTGTACATGTGGATGCATGCGTGGATTAGGATAGAGTTTGTACATGTGGATGTATGTGTGGATTAGGATAGAGTTTGTACATGTGGATGCATGCGTGGATTAGGATAGAGTTTGTACATGTGGATGTATGTGTGGATTAGGATAGAGTTTGTACATGTGGATGTATGCGTGGACAAGGATAGAGATTGTACATGTGGATGTATGTGTGATTTAGGATAGAGTTTGTACATGTAGCTCTTCTGAATAAGGTAAGAGATCACGTTCTTCACCCCAACCCCCAACCCCTCCCCTGACTACGCCACTGGTGACGATATTATATTCTGTTTTAACCCCCCCCCCTCCCCAACCTTGATATTTAATAAGTTTCACTGTAGTTAATCACCATTAAAATATACATCAAATTTTTTTATTTTTTTTTTACGCGTTTCTTGATCTATGATACTGCACATGCAAATATAACCTAATAAAGTTCGATTGTTTTTTAACTGGCCCCTAAAGGCATCAACCTTTCTGTGATAAAATTATAAAAAAACAAAACAAGGGGATTTTTCTGACCTCGGTCAGACGTGGATTCTGAAAAAAAACACAAAAAAAAAAACACAAGAGATTCAATGGCGTTTTTTTAATTGATTGCAGTAAAGTTCAGTGAAGTTTTTTTTCTATTTTTTTAAATTCTCGCTGTTTGTTTTTGAAATAAACAAATGGGAGATTACTCAAGGACATCTCTAATTGAATTTTTGTTTTTCAAACAAGAGTTAACTATGAATATTTAAGTGACGTTATATTCTATTTCTCTTTTTTTAGTAGAAAAAGTTCTATAGAATATATATATCACGTGACATTGACATTTGAAAAAAATATGCCAATATTATTATTATTTTATTTATTGGTTTTAGCCAAATTGAGTTTTTTTTGACAGAAATTTTTGTCGGGGTTTTTGGAATTATAGTAAAGTCGTAATAACACATAAGGCATTAAACTCTTATTTAGAAGTATAACACAATAACAACCTGTTGCAATGCTCAGATAAACATAAAGACAAAACTCACTTTCCGTATCCCTTATGCGAGAAATAATGCATATAAGTACTCTTTCTTCCCGAGTGGCATTTGGGGATGGAATGGGTTACCTGAACAAACCAGGAAAACCAGTAACTTAACATCATTTAAAACAATAATAAAAATGCAAGACTAGACTCGAACTACGAATGAGCGTGGGACGCAATAATCTTCTTTATAGACGGAGCGTCTGTAATATATAAGATAAGATGCAATAATCTTCTTTATAGGTCTGTAACTGTAATATATAAGATAAGATCAGATAACATATATAGACATATAGATCTATATGCAGCAATTTCGTTTGTTTTGTTCACTCTCATAAATAATAAATCTAGATCTAGTTGTTTTTCTTCTCATTCGTTACAGATTGATCTGTTATTGTTTGATTTTAAAATTCTGTATTTTGTTTCCTTAAAACACCTTTTCTCTGCCCCACACCAATTCAATAATATATTAATAGACGTCTTTAGGGCGTTCACTAATGCATTTGAAACAATTGCCAGTAACGGGTGAGGGGAGGGAAAGTGCTGGTTTTTCCACCCCCCCCCCCTTCTCAACAAAAAGAATCCGAAAAAAAAAATGGCCGCCGGAACCGAAATTTTCCGAGAGAGAGAGATAGGGTGATGGGACAAAAGCTTGTCTTGAAAAAGACGCTCGCTTATAGATAAAGGAAAAAGCAGTGGGGGGGGAGGGGGGGGAGGCGAGGGCTGCACGAACGCGGGGATAATAGCTGCATTACTAAAAAAAAAAGGTTGTCATGATCAAGTTAAAATAAAATAATATAACAACGAAAATAAAAATCGCGCCTCTCTTTAAAAGTCTTCGTAATAAAGAGAGTGTTCATTAGAATGATCGGGATTTACTTCCCCCTGTCCCTATGCTGCTATCGTTCTTTTTCGCGCCTTTTCTGTTTGTTTTGCTGTTTTGGACTAAATGGATTATTTAAATATGGATGTGTTTTATTTCCTATCCGTGGTGTGGGGCACTATATATGGGGATCAGCAGGACGCTAATGGAACGATGGTGCGCCCTAAGCAGTTGATACCCATACAGAGAATTTTAAATGTGTGCCACAGTGTGTATTGTGCTGTTGCCTGCACCTGCGGACACATAAATTTGTTTTCCGGGAATCCATTAAAGAAAACCAAATGCGTCGTCAAGAGATATTATGGGATATTTAAGTAAAATCCATAATTAAGATTTTGGTTCAGTACGTTAAGGCGCACGGTGGCCGCGCAGCTGCTCGTTAGGCTGGCATACCGAAGGTCCTGGGTTCGAGTCCTGTTGAGGGCTAGCATTTATTCCCGGGTCCGGAGGGTGTCTTTAAGTCCACACAGCTCTGACGGATACCTGACTTCTAGTAGGGGTAAAGGCGACTGAGCATTGTGCTGGCCACACAATCCCCTAGTAGGCCGTGGCCACAGAAACTGGTGAACGCTGCTTCACAAGCCCCGTGGAATAATTTGATCCCACGGGATACTTTACATTTTTTAACTTTTACACTAAGTAAAATATTTAGATAGGTAGATAAATAGCTTCATATATAGATCTGTAGGTGAGGTTGATACTAGTTGATAGATATTTACATTAATAAATAGACACATAGTAAAATAGCTAAATATATCAATAGCACTGTGGTCTAACCGCTCGAGTCCTGGTGCAGGCAAGAATTTGGGGGTGTCCCTGAGTCTACCCGACTTTAATTGCGCCCAATCTATAAGTTGAGTCCACACAATCCCCCTTGCATGCCGTGACCATAAGAACTTATCACATAGGTGAACATGCTGATAAAAATGATACTAACTTATACTTTGGACAAGGAGTCGGCAACCCTTTTTGTAATAGTGTACCAAAGTAGTATTTCTAAAGGTATTCAGAGTGCCAACAGCGTGAAAGTCTACCTGTTCTACCGTATTTTTTTTATTTTTATTTTTTTTATGAGACAATGTAAGCTATAGCGCCGTAACATGACCAGACACGAAACATAGGTGCTTTACCTAGAAACCGTGCAGAAGTGAACATAAAACTTTTAGATATTACGATTATGACAAAAAAAATTACTTTCACCTAAGGCTTCATTGACCGGGCACCTGAGAATCGGATTCGCGCGGAAAGGCGTAACCAGGATTTTCTCAAGAATCCGGAAGCGATTCTACACGGTTCCGGTTGTAGGATTCCAAATTTTCAATAAATTTTTTCAACATTATAATTTTATAAACAAAAGAACTAGCCTAATTATAAAATTAATCTATAAATTAAAATTGGCTTAATTTAAATGGCTCTTAACCCTTACAGTCCGGGCGCGTATATAGCGGAACTGAAGGCAGCATAGATAGATAGCAGTAGGTCGGTACGGGAAGAGTTAAAATCATTTTAAATTATAATAGTCGATCCGGAATTTTTTGACATAACCAAATCGCGAGATCTAGATTTTTTATGTGCATAGTGAAAATAACAAAAAAAGGACATTGGTCGTAAATAAACAATAGTTTTCACATGGATTCCGTAATGCCTGGGCTTTGATGGGAGACTAATGCTTTTGCTGGACCAGATTCTGTTTAGTCTAACCATTTGTCGCCATTGCTGACCCAATCCTGGCTCGAATCTCTGCCTCACAGCTTCCATCATACGGATAGGATGTATAATGTATTAAACATTTTTATTTAACTATATATATATATATATATATATATAAGATCTCACGGTAATTATATATATACTAGTGGTTATGCCCGTCAAAATGACGGAGAAACGAACGACTACAATATTACAATATTAGTTAAGTTAAGTTAATATTAATGTTAAGAGAGAAAGAAAAGAGACTATTAAAATGAAGTTTCTTTTCGGTATTTAGTTTTTGTTCTTTTTAATTGTTTCTGACCCTGGCATATGCATAATAATTGTTACTGTCAAGCGTCTGATATTATAACGTAGCAAACAGTTGTGTTGACTTGACTTGTTATTAAAAATAGCCTATTAAATTAACAATAATATACTATCTAAAAGAAAAAAAAAACACAATACCAAACAATAAAAGGTAAATAATAAAAAAAGAGTAGAAAATAATATTTCAATACAATACAAACTAAAGTGATAACGATTTTTTCGGTATTTAATTTTTGTTCTTGCTTATTGTATTAATAAAACAGTGTTGAGAATGTTTCTTTCGGTATTTAGTTTTTGTTATTTTTTTTTTTGTTTCTGGTCGACCTGAGCCTGACATATGCATAAGAATTGTGGCCTCAAGGACTGGCGTAGTGTGTAAACCGCCGATACATTCCCATTAAGAATACACTGGCGGGCGAACGCATGGGGCACAGGGGGAGGAAGCAATGGACGCTGCAATCCCGTCTCGAGAACCACCCGGTGCCTGGATGCATGTACCTATAGTATAGGATTTGTGCTACCGGGTGACAGTGCAGGTATACGGGCGAGCCACTACGATAATGATCCTTAGGGGAACCGCAGTGAACGATCGCTGGGCTGCGGAAACCTTCCCCGTTACACGGCACGCCACGCCTTGGGCGTGTCGTTGGGTGGCTGGAGCCTGGACAGAGATTGCTCAATCCTAAGCGTTACGCCCTGGACACAAGAGCCGAAAGGCTAGTCCGGGTTTTTTAAAGAGACTTTTAAATTCGATATTAAAATGTAGCGAACAGTTGTGTTGACTTGACTTGTTATTAATTATATTAAATTAAAAATAATATACAATCTGAAAGAAAAAAAACGTAAATACAAAACAATAAAAAAGGTAAAAAATATTTAAAAAAAATAGAAAATAATATTTCAATGAAATAAAAACTAAAGTGAGAAAGATTTTTTCGGTATTTAATTTTTGTTCTTGCTTATTGTATCAATAAAACAGTATTGATAATGTTTCTTTCGGTATTTAGTTTTTATTTTATATATTGTTGCTGTCAATCTTATGGTACCCGGTATTTGAAAGTAATCATTTATAAGCCTAACTTGTTTTTTTATAATTCGTATCATTTAATTTATAGGGTGTATAAAGTCGCCTTTTAAAGGATATTCTCCAATAACAACGTAAATCCATTAAATAATTAAAACATTTGGTTACTTTTACTTAAAAGGATAATGCAAACATCAATAATGAAAAAATAATTTCATAGACATTACGTCATACGCTAGTATTTTGTTTAAAGTAAACCATTGAAACTCTCTAAGCCAAATTGCAGTGCGTAGCTTTTAAAAAAGGTCTCGCCACATTAAAAAAACAACAGTAGAATTGGGAAAACCCGGAAAGACCCTCGCGTTCAACATAGTGAATGTCGCGTTCAATATAGTAAATGAACGGAAATGGCCATTTGCTATGTACCGTTATATTTATTTGCATAGATGGATATGACATTTTGGATTTTTTAAATCAACACATTTATGATTATAAGTGATAAAATAAAATAATCTTTTGGAGGACGTTTCCAATTTATACATTTAATTTTTGGCCCGAATAGTCAAACGGCTTAGGAGCCTATAGCGAACAAACATATATATAAATATATATTATATATATAAACAAACATATAAACAAACTCACGGTAATTATATATGTTGATGATTTATATATTGTTGCTGTCAATCTTATGGTACCCGGTATTTGAAAGTAATCATTTATAAGCCTAACTTGTTTTTTTATAATTCGTATCATTTAATTTATAGGGTGTATAAAGTCGCCTTTTAAAGGATATTCTCCAATAACAACGTAAATCCATTAAATAATTAAAACATTTGGTTACTTTTACTTAAAAGGATAATGCAAACATCAATAATGAAAAAATAATTTCATAGACATTACGTCATACGCTAGTATTTTGTTTAAAGTAAACCATTGAAACTCTCTAAGCCAAATTGCAGTGCGTAGCTTTTAAAAAAGGTATCGCCACATTAAAAAAACAACAGTAGAATTGGGAAAACCCGGAAAGACCCTCGCGTTCAACATAGTGAATGTCGCGTTCAATATAGTAAATGAACGGAAATGGCCATTTGCTATGTACCGTTATATTTATTTGCATAGATGGATATGACATTTTGGATTTTTTAAATCAACACATTTATGATTATAAGTGATAAAATAAAATTATCTTTTGGAGGACGTTTCCAATTTATACATTTAATTTTTGGCCCGAATAGTCAAACGGCTTAGGAGCCTATAGCGAACAAACATATATATAAATATATATATATATATATATATAAACAAACATATAAACAAACTCACGGTAATTATATATGTTGATAAATACTAAAAACAGATAGTTAACCCTTCCCGTACCGACCTACTTCTATCTATGCTTCCTTTAGTTCCGCTATATACGCGCCCGGGACTGTAAGGGTTAAGAGGAAAAGAAAGAAACATCATTTTGGAACCTATTTTCTGATGTACTTCCTTGTCGTCCACCACGTGGGAGACAAAAATAGTAAAGGGCCATAATCGTCAAATACTTTCTTTTTGTATTAGTAATTAGTCAAAATGTGTAGAAAATGTCTTCGTGCAGATTCAACAAGAAGGGGGAAAGTTTGTTTTTAACATAATGAAGAATTTATAGGAATTTAGAATGTAACGCTTTGACGATAGTGTAGATGCAATCGTCTTTTGTCTTTGAACAATTACAAGGAATAAATGCACATTATCACTTTGAGAAAACAGAATCATTACTGAAGCCACAAAGAAATAATAATACTCTAGATCTATAAAGCCTGCAATGTCATCTCCTCGGTAGTATAGTGGTAAGTATCCCCGCCTGTCACGCGGGAGACCGGGGTTCGATTCCCCGCCGGGGAGGACTTTTTTTTTTATAACTTTTGCAATTTTTTTTTCATGTAAGGTCTGGAAAGAGGTCAAATTGATGTGTGTGGTGGGAGGTCTGGAATGGGGTCAAATTGATGTGTGTGGTGGGAGGTCTGGAATGGGGTCAAATTGATGTGTGTGGTGGGAGGTCTGGAATGGGGTCAAATTGATGTGTGTGGTGGGAGGTCTGGAATGGGGTCAAATTGATGTGTGTGGTGGGAGGTCTGGAATGGGGTCAAATTGATGTGTGTGGTGGGAGGTCTGGAATGGGGTCAAATTGATGTGTGTGGTGGGAGGTCTGGAATGGGGTCAAATTGATGTGTGTGGTGGGAGGTCTGGAATGGGGTCAAATTGATGTGTGTGGTGGGAGGTCTGGAATGGGGTCAAATTGATGTGTGTGGTGGAAGGTCTGGAATGGGGTCAAATTGATGTGTGTGATGAGTGGTCTGGAATGAGGTCAAATTGATGTGTGTGGTGGGAGGTCTGGAATGGGGTCAAATTGATGTGTGTGGTGGGAGGTCTGGAATGGGGTCAAATTGGTGTGTGTGGTGAGTGGTCTGGAATGGGGTCAAATTGATGTGTGTGGTGGGAGGTCTGGAATGGGGTCAAATTGTGTGTGGTGGGAGGTCTGGAATGGGGTCAAATTGATGTGTGTGGTGGGAGGTCTGGAATGGGGTCAAATTGATGTGTGTGGTGAGTGGTCTGGAATGGGGTCAAATTGATGAGTGTGGTTGTCGATATCTCTAATATTATTAAAAGGGAGGAATCATATTAGTAATATTAGTTGGGAGAGGAGTAATATTAGCGGTGTGTGTGGAAGGAGTGGGGGCGTGGTTCTGAGTTAGATTAGTTATAGGAGTAAAATTAGTTTGAACAGGAGTCAATTTGGCAGAAACCGATTCAGATGAGTAGGAACAGGAGTCGGAACAGGGGTGGGAAGAGTCAGACTATTAGATGGAAGGAGTCAGATAAAAGTCGAAGGGGTCAGTTTAGTGGTGGAGAGTTGAATGATTGGGGATGGGGGGGGGGTCAAAGCAGTGGGGGGGGGGATAAGGAACTTGAAGATACTTTGCATGTCCCCCACCCCCACCCCCTCCCTTTAACATACATAAACACACACAAGATGGCACGGTGGTAGCGCCCTTGGCTGACGTACGTACGGAAGGTCCTGAGTTCGAATCCTGGTGAAGGCTAGGCTTTGTTCCCGGTCCTGGAGGGTATCCCCGAGTCTACCCAGCTCTGAATGTAGAGTAAAGGCGGCTGGAAATCGTACTGGCCACACAATCCAACTAGTATGCCGTGGCCACAGAAACTGGTGAACGCTGCTTCATCGGACCCACGGATCAACTTGGTCCGATGGGATACTTTTTTTTCTTACACACACACACACCTAGCATATATCATACATGTATCATACATGTATCACAGCATATTATAATTCTGACAGATTAGAATTACAAACACTAAGGTAAGTAATCCAACAAAACGTTACACGAGACATAAATAACTTCACGTGCAAAACAAACAAACACATACGCGAACACACACGATGTCACCCCACGAGGAATCCATCCAAGAGAACTCACTACAGAATTACCGCCAAGCTCAAAGTGTCACTTTAGTACCGGTACACTTTTTTGGAGGGGAGGAAAACCGCCATCACTTTCTCCCTTACAGTAAAAGACACAGCCCCCCCCCCCTCTCCTACCCCACCCCCTCCCCGCACACGAAATATATAGAGAGAGACGGAAAGAGTGAAATGGACAGAAGAGAGAAAATGAGAAAAAAAAACAACCTCTTACCCCACTCACAGTCTCAGTATTGACTGAAGAAGGCTCCTTAGGATAAAAGCTTTGTACCGTACCATCTCCAATAAAAAGTATCCCCATATTAAAATGTGGCTTTCTGTCACCATTAGACGTGTCCCCCCAGTTTTAAAGTGCCCAACAAGAAGCCGCAGTATTGGAAACGAAGATAAATGTGGGTTCTTGTTATTGCGTTTTTTTCCCCCGCTCTTTCATTTTATGGCTGTGGAGGTTGAAAAAAAAAAAAGGGGGGGGGGGGTATTTCTCTTTATGTAAGAAATAGGCAGCATTAAAACGACAAGGCTTTGTAAGCCTTATGTCAAATTGTATTAAATGAGGCCCTTGTGTGATATTGTGTTTGACTTGCTGGTGTTGAATCGGTGAATGTTTGAAAAGTAAAACCAACTAAAGAAACTATAGACTCTTTCCTCGTGTATCGGAGTCTCCACAAATAAAGCAGAAAGCAAAATTCTTACAAATTGTCCGGACCCAAATTCAATGTAATATATCGTAGATTGAATTATACATTGTAATGTATCGTAGATATAGATCGTGCATAGAAGCCGTTTATAAACTGTTTATAGTGAATATTAATTGCCATATCACTCATTTATATTTATTTAGGTTATCAGTGGAGCATATATTATTGTTTACACATTTATTAATTACACTTTGAAATTTGGAATACCGGGTAAGTTCATTATAATATGGCGAAGTCAAATAGTGGGTAAAATTTCTAACCACGTTTTATTTTTGTATCCATCATCTAAAGTTAACATTGAACAAAAATATAACAAATCCAGAAAAAAACTGTAAGGCTCATTATTATCTTATCTTATAGGCCTACATTACAGACTCGCCTTCAATAAAGAAGATTATTGGTGAATATTCACTAATAACTGTAGCGCCAGCAGTTAAATCCCTAAACCTAGAAACAATAGAGTAAAGAAGAGCAAAGGGTAAAATAGTAATAATTCAGAAAAAAATTAATTTAAAGTTAGAAAGAATTACAACACAACAATAATATATTACAAGGCTTAGGTAGACACGGACATAACCACTTTCCTTATCCCATATACAAGAACAAACGCATAAAAGTTATTTTATTTCTCGAGTGACATCCGGGCTTGGAATGGGTTGCAAACTAAACAAAACAACAGTTTAATATCATTGAAAACACTAATCATTATGCAAGACTAGACTCAAACCACGAATAAGCGCAGAACGCAATAATTTTCTGTATAATATTAAAAACGTAATATAAGAAAAGAAAAACAGTGGTAACAACCTACAAATAAATAAAATGCGTAGCAATACAATCAATTACTGCGTACTTTATGAAACCACATATTTATCTATAACATGTCTCTCTTATCCCTCTATGCAGCCAAAGTAACTTGATGTTCACCCGCTCTAAGAAAGATAACTCAAAAATAAAGATCTCCACTGATAAAATTGTCTGAAATCAAAATAAATCCAAGGGAAATAACTTTTCTCTAACTACTCAAAACGGGCAATTTTACACTTTGATCGTGCAATTTATATTAAACAAGTGTTGAAATAAATAAAAAAAATTACGCAATTATACAGCAGACTTCATTTGATGGTAAAAACATGGATTATAAGTTGTCGTTTTTTTTTTTGTTTTAAAATTGTTTATTTGGTTCTTAACAAGTAAGGAAAAAAAGTATTAATACGGTATCTTGTGTGTTGGTCCGATCCTGGGATTTTTAATAATTATCCGGTACACCTTATTATCAGGGGTCAAGAGGAAGTGGGGAGAGCTCCCCTATCGTCCTTCGCTACTGAGGAGGCTCTATGTGGGAGCAGATAAAAAAAATCTACATAACTTCGTAGAGTCTAAATACTCTTGGTTACCCCCGCGTAGCACCAGAGTTAATTCTCAGTTTATGATACCGTCGTATCACTGAACAGACTTTATATAATGTTGAAATAACGAGGCGGCACTCGGTGTAGCCGTCGGTCAAGTGGATTAAAAAACGAGTTCGCTTCGAGGTGATTTACATATTTCTTTTTGTTCAATAAATGACAACCCTTGGCGACTAGTACCGTAAGAATTATTACTGGGTTACCTCCCTTTAATTAGTTTGTTTCGTTGGCAGCTGGTCTAGCGTTTAAAAACTATTAATTCTGGTTGAGATTTTTGGTTGAATGTTTAGACTAGTCTATTTTCAACGTCCATTAACAAAACAACAACTAAAATAAATCTAACACTGATTTAAAACCCTAAATACAAAAATAGACACACGCACAAACAAAAAAAAAACTAAATTTACTACACATAATAATAATCGAAATAAATACAAAATAGCTTTTAACTTCGAAATACAACACAACAATCGTGTAGGCCTAAAGTGTAATAATCGGAAAAATATTGTAACCCTCACCACGAAATTAGTCGCTTTGTGCCTCAAGCTATTTTGAGCTACATATAAGTACTCCCGAAAAAAGGGGGGTACAAATGGATTTTGATTATTTCTAATTAGTTTTATTCTTTTCTGCACATTTCATATGAAAAATCTAATAGTATATTTGAAATTTTCTCAAAATCAGATTTTAGGAAGGGGCTACAATAAAACACACATAGCTAAGAAACAATTTCTCTGATTTTTAAACGGTTTTCACCATAGAATTCTGCATTCAAATCCCTATAAGGATAACTAAATTACTCAAAATGACCCAAGGGTGCAATGCGACTCATTTCGTGGCGGAGTATAGATCAGGAGATTAAAGAACAACGCGTTGCTTATTCTGCATGAATTAATTGATTTTAATTATATTTTTTTCAAGTTGCATCTGGGCGTGGAATGATTTGCCTGAAAATAATTAAGCTTAGTTAAAAAGTGAAGATCCTTAATTGTATAAAGGCATTGGTGTACATTTCAATATTATCATTTTTATTTATTGCGAATCACGATTAATATACATATATATATATGTCAGTTGATTATTTAATACAAAAATATTAAGTGGGTGATTTGCCGCTGTTTTAACAGCAGATGATAATGGCTTGATCTTAAGCTAAAAGGCATTTTCTTTTGTTTGTGAACTAAGATATTTTGAAGTGATTATAAGAAGGAAGTTATGAAATAATTATATCATGGAATAAGTTTCAAAGTGTTTAATAAAATTGATTGTAATTTATCTTCTTATTCAACTGATTATTTTGTCTCCATTAAGAGGCGGGACTAGTGCATTGAATGAATGAAATAACTTTAATAATGGCTAAAAAGAATGATGCTATAACTACTATAAGCATTAAGAAAGAAAACCAGAACAGAATCATAAAAGAAAGAACAAACACAGACCTTGATAAATAAAAACTTTTGATAGATAACAATGACAATGTCAACTAATGGGTCATTTATTCATGTAAAATTTATTGTACTATTAAAACAATTACTTGATATTTCATAACATTTTAAAATACATATATTAATTATATAATATACATAAAAGCAATATTTTTAACAACATTACTTATAACAAACAATTTTAAATGGAAAATGGCTGTAAAATATTCAGTTACGTAAAGAAAAACAATGAGTTCATTATAATACTCTGAGAGTATTTAAGTGACCTATATAGCTGTGCATAGTGCTGGCCACAGAAATTGGTGAACGCTGCTTCACTGGCCAGGCCCTATGGATCAATTTGGTCAGATAGGTAGGCTGCTTTATTTAGGTGACAAAAGTTGTACACAAAATATAAACTTATCAATAACATTTTTTACAATAAATTTAAAACATTAATGATATTTAAATTTTATGAACTTTTTTTCAGAAATGTACATAAACTAGGACATAATCTATGACTTGGATACTATCCACAAGTTTAATTTAATAGGCAGAAATGGCAAAAGAAAGAAAAAAGGTTTGAGATATTCACTTCTTCTAAGAAATAAGTTTGACAAATTCAATTCTTCTAAAAAAATTGGTTTTACAAATTTACTTCTTTTAAAAATATGTTTGACAAATTAACTTCTAAAAATTGGTTTGACATTATCACTTTAAAAAAAAAGGTTTCACATATTCATGACTTCTTCTAAAAATAAGCTAGATATATTCCATCCAAATTAAAAAAAATTAAACATTTATCAATAAATGTGTCCAGTTGTATAGAGTGTAAATCCACCAAGCAAAGAATAAACCTGATGTCATCATTGTCATGTAAGCCAACATTTTTCAAGGAATGTTTGTAATACGATCATTTTTCAAGTTCAAAATAAATTACAATGCCAAATCTGAATGAAAAGATAGGACTTCCCTAAGTAAATAAAAAAATTTTAAACATAAGGAATGTCAAAAAAATTCTTAGCAGAACACATCAATAATGAAAGACTTGAACAATAAACCAATAGAAATTTGTAAATTAAATTTTCTAAATGCAGTTAAAGTAGATTTCAAGACATTTTCATGGGAGTAGCTAATAAATAGCTTCAAGCCAATGTTCTTGTAAAAATATATGTTACGGTAATACAACCCGCCCATGGATGGGTATAAAGTTCTGCCTACTGACTAGATATAAAGTTATTTTTTAAGATGGACTATAACAGGGGTCAGCAACCTATGGCACACAGAGTGATTTTCGGTGACACACGGAAGACCCACAAAAAAATAGCAATTCAGGTCTTATCTACAAGAAAGCCATTAGTGGGGTAGGTTGACTTATAGACTGTAGGCACACTGAACAAAATACAATTCTTACTTTCGCACACTATGATCAAAAGGTTGCTGACCCTGGGTCTATAAAATAGATCTAAATAACAACATATAATTCTAATATTGATTTTTTTAAAATGCAAAATGGCAACGTAATTTATTAAAGCGCCAAAATGGTTCCAAGGCACAAAGTTGTTCACTGTTTGTTGTTTGTTATTTACAATACATACATGTAAAATATTTGTTTTTACTTTTAATATCATTGGATCTTTTGAAAGACTAGGCATGGTTGTTTACAAAAAATAAATCATGCAAAATAAAAATTGTAAATATTTGTACACAATTTGTGATTAAAATAAAAATAAATTCTGTCTGCTAATTTTCAATAGCTGCATTACAATGTAAAATAATAGAAAGAGGACAATGATATACAACCTCTGTGATTTCATGTCATGTGATTGCATACATCCTAATTTATGATGATTGGAGAGACCCAAATCTATCATGATTGGAGAGACCCAAATCTATCATGATTGGAGAGACCCAAATCTATCATGATTGGAGAGACCCAAATCTATCATGATTGGAGAGACTTGTCATGATTGGAATATATTAATTTATTATGATTGGAAAGATCCTAATTTATCATGATTGCAGAGACCCCAGTTATTGTGATTGGATAGACCTAAGAAGTTTTACACGCGAGATTGTTCTTTGATTGATGTACATCAGATTGATGTAACTATGGACAACTCTGCTATTAAATAATTGTTGTTGCACTTAAAGAAGAATGTATTATTGTATTGAGCATGAAGTCATGTATAGGGGGGCCCATGGCAATACCCTACAACTGCTCAAGGAGTGGGCAATGTTTGGGTCAATAGGATCCAATGACCATTATGTTGTATTCCTACAAGAACCATGTCAAATATCAATTGTTTAGGACATTGAAACTAAATTTTAACACAAAGTCAGACTCCCCCCCCCCCCCCCAAATAATAATTAAGTAGTGCAATATAAATAATAAAAACAAATGCAATAAACAAAAAGAATCAAAATGCAAAAAAAAAATAACATATTTTAAAGTTGAATATATAGAGAGAATGTTATAATTTGAAATTAATTAGTGAAAGAGTCTATATGAATAATATATTTTTAAAAATTGCCTTGTCATGCTATTTCAATGGCAAATTAAATTGTTACAAATATATTTCATAAATAAAAACTGGTCAAAAAGCGCACAAGCACCTCTAAACTTGCTTTTACCAACTGCTTATTTATGCTTAAGGTATTTGCCTAATTACACCCCTCCCCAATTTTTCCCTGTATTTACCTAAGTTAAAACACTTAAATACCTTTAATAGTTTTCATATTAACTTCGCAACGACTCCCCTTACACTATATACATATACACAAAATATTCCAAATCTAAGAAAATTTAAACAATGTACACCAATTCAGAGATTGACGCTTCCGCTACCGTATTAGAAGCTGTAATAGTGCTGCAATGTTTGTGTCATCTTTTGCTGACACTTCCAGAAATTTCATGCCATTAAGTGCAGCTAATACTTCACCTGCCTAAAATATAAAATAAAATGTTAAATTTAAAAAAAAAGCAACAACAAAAGTTAGCTTTGAGTCTAATCATGGGCTTTTTAAAAAAAAAAAGTTAAAGTAAAGTACCCTTCGGGCCAGTTTCTGTGGCCACAGCATACAAGAAGATGTGTGGCCAGCACAATGCCCAGCCGCCTTTACTTTACCCCAACTAATGTTAGGTACCCATCAGAGCTGGGTAAATTTCAGGGACACCCTCAAGTCACGGGGAAAAATCCTAGCCTTCAACAGGATTTGAACCCAAAACCTTTGGAACGCAGGTGAATGCCCTGCCGCTCCACCGTGCCCCTTCTCTGCAAAGTAAAATGCACAATATTCCAGATGAGAACAGGGTGTGTAGCTTTGTATCTGAATAGTATAAATTAAAACATCTAATGATCCACCCAACTACAAGCATTGCTCACTACCAACATGTAACAATAGACGCACTTCTTTTCATGTCTTAAAATACCAATTCTCTCAGGCAAATTATTACTCTCCCCCCCTCACACTAAGCGTTTAAGGATCAATAACAATGTACGGAAAGAATAGTAAATAATAGTCATAAAGATGTAATTTAAATGTAAGAATGACATGTAGAGAAGAAAAAGAGGATTGAATGAGAATATGGAGTGTCAAAAGGAATGAATCCGAAAGATGGTCTGAGTTGCAACAAAACAACCCAAAGATTGATGCTTGCTATAAACTCTCCCGCCTATTTCAACACATCATCTTCAGACTAAGGACTGGTCACAACAGGCTAAAGCAACACATGTTCCTCAAACTACGTTTCGGAGCAAGCAAAATGTGCCCCTGCGAAATAGCTCCCGAAAATGCGGAGCATGTCCTTCAGACCTGCCCTCTGTATCTTTCTACCCGGTCAGCTATTTGGCCCCTGGGGGCTACCTTCAACGCAAAACTGTTCGGTGGACTAGAGCAACTGACAGCCACGGCGCAGTTCATTACAACTATCAGACTTGTTGTCTGAATCCTCCCAATCATAACTTTTGAGAACAAAGAAGAAGAAGAAAATGGAGTGAGATTTTAAAAGTACTGAGATGTATTCACAGTATAAACAAAGGCATGATGGGGAGAATAAAAAGTTATGTGCGACATTCATAAAAACAAAGGTAACTAAAGTTAAGGGAGGACAACTCACAGTTCTGTGCACTTCTCTGTGTCTTTCACCATCAATCTTGTTGCCAACTAAAACCAGAGTGGCTGACCCTAGAAGCATAGACTTGACAATATTGACCCAGGATTTGGCCTCAAGAAAACTATACTGTGAAAAGAAAACAATAAAGAAATAGAATCTACATGTTTTTAATGTATAATTATTAGAGATGCAGTCAAACATTGTGTAAACTGGTATTGTATCAGCACTGTGGATTGCAATATCAATATCTAAGTGTTTTTTTATGATTTTGAACCCACGTAAAAAGGAGAGTTTTCAAGAGTCTGGGGAAAACCCAGTTCTAATGGGTGAACTTCAAATAAAAGCCATGGGAACAGACACCATCTGTGTCACCTTAACCTAGCTAACCCATGGTAGTTGCTTAGCTATCAGTAGGACACCAAAATGATCAATTTCTTATATCCCATTTCAGAATGGGCCATTGCCTGTTCAGGGCACATTAGATCAGGTATTATAACTGGTTTCAGGCCAAATTATGATTCACATTGCCGCCTTTGTGAGGAAAGTGATGTAACAGGGGACTAAGGATCATAGCTGAATGATTCATTCCGGTTTGCCTGTTATAGATAGATGGGATTAGTTGATCATCTATTGAAAACTTTGCCCATTTCTTCTTGTCACAGCTCTCAGTACAAATCTGATGAGGGCAAAGTAAACAAGGACGAATAGATGGCTACACCATGCCATCCCTTTGTCTTGGGTTTGAATCCTGGTCAAGGCTAGGTTTTGAATGTGGGTCTGGTGGTGACACCTGAATCTATCCAGCTCTGGGAAAGGTAAGAGTGACTGGATATTGTGCTAGCAACACAATCCTCTAGCCCAGGGGTCGGCAACCTTTTGCTTAGAGTGTGCCAAACTAGGATTTCTAAATCTTGCAGTGTGCCAACAGCGTGAAAGTCAAACTGCGCAACTATATTATTTTTATAAGACAATTTATTTAGTGCCATAAAAAGACCATGACAAAAAAAGGAGCATTATAGAGAGAATCGTTAAAGCGGTTTTAAATTTAATAAAAAATAAACCCGTTTGTAATTATCATCTTTTTTTAATAATCCATTCAAAGCGATTACACAATTTCAATTATCAACTTAAACACTTTAATGATTAATGTATCAACATCTGAATTTAGTTGTCAAGATATAATTCTAGTAATAGCTATAAATTTTATATAGTTTGATCTTATTTGGTAATTACATTATTACTGGTAAAACCCCACAAATATATATATATATATACAAGCTACATTGCCCGGCGTTGCCCGGGTGAAAAAAAAAGGACTGTCTGGGGTGCAGATAACAAATTTATAAATTACACTTACTGAATACTTTTAGGAAAGTAAATAAATATTGTAATAGGGTAAAAAAAATAGTCAAATATTTTTATTTAACAAAATCTATATTTCCTATAGATTTACAATGTCTTTTGTTTTTAAAAGTTTGAAAAATTAATTGTCGAAAATAAAAGTATAGTCTAACTGGAGAATCGAACCCTGGTCGCCCGTATAGCAGTCCACTACCTTTACCACTGAGCTATCGAAGACACATGTCCGATGTGAAAATTATTAGACGGTATATTGGGCTAGGCCTAGATAGGTCAGTGACACGTGTTTTCAAATTGACCAATGGGGATCCTCGCGGGGCTTAACACTGTCTTTTTATATATATAGATGACTCAACACCTGATTTAACCCACTCATCAATATCACTATGGGCAAGAGGAATAATTCTCTAGTAATCATACAAACTGGGTAGTTAATGTAACGTTTGAAAATGTACATATCTTTTTAGTCATATAATATTTATATATTTTTCAACTATATTTTATAGTTTGGTCATTTTAAAGTTATAAATTGTAAGCCATTTATTATTTTAAAAGGAAACATTAGGAATATTAATGCAAAGAAAACATGTTAATTATCTCCCTTTAATTAAATTCTCCAAATTTGATGCTAGTGATGACAATAAAGGAGTTAATTTTTTTTAATATAACTAGTGTTACTTTAATAATTATAGATTATTACGTTATTTCTTTATACAAATTTAGCATTATGCTCTTTTTTCATTATGTAATTAGATGTAGAAAATTGATTTACGTTGTAATAATGTCAATTTAATGATTTTTTTATAAATATTATTAATTACAATTACAAAATATAATGCTAGTATTTAAGCATGTTATATTTATTACAATTTGTGAATTTATTTATTACAAATTAGTTTGTTTTAGATATAATTATATTTATGCCTAATTGTATAATTATTAGAGATGCAGTCAAACATTGTGTAAACTGGTATTGTGTAAACTGTGAATTTACCACTACCTTTACCACTGAGCTATCGAAGACACATGTCCGATGTGAAAATTATTAGACGGTATATTGGGCTAGGCCTAGATAGGTCAGTGACACGTGTTTTCAAATTGACCAATGGGGATCCTCGCGGGGCTTAACACTGTCTTTTTATATATATAGATGACTCAACACCTGATTTAACCCACTCATCAATATCACTATGGGCAAGAGGAATAATTCTCTAGTAATCATACAAACTGGGTAGTTAATGTAATGTTTGAAAATGTACATATCTTTTTAGTCATATAATATTTATATATTTTTCAACTATATTTTATAGTTTGGTCATTTTAAAGTTATAAATTGTAAGCCATTTATTATTTTAAAAGGAAACATTAGGAATATTAATGCAAAGAAAACATGTTAATTATCTCCCTTTAATTAAATTCTCCAAATTTGATGCTAGTGATGACAATAAAGGAGTTAATTTTTTTTAATATAACTAGTGTTACTTTAATAATTATAGATTATTACGTTATTTCTTTATACAAATTTAGCATTATGCTCTTTTTTCATTATGTAATTAGATGTAGAAAATTGATTTACGTTGTAATAATGTCAATTTAATGATTTTTTTATAAATATTATTAATTACAATTACAAAATATAATGCTAGTATTTAAGCATGTTATATTTATTACAATTTGTGAATTTATTTATTACAAATTAGTTTGTTTTAGATATAATTATATTTATGCCTATTTAAAAGAAAGGAGCAAAATATATCTTGTAAATATAAAAAGCATGCATCAATTAATGAGCGTCATTTCCTTTATTGCTGTTTGCTAATTGTTCACTGTCAAGTAAATATTTAGTTACTTCTGAGTGGCCAAGTTTAAGTGACCTCTTGGTATGCTTATTTAAAACAGCTTTCATGTGCAATAAAACATGTTCACTAGTGTAAATTAAACCACAAGCTGAAAATAGACCGAATGCCTTGCAGTTGAAAACAAATGGCTCTCCTAAGCAGCTATTCCTTTCAGATTTTCCAGCAAATCGTCACATTTTGATGGCCTTTTTTATGTTTAAAATGAAAAAAAAAATGACAATATCCCTCAACTATAAAAAGAGCTAGATCTAAGTAGTTTGTAGTAAAATAAAGCCAGTAAGGCTTGATGTGGTATAGAAACACAAGTCCATGAATTTGAAAGTCTTGCATTTCTTTAGAAAACTCCACAGTGAGTTCTTCAATGTACTTCTGAATTTGCCTTAAATTAGGGAAAGAGTTGAATGTTTTGAAATTAATTTCACGGCAAGATATGTCCAGTTTCAATGAAAATCCATTCCAGTCGTCCAACACTTCAAGTGCTTTTCGACCCTGTCCTTGTAAATGCAAGTTCAACTCACTAAAATGTGTCGCCATGTCATTCAGAAACATTAGCTTCAACAGTCAGTTCTCCTCATTCAATACCGGAAATGTTTTTTTTATCAAGAAACGGATCTATCCAAGACTTTACTTATACTCAATATCACTTTCTTATAGAAGAGACTTAAGAAACTATAAAAAATTGATCTTAACAAAGATTCAATCACACTCACAGTCCAATGATGGGAGCTTAGCATACAAACAAAACATTCCTGACCTAAAACAGTCGACATCCAGTGTGATTCGCATGTTGTTCACAATGCAGCACCAATTAATTATGTTGATAAAACGGGCATAAAAAAATCTTCTTGGAGGTCTCTCCTGTGCCAATGAAAATCATTCTGCATGCCATTTATCAGTGCCATGTATGGCATGCGTGCCTTAGGTTGCCGACCCCTGCCCTAGTATGCTGTCCCACAGAAACTGGTGAACGCTACTTCACCGGCCAAATGGATCAATTTGATTCAATACGATTACTTTAAATTACTCAAGATGACTTTCGGAATTGAACATACCAGTAGGTACAAGTTGTTGTTTTTTTAATTGAATTTAAATTCTAATACTTTAGAACAATGCATTGCAGGTGCCATTACATAATTTATATAGATTAATATTTATATTTCTTTGAGCCTACATTTTTATGTTTGTTGAAAGCACTATATAAATGCAATTATTATTTCTTATTTAATGCATGTTTGATGAATAAAAACAACACATTCTTTAGACTCACATGGTCTGTCACGTCATAAACAATCAGAACATAATTGGAGAAGCTGGCGTGAAAGGCATCCACGTGATCCTGTAAGGTTGTGCAGATACTCGGGTCCAGGAATATGTCGTTGGTGTCCAGGAACTGCAGCACCACTTGCTTGGAGACGTTATGACGGTCTGGAAGGTCAACCAGAGCTTGGGACCTCTGCACTGTAAAAACAACAATAGATTTACAAATTAAAGAATAAGAGGAACTTCTAATAATAACAATCACCAAATTGAAAACTGCTGTTACAGCAATCTCTTTTACTTTGCGCTTTATTTAATTCTGTTTTTTTTCAAGGATAAGTTCTATGTATTTTTTGGTTATTTTGCAAGATTGAGAATACCTATTATAATAAGAGCAGGGTCTGCAACCTTTGGCACATGTGCCAGACTTGGCACGCAGAGCTATTTTCAATGGTATGTGGAAAACTTGCAATCACAAAAAAATGCAATTCAAGTCTCTGCTACAAGAAACTCAGTGCTCAGATCTGCAACCCATGGCACCCGTGCACGTCAAGTCAGTTTTAATGGCACAGGGAAGACTTCCAAAATATCAATTCATCAGTCATGAGCCTCTTCTACAAGAAAAAAGTGGGATGACCATTAGACTTAGACTGTTGGCATGCTAAATGGAATTAGAAAGCCTTTTTTGTCACACCATTATCAAAAGGTTGCCAGCCCTTGTGCATGCGCATGTTGACTTTTAGGATGTTGGCACACTGAATGAACTATTAGTAAGAGGTTGCCAACCCCTTTATTGGAGCATCATTTTTATGTTTAAAATAACGTTTTTCTAACCTACAAACTTTAAAATTCAATAAATATATTTTACGAAAAAACAATATAGAAAAAAAATGAGGTTGAAAGGAAATAATTAGCTGAATTAAGAGTACACATACACCCATGATTTTACTACTTCACATAAATCTAAATTTTGATACTATTATGTTTTAGCCTATACTAATTCTTTTTTAATTATGTAAAATTATATTCAGGTGGGTTGATTATTCTTTTACTATAAGATTTTTTTCAGCTTTTTTTACCTTTGGTGGCTATGTCAAAAGGATATTGTGTGCCAAGCAATTTATTTTGAGAACCACCCACCAAAAACAATAACAAAGGAACAAAAACATTACTAGTAAGTGTAATAACATCCCCATGAGTTGTATAATATATATGTTATCGTCAGCAATGGCTCTCACAAGCATGGGACACACACTTCACATATTTTATATATATATTTAACAACTCTGATTCTCCGACATATAGAGAGTTTATTAACTGAACACAGAATAAGTTAATAAAATATTAAATAGCACACAATCACTGTACAACTTTATGGCTAAAATATAATCCAAAGAATATCAGAATCCTATCTATCGACTCTCTTCTTACTGAGGAGATCACCAACACTCTCCACGTCCTCTGGCTACAACACACACTTGCCCTTCCATACCGACTCTCCCTTACACCTGACCAAAAAATCTTGAACAGTCTCTCTTGACCGTAAACAACAGAGCATACTAAAAGCTGACCAGTCAAAGTCAGCTTCTCTACATTACACCTGTTACAGTAAGATATAAAAAGTGGGATTTCCCCAATGTTTTTATTTTTACCTCCTAAAGTTCTGCAGTATTCTTCCTTAAAGCTGGCATTTCTAAATCTTCTCAGGATGGAGCTCTTTCCAACACCAGACTCGCCCACAACTGTCACGATGATTGTGGCCAGCGCCTCAGTCTTGGCTGTGTTTTTACTTTTACTTTCATTGCGTCTGTTAACAAAATATAACAATGGTCAAGTATTTTCAAGAAAGCATTAGAGGAATAATAGGCTGGTCAAGTTTTACACCAGTTGTAATTTGAACAATAAATGACTATGTTGACAAAAAGGCCTATTCGGGGAAAATTTTAACTTTGCTTCCAAACTTTGACATCTAATCAGTATTACTATGACTAACTATAACTATAGTAGGCTAAATAAATGTGTCTACGGTACCTTTTTAGTTAAGGTCTTAAGGGGCATACACAATGTAAACCTTATACTTATAGCCAATTATATAGGCCCTAAGACTTTGGGCCTTAGGCCATACTGTCAGTATAATTACTGTTCTTTTGTTGCCCTCGTTTCCCTATCATTATCTTACCTTAGTTACCAAGACCTTTTATGAATATTTCAAATATAAAGTTTAGCCTACATATATATAGCCTATTTACTATATGCTTAAATAATGGGCTTATTGAATTTTACTAATAATTAATGTAAAGCTAACTATGATAGTTAGTTTGGTAGGACTCAACCACTCATTGTTCGGTATGATTATATTTTTCAAAGTAAAGTTGCAGTGATTCTTTTATTTATCATATAGGTATAGTCTGTGCCACCTTTTTGTAGTTGCTAATACCAAAGCCAAGCCCAAGGAAAATAAGTGCACCCAAGGTCTCATCAGGAGATAGATGAAACCGTTCCTGTTGGTTGGGAACATAGGCACATATATTATGGGCCATATGTTTCAATGTGTAGGCTATTATAATGTGAAGGCACCCAATTTGCAAACATATAGTCTAGTCTATTTTAATCTATTATTATCATGTGTTAAAATATGTTACCGTTAAAAAAACGTGTTGAAAAAGAATGCACTGTGTTTACCATACACATAAAATATTACATATATATAGGCCTAAGTAGAGCTATAGCCCTAGGCCTTTATAGAAAGAAAAAAAAAGGGGGGGGCGGACCAATTTGAAACTGTTTACAAGTCCAAGTTTTACATATATATAGCCTATTTACTATATGCTTAAATAATGGGCTTATTGAATTTTACTAATAATTAATGTAAAGCTAACTATGATAGTTAGTTTGGTAGGACTCAACCACTCATTGTTCGGTATGATTATATTTTTCAAAGTAAAGTTGCAGTGATTCTTTTATTTATCATATAGGTATAGTCTGTGCCACCTTTTTGTAGTTGCTAATACCAAAGCCAAGCCCAAGGAAAATAAGTGCACCCAAGGTCTCATCAGGAGATAGATGAAACCGTTCCTGTTGGTTGGGAACATAGGCACATATATTATGGGCCATATGTTTCAATGTGTAGGCTATTATAATGTGAAGGCACCCAATTTGCAAACATATAGTCTAGTCTATTTTAATCTATTATTATCATGTGTTAAAATATGTTACCGTTAAAAAAACGTGTTGAAAAAGAATGCACTGTGTTTACCATACACATAAAATATTACATATATATAGGCCTAAGTAGAGCTATAGCCCTAGGCCTTTATAGAAAGAAAAAAAAAGGGGGGGGGGGCGGACCAATTTGAAACTGTTTACAAGTCCAAGTTTTAGTGGCCACGGCATTCTATGCAGTGTGTGGCCGTTAGGGCTACTTTGCTCCTAATAATCATAAAATGCAGACACTCGTCAATATCAGACCTGTTGGGTGGAAGAAGAAGAAGAATGGGCATTTCTTATAGTCTTATACTTAGGCCTATATAGTTATAGTTATAGCAGTTATAGCTATAGGCTATAGCTATAGCGCTTCTATCCATGCTACTAAATTAGCATGCTCAGTCAGTGCGCTCTTGGTGTGATTTGCAGTGGCAGATGTATTAGCCAAAGAGAAAGGTCTTTAAAAAGTTCTTTTTAAAACAGGGATATGCGGCGATATGCCTAACCGAGTAACCTCTGTACCAAAATTAACCGCTAGGCCTATATACCCGGTAAGTACAGTAAACTAGATACCGGTCTATCATATTCTATTATCTATAGATTAGTGTTAGTGCCTAATGCCAAAAAAAAAAATGCTAAAAAAAGGGATTGAACTCTTAAATAATTAAACACAAGAATACAAAATTATAGAAATAAGAGTTTACTTACCTTTTCTTTTTCAGTTTGAGATTTCTCGAAGTTGAACGCGTTTCCAATAGCATTTTAACACAATGGCGTTTATTGGAATAAATACGGTGTATCAATGTTGCTTTGGTGGCTTTTCTTTTGTTGTATCTTCTCTTGCTTATCTCTTCCTTCTGCGATAAACCACACACGAACTCACGATGGATGCTAACACTTATTGTTGACTCAGCGAAAGTAGGCCTACACTGTCCAATTTAAACTTTTAACAGGCTATTTTACACACACAAATGTCCCGATTTGAGGCACTATACTTCTTGACTATCTGTATAAAAAAAAATATGTAGGCTAAGCGTTACCGTACGTGTGGCCTTGAGAAGAACACGTAGACAAAGGCGATGCCTCGCGGCTTCCTGATAGTTACGAAAGTATGGCGTTGTGTCCACTTCAAGTGACCACAAAGACACGGCATTATCATTAGGTTGTTAATACAACGATGATGAAATAATTCCAACAAAACTAAACGTCTTAAATAAATATGTTATTTAAAATGTTGTCTAGAAGAATTAAAGACACTATAAAACACCTGTGTTGAAAGAAAAGTTGCCAAGGCCACCTGATAGTACCGGTAAGTAGAACCCTCTTGTCTGTGTCCAGTTATAGCCGCATTTGATAAAGAATCAATGAACCCTGTCTTTTCCGACGTTCACCCTTAACCTCTGACCTACAACCCCGCACCACGTTGTTTCGGATCACTCGTGTAAGCCCCGAAGCTGTGTTCATTGGTCAGCGCGGAACAAAAGGAGGTCAACGCCTGGCCCAATTAATTATTTTAAATATTTGGTTTGCGCCTTACACACCCACCCCATCTGTTCCATGAAAAATTCTATGATATTCGCCTACTATTTATAAATTGTAGTTTCCTCCATCATTTTAAGGACGTTACAAACGAAAGCAACACATAATCTATGTACCACAAAATACAAATCGGAGACAGTTAATTAAGCCCTTACGGCACAGTTTCAGTGCAGAGCATGTGTTGTAGACCGCCCCCAACCCGCAACAGGGCCTGAACATCACTTCTCTTTTAGTGAGAACACTAAATATATAGGCCTATAGTCTAGCCTATATATACAGGGTGTTACAGAAGTCGCGCATCATATACTAATCTTTATTTTTTGTTTGTTTCAGATTTGATCTGTAATGGGTGAGAAGCTAACAGCACAAGAAATAGTTTAATTTGTTTTTATGTTTGAAAGAGATGGGGCGACATAGGCCTACCGCTATGTAGCTCAAGAATTCAACCGCAATCATCCTGAGCAACAACAACCATTGAACCATTGGGCCTACCACTGGCTGCCGTTTGATCAAACGCTTCCAAGAAACTGGCCCAGTTGCTGACCGTGAGAGATGTGGTCGACGAAATAGTACAACTGATGAAGAAACAGCCTCCATGGTTTACTCATCTTCTTCTTCATATTATTGTTTTATTAAGACCGAGGACAGAGTCCACAATAATTTAACTACATATACAATTTTAAAACATCACAAAAAATGAATTACAAACAGATGACAGAGTTTCATTGACGGAAAAAACAAATATTTGTAGAAGTCTGGACGTGTGTGTGTACATGCAGCTAGAAGCCCCAAGAAATCAATAAGGAAAATAAGCCAGGAGCTAACGATTAGCAAATCATCAGTATATCCTATTCTTAACCCTTCCTGTACCGACCTACTTCTATCTATGCTGCCTTCAGTTCCGCTATATACGCGCCCGGGACTGTAAGGGTTAAAACACAAAAATTTCATCCGCCCATGCGCTCTTGATGATTCGAAAGTTGCGATAACAACTGAGTTTCAAAGGATCAACACTGGAACTCTCAAGAGAGTAAAAGACAGTTTTATAAAGATAATTATTGCATGTGTCAATGAAGAGAGTGAACAATTTGAGCATATGTTATGATTATGATCAATAAAATTGATATTCATATGTATTTATATAAAAATCTGGATGGTGCGTGATCTTTGGGGCATCCTGTAAGTATAGGGGCCTATATAAAGTAGTTGTGTGTGTGGATTCCGATTCTAATTGGTTAGTTGGAAGGCACGTGACACTATTGCGTCATATTATTTTACTTTTGCGACCCCGCTTTCTCCATGTGTCCTCGCTAGCCGAGTGGTTAGCTTCCCAAACTGCCATACGGGGTGACCTGGGTTCTATTCCCCAACTAATAACTTGTTTTTTCTGTAATATCAATATAATGTAGGCTAAATTTTTTTACATTTCCAATAATATTACTTCTTTTAAAGATCATAAAGAATTTCAGAAATTAAAGCTTTCCTAAAATGTTTTCATTAAGTAAAATATAATAATTAGGCCTATATGTAAGACATGCAGAATGCAGGCGACGGGTGTTTGACTCTTAGCCAGAGATAGTCCTAACTTTTTTTTTTAATAAAAAGACATGGATATTTTTACCCGATTAGGCTACAATATTTATTTTAAATTACTTGCCGAATTTTTTTCAGTATATAATTAATAATAATATTTAAAAAAAAATATTATATCTTTCTGTTCATTGTAGTTTAAACATTTCTTATCTGTAGCAATAGGCCTATGTATTTTTTCGCCTGGACAACGCCGGGCAATTTAGCTTGTATCATAAACAACTGGCAATCAAGCTATCTAATATATTATTACTTCCTACTCGTCTAAGAGTCTGTCGTAGGTGGTTTGAATTTTGGCCTTACAGACACGTCAGGGTGCAGTAATTTGTACTCACACCCCCGGCTGGTCTAGTCAAGGAGTATGGCGCTATTGCAGTAATTGGTTATATATCGCAAAATTTATATTTCCATCAACTATTATTGATATAAGTAGGGCGGATTCACCAGCTTGCTACTTTCTTTAATGTATCATCAGCCACACAGAACACATAGACTAATATAACTATAAAACAGTTAAAAACTTGTGGTGAATTACATATATCTCCAGTTTATTGATTTAAAACAAAAGTACTAATGTCAAATATCGGATGATCTGATGTAACAAATGCAAACTAAATCACTAAGTTGTGCAGGTGAAAATAGTGGAAATATTTAGTGAAATTAAACTAGACTGGCTATACTAGCAGGGTATCACCTCCCCGCACCAATACCGAGAGATGTTACCTATAAGGAGTCTCTCAGATGCACTGAAGAACTTTCAGTGTAAATTTACTATTTTCTATCTCGAATAATTCTGGTTGGACATCCCGAACACGTGACTAAACAGGACCGTTTGATTGGCCAACATTGAACAGTTTCCTTAAAGACACAAGGGGGGGGAGAATATCAATGGCCAGCCTAACAATAACAGACTGAGTTTCCAAACTATAATTACGGAAGGGGAACATTCCGGGGCGTTTGACACTATCCGAAATCTATAACGGTGGTCACTTTACATGGCAATTATGTCATAAACCTGCCAGGAAAAGGGGGAAAGGACCGATGCAGTAGGAAAGAAGGGTCAGTTTAGTCTCTGGGTGTGGTCTTATCTCAAAACTGAACAAAGACGGGGCTTCCCTTTACTAAGTATCTGAAAGGACATTGTCACTTCTAAACACAATAAAAGATCCAAGGGCTGGAGGGGAAGGAAAGGGAGGGGCATTGAGGTTGGGCCTCCAATCTCAGTTATCTTACACCACCTAGAGGGTCAAGGAGACAGTAAAATCTCGACCTATAATTTTAAAATCTTCAAACATCGAATTCCTTAGTTTAAAAACTAAATGTGACTAGCGTCACATATCTCCCCTCTTTTGAGATTTCGCTACGCATGTAACGAAATCTAATAGGACTAATTATAAAAATCAATATGTATTGCGAACCTATAACTGCATGGGAAATGCAGGGGTAGTAGGGAAATAGATGTACATAAAATTTGACAATCTACAGTAGTTTACATATCTCAATAGTAAATATAGAAAAATCAAAACAGATAAATGCATGCAAAAGTAAAGGCAAAAGAATAAAAAAATACAAAGAATCATGCATTTATATACACGCTCACACATTCTTGCAGTATTTGAGTGCCCGATCATATCAACGGATAAGCCGTGACCAAGAATCAGAGATCAGTCCAGAATATTACACAACTATTATAATATCGACGAGTATTATATATCTTTAAGAATTCACTGTTAAACTTAACCTCAGATATTGTTTGTTTTTAAATGAACTATTAAACTATTAAAAGTAACAGCGAGTAAATGACTCAAAAAGAGAACTAAATAAAATGTATTTCTTATGACTTCCCTGGTCGTAATTTACGCGTATTAAGGACAACGTAAGCTTATCCAAATCAAAGTTAGCGGTAGATAATTGAGCTATATTTTATTACTTTGAGTTTTCAATCGGACCTCGATTATTGTGAGACTTTAGGGGGGGGGGGCGTAAGCAGTGAGCATTAGACTCAATTAGAGTTGCGCTAAACACAACAGACAAGTTATTTACAGCAGCATGGGGCGCGAATTTTCGTTACTTTTATCTCCCTACTTTGGAGAGTGTATAGACCTTCAAACTATTGAACTAGAGACTAAGTGTTAAATTGACAGATGGTTTTTTCTTCTTGTATGATTGACTAATACCTTTCAAGTAAATAGATCTAGGTTTAGCGAAATTATTAGATAGGCATATTATACGTTTATTTTTCTAGTAACGAAATTCTTGCAAAGTATATCATACTATTATCTCCGTAGAGGCGGTACCTGGCTAATGGCATTCTATTTTTCTTTTCTAAGAAAGGTCCTACTTGTTTGCCAAACAAGTTAGGGGCGAAGGGGGTCGGCGAATTTAGTTTAAATTCCTCGGTGACCGACTGCAAAATACTGGATGCGAAACCGAGTAGCTATAGTAAGCGTACATTTCAATGTGTTGATTTAATCATGACCGGCGTTTGCTTAATACGAGCACGTTTTAGTTCAGTGACGTAAGCATAAATAAATTTCCTTAGAAATTTCTGGGGCCCTATGAGCATTATATACGTAAAGATAGCGGAGTCTTGTGTAAGACATAACATTCTGAGATAATTGCCAATTGTGGCGATTTCTGAACAGCGGCGGTAATTACGGTACACCATAGGCATAGGTTACACTATGCGGGCCATACAAACTGCAATTGACGTATGGTTGGAGCTTAAACAGACCTGGAAAGTGATATATTTTTGGGTTGTTGTTTTGTTTAAAAGTGAATTCGCAGTCTCACACCCTGATTCAGTGACTAGCACTCAATTTATATCCCAAGGTATCCCGATAAACTCGCTATGCACCTACATTTCTGTGAGGGGGAATTCCCACATAGTCAATAAAGGGGAGGGGTCTATTTCCGTTTCAGGTGACAATGCCATGTCTTCACAACAGTGGCGTCTGGCCTAAATACATCATATAGACAATGGGATACAGTGTGGTCCCTTCAATGGCTACGGCAATTGTAAACTTCCTTGGAAGCGGCGGATAGGCGAAGCGGATAATTGCTCATTTTACTTTCCGTTAGCGAGTGTGCTTTCTACGGAGGGCGTTAAATATAGCCACATGTGTGGACTCAGATTAAAATATCCAGCCGAAGCTTGGACGCGAATAACTGGGCGAGTTGTAATAGTCTCTCCTGTGTTTCGGAGGGCGGGGACAGCAGGTAGCTGCCCGGGGCTGAGTGCGATTTGGTGCGGGGGGGTGATGCGGGGTTAGTTATTGTTCTTGTCCTATCATGCGGTGCCCTTTGTCGTCCGCCTCCGAGTGTACTCGATTAGTTAGGGGTTAGCGATAACATATTTACTAGTTTGCTTGGTCCTAAACATTTCTTACCTAAACCATAACAACATATAATTCTTCCCCACCGATTTGAACTTACAACCTGGCTATAAGGCTGCCCATTTGCTTCCACCGTGTTCATTACACTGGGCTATGGTAGGCCACTTGGTAAGGGGTTTGGCCCGATTAACAGGTGCCAATATGGGGCCGACTATGCTAAGTCGGTGTGGACACCAATGTAGGTCTCACTCCTATCATTGACGACCACGGGAAGGTGGTTTTTATGGGTCGGCGTTAAGGGAAATGTTGACTTACATGGTCGGTGAGTGTTTAGGGTTGCCCTGTCGGGGCGCTATTGTTGATGGGGAGGCGATTGGGCTGTACATTTGCATTTTATATGTTGCGTCCTGTTGAGGACAATTTCTATGCCAGATTAATTGTTCTTTACATTTCTTGTTCTCGGTACTTTCTCTTCTACTTCTAATGTTAATTTACATTTTAAAACCTGTGACGCGTTTCCTATCGTTTTACGGAAAATTATCTCCTACCTTTTTAATGAATGTAAATACTAATAACTCACTGTCAATGAGTCTTAATAGCTTTGTCTTTTATTGAAGACTAAAATTATGTAACTCGTACAACATGATAATAGCTAACTGATTGACTGATCACTGGAAATTGGACACTGACCCACCAAGATACAAAAACGAACACTCACCTTGCGTTTTATTGAGACTTTCATTCAAAACCATACACTCTTGATACAGCTGGCTTGTGGTCCAGTGGCGTTAAGACTGCGGGCGTTGTATCTTGGGATGTGAGGTAAGCAGAAAGATGTCTCTACGGCTTGTGACAGGCAGTGAACGTGCGAATGTAGGTTAAAAGTGTCGCCTATGGTGTCAGGCACATACAGGTGATGTCTGTGTTGAAAAGTGAAGGCAGGTGCTGTCCACGGTGCCAAGTGAAGGCAGGTGCTGTCCACGGTGCCAAGTGCAGGCAGTTGCTGTCCACGGTGCCAGGTGCAGGCAGGTGCTGTCCACGGTGCCAAGTGCAGGCAGGTGCTGTCCACGGTGCCAAGTGCAGGCAGGTGCTGTCCACGGTGCCAAGTGCAGGCAGGTGATGTCCACGGTGCCAAGTGCAGGCAGATGACGTCTGACTTGATCTGTACTGGCAGAAGACAGGTGTAGGCTAAGCAGTTTGATATGCTGTCAGGTGAGGGTTCTGTGATCTAAGGTGACAGGTGCAGGCGGGTGACGAGTACAATCAGGTGTTGACAGGAGTAGCGGCTATCAGGAACGATGTGATGCTGTTTGTAGTGGTTGACGAAGTTGATGTTTGGCGAGCCCCCAGCGATATCTAAGCGTCGATTGTAATATTCATAGCTCCAGAGCGTTCTTTATGTAAGATGTGCATATCTGGCGCTCTTCGGGTTCAATCCGCGGCACGAGCCCACATATATGTCGTAGGTGGTTTGAATTTTGGCCTTACAGACACGTCAGGGTGCAGTAATTTGTACTCACACCCCCGGCTGGTCTAGTCAAGGAGTATGGCGCTATTGCAGTAATTGGTTATATATCGCAAAATTTATATTTCCATCAACTATTATTGATATAAGTAGGGCGGATTCACCAGCTTGCTACTTTCTTTAATGTATCATCAGCCACACAGAACACATAGACTAATATAACTATAAAACAGTTAAAAACTTGTGGTGAATTACATATATCTCCAGTTTATTGATTTAAAACAAAAGTACTAATGTCAAATATCGGATGATCTGATGTAACAAATGCAAACTAAATCACTAAGTTGTGCAGGTGAAAATAGTGGAAATATTTAGTGAAATTAAACTAGACTGGCTATACTAGCAGGGTATCACCTCCCCGCACCAATACCGAGAGATGTTTCCTATAAGGAGTCTCTCAGATGCACTGAAGAACTTTCAGTGTAAATTTACTATTTTCTATCTCGAATAATTCTGGTTGGACATCCCGAACACGTGACTAAACAGGACCGTTTGATTGGCCAACATTGAACAGTTTCCTTAAAGACACAAGGGGGGGGGGAGAATATCAATGGCCAGCCTAACAATAACAGACTGAGTTTCCAAACTATAATTACGGAAGGGGAACATTCCGGGGCGTTTGACACTATCCGAAATCTATAACGGTGGTCACTTTACATGGCAATTATGTCATAAACCTGCCAGGAAAAGGGGGAAAGGACCGATGCAGTAGGAAAGAAGGGTCAGTTTAGTCTCTGGGTGTGGTCTTATCTCAAAACTGAACAAAGACGGGGCTTCCCTTTACTAAGTATCTGAAAGGACATTGTCACTTCTAAACACAATAAAAGATCCAAGGGCTGGAGGGGAAGGAAAGGGAGGGGCATTGAGGTTGGGCCTCCAATCTCAGTTATCTTACACCACCTAGAGGGTCAAGGAGACAGTAAAATCTCGACCTATAATTTTAAAATCTTCAAACATCGAATTCCTTAGTTTAAAAACTAAATGTGACTAGCGTCACAGAGTCAATCCTAATCTAACATCTAACCGTTTTTGTAAGAGTAACTTCCCTTGCAATCCCTACGTCATAATTCTCGTGCTTTCAATTTCTGTCTATTAATAATGTGTATACTTTAGCGCACGGAGCTGTCTCCCTCGTGTATTTATATATATCTTCATGGTACAATACTATTGTAGGTCTACTGCTAGTATCCTACATCAAAATAGTTTGACTTATAGATTTTTATAGCTTTTCTCTTCGTTTTGTCACCCATAATTTTATTTGTTCGTGGCCCGGTAGCCAACCTGGTCGCAACCCGGCATTAGGGTAATTCTAAAATTTAATAGTTCATGAACAAATTGTTTGTAATGGTCTTCTTAAAAACTGTAAATGAGAAAGATATTTAAACAAAAATAAACAAAATAAGGAGATTATTAAAAAAAAACAACAATTTTATATACTTCCCTGTGATAAAAATAGCCCAACTGCGAAGTTGTTCTATGGTTAGTAGTTAGAAGACAGTATTATAGTAAACATGAATAACTAACAATAAAAGCAATGGCAAAAATGGCGATATGCCAATGTGTAAGTTATTTGTATCGATTTTCTTAAAGATTTACACGTTGAATTGATAAAAAAAACATTTTATGCAGTCATATGAACAAAAAAGAACACGGTCGTGGCCGAGAAGCAGCGCATTCAGCTCGCGCACCGAAGGTCTAGGGTTCAAATCCTGTCGAGGGTTATGATTTGTTCTAGGGTCTGGAGGGTGACCCTATGTCTACCCAGCTCTGATGGGTACCTGACTTTAGTTGGGGAAAAGTAAAGGCGACTGCTTGGGCATTGTGCTGGCCACACAAATCCCTAGTATGCCGTGGCCACATAAACTGGTGAACGCTGCTTCACCGGCCTTATGGATCAATCTGGTCCGTCTTTACTTTTACACTACTTTAAACGTGTAAAAAAGAGGGTGTTAAGAATGATACTATTATATATCATCTTACCGTAACGCATTTGTGGAAGACACTTAGCTCTATACTGTCCAGACAGAAGTAGCTTATGGAAAACAGAAAGTATAGATCTATACCTTTCTACACAACACGTAACTTAAAAAACAAACAAAAAAACACAGCAATGAACACATGTGTAGTCAGTAGCACGTTAGGAAAAATTTTCACTGTCGCATCATTTCCTGTTCACCATAAAACGCAATTGTCCAAATTGATCTAGACTATATATTGATATTTCGACCACTTCATTTAAACACTAGAGAAAATCGATACGTTTTAAAGCACAACTATACATGCTACATGCCCATGGTGCCTATAAGGAATAACCCTTAACGCTCATTTCACATGGCGGACGTGTGTGCGTGTGTGCGTTGTTGTATCACACACCGTAGTAAACAGACTGGTTAAAAGTACAAACTGATAATTAAAAATAAAAAAAAACACCACTTTATAAATAAATGGAAAATGTAGTCTAGACTGACTCCGGGCGAATGAGCCACCTAGAGGAAGGGTTAGAAAAAAAACAACATGTAGGCTACTAGATCAAATGTGACACTTACAAATGTGACATGGCATAGGGTAACATATTTCTTTTTTTCGTTTTAACATAAGAGAGAGAGAGAGAGAATAAGAGAGAGAGAGAGTAAGAGAGAGAGAATAAGAGAGAGAGAGAGAATGAGAGAGAATATGAGAGAGAATAAGAGAGAGAGAGAATGAGAGAGAATAAGAGAGGGGGAAAAAGAGAGAGAGAGTAAGATAGAGAGAATAAGAGAGAGAGAATGAGAGAGTGAGAGAATAAGAGAGAGAGAATAAGAGAGTGAGAGAATAGGAGAGAGAGAATAAGAGAGTGAGAGAATAAGAGAGAGAGAATAAGAGAGTGAGAGAATAGGAGAGAGAGAATAAGAGAGTGAGAGAATAGGAGAGAGAGAATAAGAGAGAGAGAGAGAATAGGAGAGAGAGAATAAGAGAGTGAGAGAATAAGAGAGAGAGAATAAGAGAGTGAGAGAATAGGAGAGAGAGAATAAGAGAGTGAGAGAATAGGAGAGAGAGAAAAAGAGAGTGAGAGAATAAGAGAGAGAGAATAAGAGAGTGAGAGAATAGGAGAGAGAGAATAAGAGAGTGAGAGAATAGGAGAGAGAGAATAAGAGAGAGAATAGGAGAGAGAGAATAAGAGAGTGAGAGAATAGGAGAGAGAGAATAAGAGAGAGAGAGTAAGATAGAGAGAATAAGAGAGAGAGAATAAGAGAGTGAGAGAATAAGAGAGAGAGAATAAGAGAGTGAGAGAATAAGAGAGAGAGAATAAGAGAGTGAGAGAATAGGAGAGAGAGAATGAGAGAGTGAGAGAATAAGAGAGAGAAAATAAGAGAGAGAGAGTAAGATAGAGAGAATAAGAGAGAGAGAATGAGAGAGTGAGAATGAGAGAGAATAAGAGAGTGAGAGAATAGGAGAGAGAGAATGAGAGAGTGAGAGAATAAGAGAGAGAGAATAAGAGAGAGAGAGTAAGATAGAGAGAATAAGAGAGAGAGAATAAGAGAGTGAGAGAATAGGAGAGAGAGAATAAGAGAGTGAGAGAATAGAAGAGAGAGAATAAGAGAGTGAGAGAATAGGAGAGAGAGAATAAGAGAGAGAGAGTAAGATAGAGAGAATAAGAGAGAGAGAATAAGAGAGTGAGAGAATAAGAGAGAGAGAATAAGAGAGTGAGAGAATAAGAGAGTGAGAGA
This sequence comes from Anisus vortex, assembly GCA_949126835.1. NCBI lineage: Eukaryota > Metazoa > Mollusca > Gastropoda > Planorbidae > Anisus > Anisus vortex. Next base: position 3,009,093 of record OX421501.1, read on the forward strand.
ATAAGAGAGTGAGAGAATAGGAGAGAGAGAATAAGAGAGAGAGAGAATAAGAGAGTGAGAGAATAAGAGAGAGAGAATAAGAGAGTGAGAGAAAAAGAGAGTGAGAGAATAAGAGAGAGAGAATAAGAGAGTGAGAGAATAGGAGAGAGAGAATAAGAGAGTGAGAGAATAGGAGAGAGAGAATAAGAGAGAGAATAGGAGAGAGAGAATAAGAGAGTGAGAGAATAGGAGAGAGAGAATAAGAGAGAGAGAGTAAGATAGAGAGAATAAGAGAGAGAGAATAAGAGAGTGAGAGAATAAGAGAGAGAGAATAAGAGAGTGAGAGAATAAGAGAGAGAGAATAAGAGAGTGAGAGAATAGGAGAGAGAGAATGAGAGAGTGAGAGAATAAGAGAGAGAAAATAAGAGAGAGAGAGTAAGATAGAGAGAATAAGAGAGAGAGAATGAGAGAGTGAGAATGAGAGAGAATAAGAGAGTGAGAGAATAGGAGAGAGAGAATGAGAGAGTGAGAGAATAAGAGAGAGAGAATAAGAGAGAGAGAGTAAGATAGAGAGAATAAGAGAGAGAGAATAAGAGAGTGAGAGAATAGGAGAGAGAGAATAAGAGAGTGAGAGAATAGAAGAGAGAGAATAAGAGAGTGAGAGAATAGGAGAGAGAGAATAAGAGAGAGAGAGTAAGATAGAGAGAATAAGAGAGAGAGAATAAGAGAGTGAGAGAATAAGAGAGAGAGAATAAGAGAGTGAGAGAATAAGAGAGTGAGAGAATAAGAGAGTGAGAGAATAGGAGAGAGAGAATAAGAGAGAGAGAGAATGAGAGAGTGAGAGAATAAGAGAGAGAAAATAAGAGAGAGAGAGTAAGATAGAGAGAATAAGAGAGAGAGAATGAGAGAGTGAGAATGAGAGAGAATAAGAGAGTGAGAGAATAGGAGAGAGAGAATGAGAGAGTGAGAGAATAAGAGAGAGAGAATAAGAGAGAGAGAGTAAGATAGAGAGAATAAGAGAGAGAGAATAAGAGAGTGAGAGAATAGGAGAGAGAGAATAAGAGAGTGAGAGAATAGAAGAGAGAGAATAAGAGAGTGAGAGAATAGGAGAGAGAGAATAAGAGAGAGAGAGTAAGATAGAGAGAATAAGAGAGAGAGAATAAGAGAGTGAGAGAATAAGAGAGAGAGAATAAGAGAGTGAGAGAATAAGAGAGTGAGAGAATAAGAGAGTGAGAGAATAGGAGAGAGAGAATAAGAGAGAGAGAGAATAAGAGAGTGAGAGAATAAGAGAGAGAGAATAAGAGAGTGAGAGAATAAGAGAGTGAGAGAATAAGAGAGTGAGAGAATAGGAGAGAGAGAATAAGAGAGTGAGAGAATAAGAGAGTGAGAGAATAAGAGAGTGAGAGAATAGGAGAGAGAGAATAAGAGAGAGAGAGAGAATAAGAGAGTGAGAGAATAAGAGAGAGAGAATAAGAGAGTGAGAGAATAGGAGAGAGAGAATAAGAGAGTGAGAGAATAGGAGAGAAAGAATAAGAGAGTGAGAGAATAGGAGAGAGAGAATAAAAGAGTGAGAGAATAGGAGAGAGAGAATAAGAGAGTGAGAGAATAGGAGAGAGAGAATAAGAGAGTGAGAGAATAGGAGAGAGAGAATAAGAGAGAGAGAGTAAGATAGAGAGAATAAGAGAGAGAGAGAATAAGAGAGTGAGAGAATAGGAGAGAGAGAATAAGAGAGTGAGAGAATAGGAGAGAGAGAATAAGAGAGAGAGAGTAAGATAGAGAGAATAAGAGAGAGAGAGGATGAGAGAGTGAGAGAATAGGAGAGAGAGAATAAGAGAGAGAGAGTAAGATAGAGAGAATAAGAGAGAGAGAGAATGAGAGAGTGAGAGAATAGGAGAGAGAGAATAAGAGAGTGAGAGAATAGGAGAGAGAGAATAAGAGAGTGAGAGAATAGGAGAGAGAGAATAAGAGAGTGAGAGAATAGGAGAGAGAGAATAAGAGAGTGAGAGAATAGGAGAGAGAGAATAAGAGAGTGAGAGAATAGGAGAGAGGGAATAAGAGAGTGAGAGAATAGGAGAGAGAGAATAAGAGAATGAGAGAATAAGAGAGAGAGAATAAGAGAGTGAGAGAATAGGAGAGAGAGAATAAGAGAGTGAGAGAATAAGAGAGAGAGAATAAGAGAGTGAGAGAATAGGAGAGAGAGAATAAGAGAGTGAGAGAATAGGCGAGAGATAATAAGAGAGTGAGAGAATAGGAGAGAGAGAATAAGAGAGTGAGAGAATAGGAGAGAGAGAATAAGAGAGAGAGAGTAAGATAGAGAGAATAAGAGAGAGAGAATAAGAGAGAGAGAATAAGAGAGAGAGAATGAGAGAGTGAGAGAATAAGAGAGAGAGAGTGAGAGAGTGAGAGAATAGGAGAGAGAGAATAAGAAAGTGAGAGAATAGGAGAGAGAGAATAAGAGAGTGAGAGAATAGGAGAGAGAGAATAAGAGAGTGAGAGAATAGGAGAGAGAGAATAAGAGAGTGAGAGAATAGGAGAGAGAGAATAAGAGAGTGAGAGAATAGGAGAGAGAGAATAAGAGAGTGAGAGAATAGGAGAGAGAGAATAAGAGAGAGAGTAAGATAGAGAGAATAAGAGAGAGAGAATGAGAGAGTGAGAGAATAAGAGAGAGAGAATAAGAGAGAGAGTAAGATAGAGAGAATAAGAGAGAGAGAGTGAGAGAGTGAGAGAATAAGAGAGAGAGAATAAAAGAGAGAGAGTAAGATAGAGAGAATAAGAGAGAGAATAAGAGAGTAAGAGAATAGGAGAGAGAGAATAAGAGAGTGAGAGAATAGGAGAGAGAGAATAAGAGAGTGAGAGAATAAGAGAGAGAGAATAAGAGAGTGAGAGAATAGGAGAGAGAGAATAAGAGAGTGAGAGAATAGGAGAGAGAGAATAAGAGAGTGAGAGAATAGGAGAGAGAGAATAAGAGAGTGAGAGTAAGATAGAGAGAATAAGAGAGAGAGAGAATAAGAGAGTGAGAGAATAAGAGAGAGAGAATGAGAGAGTGAGAGAATAAGAGAGAGAGAGTGAGAGAGTGAGAGAATAGGAGAGAGAGAATAAGAGAGTGAGAGAATAGGAGAGAGAGAATAAGAGAGTGAGAGAATAGGAGAGAGAGAATAAGAGAGTGAGAGAATAGGAGAGAGAGAATAAGAGAGTGAGAGAATAGAAGAGAGAGAATAAGAGAGTGAGAGAATAGGAGAGAGAGAATAAGAGAGTGAGAGAATAGGAGAGAGAGAATAAGAGTGAGAGAATAGGAGAGAGAGAATAAGAGAGAGAGAGTAAGATAGAGAGAATAAGAGAGAGAGAGTGAGAGAGTGAGAGAATAAGAGAGAGAGAATAAGAGAGAGAGAGTAAGATAGAGAGAATAAGAGAGAGAGAATAAGAGAGAGAGAGTAAGATAGAGAGAATAAGAGAGAGAGAATGAGAGAGTGAGAATGAGAGAGAATAAGAGAGTGAGAGAATAGGAGAGAGAGAATAAGAGAGTGAGAGAATAGGCGAGAGAGAATAAGAGAGTGAGAGAATAGGAGAGAGAGAATAAGAGAGAGAGAGAATAGGAGAGAGAGAATAAGAGAGTGAGAGAATAGGAGAGAGAGAATAAGAGAGTGAGAGAATAGGAGAGAGAGAATAAGAGAGTGAGAGAATAGGAGAGAGAGAATAAGAGAGTGAGAGAATAGGAGAGAGAGAATAAGAGAGTGAGAGAATAGGAGAGAGAGAATAAGAGAGTGAGAGAATAAGAGAGAGAGAATAAGAGAGTGAGAGAATAGGAGAGAGAGAATAAGAGAGTGAGAGAATAGGAGAGAGAGAATAAGAGAGAGAGAGTAAGAGAGAGAGAATAAGAGAGAGAGAATAAGATAGAGAGAATGAGAGAGAGAATGAGAGAGTGAGAGAATAAGAGAGAGAGAGTGAGAGAGTGAGAGAATAGGAGAGAGAGAATAAGAGAGTGAGAGAATAGGAGAGAGAGAATAAGAGAGTGAGAGAATAGGAGAGAGAGAATAAGAGAGAGAGAGAATAGGAGAGAGAGAATAAGAGAGTGAGAGAATAGGAGATAGAGAATAAGAGAGTGAGAGAATAGGAGAGAGAGAATAAGAGAGTGAGAGAATAGGAGAGAGAGAATAAGAGAGTGAGAGAATAAGAGAGAGAGAATAAGAGAGTGAGAGAATAGGAGAGAGAGAATAAGAGAGTGAGAGAATAGGAGAGAGAGAATAAGAGAGAGAGAGTAAGAGAGAGAGAATAAGAGAGAGAGAATAAGATAGAGAGAATGAGAGAGAGAGAATGAGAGAGTGAGAGAATAAGAGAGAGAGAATAAGAGAGTGAGAGAATAGGAGAGAGAGAATAAGAGAGAGATGGTGAGAGAGAACGATAGAGCTGTAGAAGGGGTAGAAACTAAGACACGGAGAAGGAAAGACTAAATAGGGAAGACACAGAGAGAGAGAGGGATGGGAGAGAGAGTGCGGTGAGTATAAGAGAGAGTATGAAAGAGGGATAACTAGAGAAAGAGAGAGAGAGAGTTAGAAATGGAAAAACAAAAAGAGAATGAAAAAAGTGTGTGTGTGTGAAAGAGGGAGAAAAGTAAAGAGAGAGAGAGAGAGAAAGAGAATGAATTTAAAAGAGGAGAAACAGACAAGGGTGGAGAAACAGATAAACAGAAAGTGGGAGTAAAAAAAAAGAGAGAGAGAAAGAGAGAGTGGACGAGAGACAGTGAAGGAGGCAGAAACATAGAATTATGGTGATAAGGAATTAATTGAACATTCCACCTTTATACACAGTGGTCCGGATATAGGGCGTTCGCTAGACATTCCGAAGTGTTTAAGTTCGGATCCAATAAACAAAAAACGCCCTATAATTATTATTGTTTGTTCAGTTCACAATGCCTGAAGGTATTAAAAGTCGTGAATGCGGACACAGAATGGAAAGGGTTAATTATAACAACCAACAATACGGTGAATATACGCGTTAAAATGTTCATTAAAATGAAATTTTGCACAAATTAAAATAAAAAAAAAAAACCGTTACTAGCTTGACCTATATACTTAAACTGCCTTAGGCCTATAAGCTTTCAAAATATATTTTTTATCGGGGGAGGGGGGCTTATAATATTTTATAATATACACTGGCTCTGTGTATGTGTTTAACCAATCAATTCGGTTAATTTAAAGACACGTTACCTTACTGCCTCATATTTTGGGCTACCTTTGTAATTTGACATTGCACACGTGTCTTTACTAGCTGAGTGGATAACGTATCGGACTGCCATGCGGTCGACCCGGGTACGATTCTCCAGTTAGTCTATACCTTTTTTCTTCTAAAAAATGTTTTATTTCAATTAAAATTAGGCTACTTTATAAATAAAAAGATTGTGAATCCACCGGCAACACCTAGCAATTTAGCATACCTTTTTTTAAACCCGATTAGAATATTAATTAATTTTTTTTAGATCTATAGCTTTCTGTTCATTGTAATTTATACATTTTTTTATCTGTAACTTATACAGGCCTGTGTTATCCCCCTTCCCCGGAGTAACTCCGGGGAATTTAGCTTTTGTAGGCTTAAATATATATAGATTTATAACCTATATTTATAGCCTATCCTTAATCTTATTTAATTTAGGAACAAGAAAACCATAAAAACGAAGTTTTTATTATACTCCCTTTATTTGCAAACTAAGTTTATCATCATGTAATTAAATAATTGATAGACTACTGCAATTGAAACGTACAGAAAAAATATCTGTGTCGCAAATCTCAAAAATATCTCCTTACTCCGTATGAATTGTTCTAAAAATAATCTGAGCGCATAATATTTTTTTTTTCTAGCTTTGCGCCGAAAAAAGTATAAAAAGTTACACAGGCATTTTTAACGCGAAATCAAAATATTTCTTATACTTTCCTTTTAAGAAATGAATATTGTCATAAGTGTAGTATTATTAAGTCGTTTTAACTGAAAATTTGATAGGATGTATTGTTAGGCGCCCCAAATCTGCTGTCCAAATTTCAGCTCGATCGGACCACGGGAATAGGGCGAAAAATCGAAGCCAATTTTTGCACCACGATTGACGATTGACGGACGATTGCAGACATTGCAACTTAAAATAAAGGGAGTAAAAAAGGTGGGACTCCAGGAAAAGATTGTTTCCATGGGGGAGCTCACCTTTCGCATGACGAACATTTGTCTAATTTCGCCAGAATTTAGACATCTACTAGGAGCAGATAAAAAAAACATCTTGATAAAAATATAATTTTCCAAAATTTTCTGGGCCAGCACCCCCGTGATTTATGCCCCTGCTAGCTTTATTGGTAGGCCTACGACGCCTCTGACTATGGGCATGGGCATAGGGCCTGCATGTGTTTTAGTTTTCACTTTTAAAAGCTAACAAAAAGGCTACTTGTTTCTTCATGCCACACTTTTAAAAGCTTGAAAAAGATGGATTACTAGACATTTAAAACTAACTGGAAAGCTAACAAAAGTCTACATAGCCTCCTTCCCGTCATGCCACAGTTGCTCAAACAAGATACGACTTACGAGGGTAGGGAAAAGACGGGGGGCGGGGGGGGGGGGGAGAAGATCCTAAAGCGTGTTAGCACGCAATGACCTACTTAGGTGGAGTAGGCTTCTCATCGTTATAGGCCAAAAAAGCACAATAGCGCCCTCTCGGTGTGTCTGTGTGTGTGTGACACAGTGTGTCTGTCTCTGTGTGTGTGTGTGTCCTGTCAAACTCACAGACTGAATGGATGTACGCCATCGTCTGCCACCCACCCACTTACCAGTGAACCAAACCAACCACACCCCCAGGCTTTTCATAGAAGCCAAATACATGTCGGGGCAGGGTTGAGGGGGAGGGGGGGCGAAGGGGTGGTGGTGGAGGGAGTTGTTTTTGTGCAAAACCTGAGCTGAAAACAACAATGCTAGGAAAAAAAAAGCATTCTACACGGTTGACTGATTCGGCTGAAGTAAGATTGTATATAGGGGATCCTATATATATATATATATATATATATTACGTCTATAGGCCTACTGGAAAAGGAGAGACACGATAAAGTAGTTTTTCTTTCGGGGAGCAGGACAGGGGTCTCGACTGACGTTCCGAAGGTTCTGTGTTCGAATCCCGGTGATGGTTATAGGCTTTGTTCCCGGCACTGGAGGGTGTGCCTGAATTCTACCCATCTCTGATGGGTACTTGACATTAGTTAGGGGTAAAATAAAGGCGGTTGGGCATTATGCTGGCCGCACAATCCACTAGTATGCCGGCCCCTATGGGATACTTTAAACACATACGAAAAAATATGCATTCAATTTTAAGTGACGTAACAATTCAAAACGGCATTCCAGACAGAGTGATTCAAGACTAAATTGAACTAATTGGTAATAGCCTACATAAAATTAATATTTGAGTCAGAATTTGTAAAAAAAAATAATTCCTTAAATCCAAAGATTATAATAAGATGGACCGCTTTCTTTGATATTTCTGCTATTTGATAATTTGAAACACTTAAGTTTGGGAAATTTCCGATCTCACTTCGTCCTTTAGATTTCCGGTTTGGAAAAACGCTATAATTTTCTCAATGGAAAATTAAGATTCAAATCGAAACTAGTAGGCCCTATACAGCGGAAACCTTTAATGCAGTGGTTCCCAAGCCTCCTAATGCCGCGACCCCTTAATAAGCTTGTGACGTTGTACCGACCCCCCCCCCTCCCCACATCCCAAACCGTACAATTCTCTTCGTCGCTACCTTATAACTGTAATTTGCTACTGTTATAAATTGTATGTAAATATCTGATATGTAGAATGCATTTTTCACGTGTTAATGTTATTCAGAATAAAGCCTTGTGTTGAATATTTAAGATGTGAAATTTATTCCTTTTTACGTACCGATATACTACAATCTTATTTAAGACCAGCGAAAATAGGCCTATGTGTTTTTTAGAAGGTCGTTGCCAGTTTTAGACGACTCCCTCGAATTGGTCGTTCGCCCCCACAGGCTGGGAACCGCTGCTTTAATGCAATCGTAGGAGCGTATACGTAATTCAAAACAGCCTTATTGGTTGCGCAAGAAAAAAAAAGAACATATAAGCTCTAAAAATAGAGCAATCGGTTCATCTTATTATAGTATATGTTATAACATAAGCATATCCGTGTCTGACTCTAAATAAGCCATTTTTTTCTTATCTTAAAAATAGTAGGCCTATAATTATTTTCTCCTACTCTTATATTGTTCTATTTTATCAATTTCTTAAAGTATCGCTCAAGAACACTAGGCCTAGAACTTGAATGTTCTATTTGTATTTCTTTCAAAGAGTTCAACATGAGCCAATACACTAGTATAAAAACTTGTGGCTATGCGTGGCTAATAGTTGATTTTTCAAACATGGGTGGAAATTGGAAAGAAGAGGGGGGGGGGAGAGGTGAAAAGAAATTGTGTAATTACAGTTAAATTGTTGTGTGTGTGTGGGGGGGGGGTCAAAGAATGTACGGGGTGCAACAGCAGTGGGGGGATGGGGGAAGAGGAATATTTGTTAGTTTGTTTGGGTACGTAATATGTAGATGGCTCCCTGGCCCTGTCTACGGTGCATTTTCACTGCATGTCTGCATTTGGGAAAATGCGTGTTTGGATTCGATTCTTGATTGCCGGGTAATACCCCCCCTCCCTCGCCCACCCCAAACAAAAATATAATAATTACACAGCGGATCAGTCACGAGTGATTTGTAGATAAGGCTGTGGCGAGAGAGAGAGCGAAAGAGATATATATATAGAGAGAGAGGAGACGTAGAGAGAGAGAGAGAGAGAGAGAGATCTATGAAGGGAAAAGGGAGAGAGAGAGGATGAGAGAGATCTATGGAGGGAGACGTGGAGAGAGAGAGAGGCTAAGAGAGAGAGAGAGAGAGAGAGAGCGAGAGAGTGAGGGGGAAGAGAAGGGGAAAAGAGATTAAGGATAAAGAAAACGTAGATATTTACATATAGTGGATGGGGTTGAAATAAAGAGCCACATGAACTTGAGTGTTTCATTACCACAAGGTCATCTTTGAAGACGGGGAACGTCCGTTGCGGTAGTCATCGTGGGGTGCCGGGCTGGGGCGAGGTAGGCGCTTCAAGAAAACTTAAAAAAAAAGTCTTATCTTGTTATCTTATACATTACAGACGCTCATTCAATAAAGAAGATTATTGCGTCCTACGCTTATCCGCGGATTGAGTCTAGTCCTGCATTTCTATTAGTGTTTTAAACAATGTTAAGTTACTGGTTTTCCTGGTATGTTCAGGTAACACATCCTATGGCCTTGTGACACTCGCGAAAGAAAGATTACTTAGACCCACATGCATTTGTTCTCGCATTAGGGATAAGGAAAGTGTCCGTGTCCTTATGTTTATCTGAACATTGTTACAGATTGTTATTGGGTTGTATTTCTAAGTAAGAATTTAATGCCATATGTGTAATAATCACTACTTTACCCTTCTGTCCTCTAGTGCAGGGGTCGGGAACCCATGGCTCACGAGCCAGATGTGGCTCTTTGGATGGCTGCATCTAGCTCGCAGACAAATGTTCGATTATTAAAAAAAGTTTTTTTTAAAGACTTTTTGATCTACATATTAATTGCATATATATATATTATTCTACAAATGAGCTAGAGTCTACTGCAGCTCAGCACCAGAAGAATTCAAAGACATAATTAGTGTACTTTTAGTGTTGAAATTACACAAAATGCACACATTTACTTGAATTTTTAGTTTTAAACATAATGTATGGCTCTCTCAGAATTACTTTTCAAAATATGTGGTGTCCATGGCTCTCTCAGAAAAACCGGTTCCCGACCCCTGCTCTAGTGTTTCTAGGTTTAGTGATTTAACTATTAGTGTTACTCTTGTTAGTTGTGAAATAGTCTTGTTGTTTTGTAAGTAACTAACAAAAGATGAGTAAAGTAAAACAAGAAGTTACTAATTAAATCCAAAATGAATTCTTAAAAACAACAAGAACATAACTCTCCGTATTTTGCACAGTAGGAATAAAAGGATTAACAATACATTGACAGTGAATTTTGTTTAGTGGAAGGGAGACAATCGCTTAAATTCGAATAAAGGGATGACACGTCTCATTGTGATGCTAGTTAAGGGCCTTGAATGTTTACATGTTGACCCCGCCCACTCCCTCAACCACTCAAAAAAGGCGTTCAGGGGCCACAATTCTTGCTCGTTGGCCCTACATTGACATTGACTTAGTGCTTCTTTTTGTATCCTGTTTCTGTGTTTGTTATAAAAAAGACCTAGATGGATTACACAAATGGGATAAGGTAACCGGAGTAGGGCCTATGTCTTTTCACCCAGATAAAAAAAGCTAACTGTTAAAATAGTTTAATAAGAGTATCCAAGAAAAAAAAACGAAACAAATAATTACAAACTACTTCATTCATGGTAAAGACCTAACCCAAACTAAAAATTCAAAGTACTTTGGGAGTAATAATAAATGGTAAATTATCTTGGAATCCTCATATTGATGAAGTAATTAAAAAATCCAACAAAACATTAGGCTTCATACATAGGAACTTTTACAAATGTAATAAGAATATAAAACTAAAATGATATATCACATTAGTTAGGCCTATACTCGAATATATGCATCTTATGCATATGACCCCATCAACTAAAGAAAACACTAAAAAAATTTGAACAAATTATCTTGCCAATGATGCAAGAGTTCAGCCGGGGGGAGAGGGGTGCACGGTTGTGGAAAAACAGGGGGAGGAGACTTAGGAGAGGCAAAATTAAATGCAGGTAAATACTGAACTCACACACTAATTAGTCCAAAACTATTTTAAAACGAATACCACACTCATCAATGGTTGAAACTTATCATATTAAAAAAAAAATGGTAAAAGGTTTTGAAGTCTTAATTTGTGAACTTTAAAATTAAATCCAACAAAATGTCTAATTATTTTCCAGAATTAAGTTTACAAACATAACCTGGTAAATGACCATGAAAACAAAAGACCTAGCCTATCCGAAGATATCTCTATGGGAAGCCAAAGTTATCACAATTAGTAATAAGAACAGCACACAATGATCTTTTAATAAATACGTAGAATATTTAATGGAACAATATTTCTAAAAGAGTAAAAAGTACAAAAAAAGTAAAGTACAGTCGGACCAAATTGATCCATTGGGGCCGGCGGAGCAGCGTTCAACTGTTTCTGTTACCAATAAACGGTGGTCGAGCGGCAGCGCGTTCGGCAGGCATACCGAAGGTGTTGAGTTCGAATTCTGGTGAAGGTTAGGATCTCTGATGGTTGCCTGACTTGAGTTGGTACATAGTGAAAGCGGGTGGGCACTGTACTGGCCACACAACCCCCCTTGTGTGTTCTATTTTTACATTAAAAAAACGTATAATAACGTGCATGTAAACTCTTTTCCTTTTTAAAATCTTAACTCTGTCTTTAGATTTATTAAACTTAAAAAAAACAACAACAACAAAGAAACAACGACACACACAAAGAAAATTGATATAAAAAAGTAGATGGAAAAATAAGGCCTAGCGGGTTTTCCCACTCTCTCAGTTGGCTACACCTTGGGTTATGAACTACAGGTAGCCGATCAACTTGTAAACATTAGCACTTTGATCAAATTATTTGAAATATTTTAGGGGAATGGGTGGTCAAATATTTTCAGCAGGCGGGCCAGATTCTAACAAAAAAAAATTTCATACCGGGACGCACATCATATTTAAATAAATTGAAAAAAAAAAAAACGGAATTTAAAAAAAAAAAACGAACATATAAGAAAACCGAGAACCAAACATATTTATTAGATTAGAGCAATGAAGTTTAAACAATAATAATAATAATACGTAAAAAATATATTTAAAATATTACATTTAGTTAGATTACTGATTTTGTTAGGCAAAACTAAGTGCATATCTTATCTTATGCGTTACAGACGCTCCTTCTACTTCTGTAAAGAAAATTCTTGCGTACTACGCTCATCCGTGGTCCGAGTCTAGTCTTGCATTTCGATGAGTTTTTTTAACTGATGTTAAGTAACTGGTTTTCCTGGTTTGCTCAGGCAAACCATTCCATGCCCGCATGCTACATAAACACATGAATGTTCATAGTCAGAGGCGTACTAACAAAGCTAGCAGGGGCGAAACCACGGGGTGCTGGCCCTGAAATTTCGGAACATAATATTTTAAACGTTTTTTTTTAAATCTGCTCCTACACAATTTTTGCGAATTTTGACAAATGTTTGTCATGAGAAAGTTGATCTCCCCCATGGCAAAAATCTCCTCAAGGAGCAACACCTTTTTTTCCTAAATTAAGGATACTTTTTATTTATTTTTATGTATTGTCTAGGTACATGTAACTTGTAACTCAATTTCATGTCCGGGTGTCACTCGGGAAGAAAGAGTACTTATATGAATTTGTTCTCGCATAAGGGATAAAAAAAAGAGTTTTTGTACTTATGTTTTTTAACAACTGAAACTGTTGCTACACTCGAAGAGTTCCAGAAAAAGTTGTATTTGGAGTGCAAGAATAAGATCATCATGTTTTTAATTAGTTGTTAAGTATTAAATATATTTCGGTAGTAAGTTTTGTTAACATAATAGTTTTTTTTAGTTGTACACAATTGAAATGCCACAGCTCACCCAGCATTGTGCAATTGACATTTCAAAGCTAGACACTGCAAGATCGGCGAGAGCACTTTTTAAAATCAACTCTTCGTTGTGATGGATTCTAAACACAACTAAGGGATGTACCGCACAAATAAGAGAAATAAGCACTGGAGCGCCTCAAGGATGTGTCCTCTCTCCCGTTCTATACACAATTTACACCAATGACATTCAAAGTTCAGCAATCGATACAGTATCTGTAATCAAATACGCCGATGATACAGCCATTGTCGGCCTTGTTTCCAGTGACGACAGTCTCTATCACAGTACGACCTCAGATTTCTACAAATGGTGCGAAGAGAACTACCTGATATTGAACATCACAAAAACGAAAGAAATGATTGTAGACTTCCGGAAAGAAAAACGCAAGCTGACTGATTTGCACATAAACAACCAAATAATAGATCAAGTCTCGCAATATAAATATCTTGGCGTCACAATTACTGACAAACTGACTTGGTCTGACCACTGCCAAATCCTTTGTAAGAAAATGCACCAACGACTTTTCTGTCTTAATAAACTAAAAATATTTCACATAGAGAAAACCATTATGAATCTATTTTACTCGGCGACTGTTGGTAGCATCATAACCTTTGCAATCACCTGCTGGTATGGTAATACCACCACATTGGACAAACATCGGATAGACCGCCTAATAAACAAAGCCTCTCGTACTACACAGACAGAATTACCATCTCTTGCGGATATTTTCAGTTCAAGGTGCCTGTCTATGATTGATAAAATCCTCCAAGATCATGCACACCCGCTTCATGATAGCTACATAATATCTAGTCGAAGTGGTCGGCTTCTTTCTATAAGGGCAAGAACAGAGAGATTTAAGAACTCTTTTGTTCCACTGTCAGTAAGACTCTTTCAAAAGAATCACCTTTCAGCCAGGAAATACGATGGCTCAATAGCTGACTCCTAAATAATAGGCCTAGTTTTTTCTTGTATGATAAATGGTATGATAGTGTGCGTGAATGTCTATTGTGTTTGAGTACAAATGGTTCTTTAATATTGTTTTAGGTATGCTGAAAAAACGGAATTTATGTAATCAAGTCAATTTTCCATTCATTTGGATCAATAAAGCAATCTTATCTTATCTTATCTTATTGTCACTATAGATCTATAGTTAAATCACTTTACTGAAATACTTCCATATATTGGATACCGGCCAACTATGCATGCTAAAATGTTCTTTTAGGGTTTTTATGAACGCTAAAATAAATGTTTGACACAGCTCCGTAAGCCACAGAGGGTCACATGCGACCCGCGGGACGCGTTTTGGACACCCATACTTTTAGGGCTTTAAAAAAAAAAAAACTTCGCAAAAGTATCGATACCAAACTTTACACACCACACAACTTATGCGTCTCAAAAAATGGGAAGTTGGAAGGTGTGTGTGTGTGTGTGACATTGAAGAGAGAGGCGAGCATGGCTTACTTGTCAACAAGTGAGCGAAGAGGACGCGGGCAGGGGAGGGGGAGCCAAGTGTTGGAACTTGTGGACTGTGGCAGGTAGACTAAATCTAAAAAGGAAAGAAAACGTTTTTTTTTAAATTTAGTAATAGAAGTGGGGGATATAGAGGAACTATTTTTGTGTGTGAGTGAACCGTTTCATAATATTACAGGCCTATAATTTCATACAATTGTAGGATTAAATACACAGGTGATTGGCCTACCTGGGATACCTAGGATATAATTTACTATACTACTTTTTGGGTAAGTAAGCTTAGGCGTTAAACTCAATTTGGCATCTTATTATTAACTAATTCCAGAAGTTTACATTGAATTTAGTCAGTTAAAAATAACAACAACCGTCTGTTGACGTTTAGTGTGCAAGGTGTCGCGGGGAAAGTTGAGGAGACGCCTTCGCCAAGTTGGTTTGAATGTTTGGACCTGACACCTGCGATGATATGTAGGCTATTATGTATGCCTAGATATAATCTACGTAATTGATGAAGTCATTAATCACTCCAAAAATTCCAACATTTGACATGTTTTGAATTATGGACTCGAACGCAGCGAGCCCAACACGTCGTATCGACGTGGAAAAAACGTGATAACCACGAATACACATGGAAACCACGTTTTTCCCACCACACATTAAATGTTCATAACTCCATTTAAATTTAATGTTCATAACTATATACGGTACGCACCGGTACGACGTACCGGCACCTTTTTCAATGTGGGGAAAAATTATTACTTTTCTTGTATTTTAACGTTTATTATTAATTTATTATATTATTAATTTGTTTAAATTGAATTATTTTAAAATTGCGCGCAATAAGAATTAAAATATAAAATGCGAAACTGCTTTAAAAGTTAGGAAATCCATCACTGAGTACCGGCACCTATTTTTTTTACAAAAAAAAAGCACTGTATATGTATATAAAGAGAGAGAGAGGGGGGCCTATATGTTACAATATTTATGAAATTAACGTATACCCGACATTAGCTAATTATAAAGTAAAAAGCAGCTGAGCATTGTGCGTTAGCCGTGGCCACAGAAACTGGGAAACACTGCTTCACTTACACCATGTAACATACATAAACCAACATGGTTAAAAATGAATAGCCTACATGTTAGGCCTATATAGTCTACATTCTACATTATATATATTTACCACATTACTAAATTACTTAGGCCATATAGTTTTACCCAAGGTCTACCTAGTATTTTACTATGATTTGATAGCCGACTCCACTGTAGAATACAAATATGGGTATATCTCCCCCCCCCCCCAACCACCACCACCACAGCACAATAACAGACATATAAAATAACAACAACCTAACTATCAATTTGAACATAAAAGTACATTTTTAAGGTTTTTAACCCGCCCCCCCCCCCAAAAAAAAAAAAACAACAACAAACAACCTACCCTACCAGTGCCTCTCCACCCGCCAGGGCCCCATGCTCAAGTTAGTTTTGGTATCGACAAGTGAACTGTGTCAGTTCCGGATTCCAAATGAAGGCGTTGTCTTGCTTGATCAGTTTTTTATTTGCCAACTCAAAAGTTATTTAATTTTCTATCTGTCTGTCTGTCTTTCCGTCCGTCCGTCTTACAGCCTGCCTGTCTGTGAGTCTCTGCCTGCTCTTCTTATACATGTTACGCAGTTAACTAAGTATATAAAGCAATGCATTTTACGTAGTGAAGTAAGTTTAATTTTTTTGAACAAGCTGTTGAATTCACCACTAACGAAGGTAGACCATGTCGTTGGTTAAAACTTTAAACTGACATTACCCGCGAAGTTAGAACGAATGAGATATAATCTCTTGCACACATTACTATGTTTCCTTCTCTTGTCTTGTCATGGTTTTGCTCTAAGATTATTTGCCCACTAGATGGCGACAGGTAAATGCTAGTCTACGCTGGATTAGCATAAGAGACAGGAATGAAATTACTCGTTCTTGAAGCTGAGCTTTTGCATAATTAGAAAGCCTTTTTATTATTATCATTATTTTTTAATAAAGGTGTTATCTCCAGTATGTTTCTTAGTAAAGGTTTAATCAGCCCAATATTCATTTTTTTTAAAGGAAAATTAGGTTTCGAATCCGATCCTGAAATCTCCATCATACTATGATTGCCTACACACAAAAAAAAAAGAAACCACCGGACGAACCTCCCGGCTCTTACGTCCAGGGCGTAACAATATACAGGGTAGAACTGGAAAGGGCGGGGGGGGGGGCACACCAAGGTTCTGTCCTGGCGCCAGCCACCCCACGGCACGCCGAAGACGAAGCTTTCCGTGTAACTTAGGGTACGGTTTCCGCAGTTTCTCCCAACGGCGGAATTCCCCCTCGGATCGTTATCTTGGTGGCTCGCCCGTATGTCGGCCCGGTAGCGAAAATCCCATACTAAAGGTATTGGTATCCAGCCACCAGGGCGGGGTTGATGCGGGAACACTGCGCTCATTACTTCCTCCTCACCGCGCATAGAAAGAGTAGTCCAAGAGAGCTTGTTATGTATAGTTCAGTCAAATTCCTTTGGGTCATCAGTTAGACATAGGGCCTCGACACAGCGTATCTACTATTTCCTGTCTTGGAATAGTCTATTCATGTCTTGCCACTACATTCCCGCTTCTTTTAGTTCTTCCTGCAGTGTTCTTATCCAGGTGGTATTTGGCCTGCCTCTCTTCCTACTTCCCTGTGGATTCATTCCACTATGGCGCTTGGCAAGTTATGTTGATTGCCTGAATCTCCTCTTAGGCTCTTTCCAATCACGTTACGTATCCTTCTTATTTTAAAGATAGTTCAGGATGGGCTTCTGGGCTTCTGGGCTTCTCTAGTTTCAACTTCTCCCTTTGGAACATTTATTTATATTTTATCTTATCTCTCTCTATGTAGGCCTATATGCATAGACAGATAGATCAAATGGCTTTATATAAACGTAGGGCTATCACCATATAGATTAATGCATAGATAAGTATATGGTTTAATATATAGAAAAAATTGCATATATTATAAGCATAGATAGACGCAATATAGATTTATAAATAGAGATAAAAGAGATGACAAGGGGGTAGAAAGGAGTGATAGAAACATGGACAAAGATATAAATAGGAAGTAAAATATAGAATTAGAAAGAGAAAGAGAGAGAGAGAGAGGTGAGTTTAAATTCTTAACATATTAATCATCAACATTGTATAAGAATCTATTTGGTCCGAAGGGTAGCCTACTTTACTTACTTACTAATACTTGCATGATGTTCTATTATAATTTATTACCCAATGTCTAGCTAAAACATAAAATACTAGAAAGCCCAAAACCACACGTATAACCGATTCAATATTTGAATAACTAACTCTAGACATTCATGAAACATGATCATCGCAAATCAAATAAGAACTGCAGCGAACATAAGCGTTAAGTCAACCTATACACATTACCTTGTTGAATCAACATGTAATGCTTACTTCCAACAACTTCCAACAGACATTCGGAATTCCGAAGTGGTTTGAGTAAATTGGTCAACAGTGCGCATATTCGTTTAGGGTTCGAGTCTGATGTTTTTGTTTTGTTTGTAAATGCTGGAAGACATCTTCTCAGATTATCTTCATTTCTGGAAAACTTTTTGAGAATCATTGTATACCTGCTATACATTACAGATGCTTCTTCTATAAAGAAGATTATTGCGCCCTACGCTCATCCGTGGTTGAGTCTAGTCCTGCATTTCTATTAGTGTTTTAACATGATGTTAAGTTACTGGTTATCTTATCTTATACATTACAGACGCTCCTTCTAAAGAGAAGATTATTGCGTTCTACGCTCATCCGTGGTCCGAGTCTAGTCTTGTCTGGTTTTCCTGGTTTGTTCAGGCACGCCATTCCAGAATGGAATAAAAGAATTTTATTATATTGTTTATTTAATGACTTAGGCACTGTTACTACTTTACTTTTTGCCCTCTGTCCTCTAGTCTTTCCAAGTCTGGTGATTAAAATTTTGGTGTTACATTTGTTCGCTAGTAATATACGTTGAAGCTTTTTTCTTTGCAGGGTGGCAGGGGGATTGAACCGCGGAAGGGTTAGAACCCCGGTCGTCGTGTTGATAATCCGAAGTACTAAACGCAGGACCAGTCGGCCTCTCATCATCAGGCATGGCCGTGTGGGAAAGGTGTTTTCTAGTGGGCATCGCGTTCGAGTCCAGGGTCTCACCCTGCTCTGGGACGGTGAACATAAATCTGCCAAACGCTGATGGACATCCAACCAAGAGTTTGGGGAAAAGTAGGGACGTACATTGCATTGTGCTGGCCACATAACACTGATGCAGACCCGGGAACAAATCATAGTCTTCAATAGGATTCGAACCCAGGACCTTCGGTACGCCAGCCGAACGCGCTGTCTGGCCACCTTGTTCTATAAGCTACTTGGTATCGAGCTTGTATAATATTAAATAATATGAGACTAGAAGTGACCAACAGATTATAAATTATAATGACAAAAAAAAAGTGATCTCTAAAGAGAAGAGTAATGGGTACTACATTTATCTTTGGGTTAAGTATGGTCTTGCATTTTGAGCATGGTTTTCATCGATGTTAACCCTTCCCGTACCGACCTACTTCTATCTATGCTGCCTTCAGTTCCGCTATATACGCGCCCGGGACTGTAAGGGTAAAGCTATTATTTTTCCGTACTAGTTCGGGCAACCCATTACTTGCTCGAATGCATGACACGCACATGATAATATAGTGTTCAGAACCGTGCAGATTTTGAGGTAATCCAGTGTTTCACTGGGTCTGTCCAGTGGTCCGTCTGTGGCTGACTACATGTCTCTCTGCATTGTCTCAATGTCTGTATCACTGTCTGTCGGTCTTTCTTCAATCGTTTATCTGTTTATATGTCTGTCTATCGGTTTATCGTTCTATCCGTCAATCACTTAATCCATCCCTGTCGACCTGTCTACATGTCTGCTTGTCTCTCTGCATTGTCTGTATGTCTGTATCTCTGCAATTCTGTCTGTCTATCTGTCTTTCTTCTATCGTCTACTTCTATCGTTTATCTGTTTATGTGTCTATCTGTCTATCGGTTTATCGTCCTATTTTTCTATCCATCACTCCATTCACCAATCCCTGTCTGCCAACATGTCTGCCTGTCTGTCGGTCTATCTGTAGTCTGTACCTCCTTCCGTCCGTCCACACAACTTTCCAGCGGACAAGACAAGGCAAGAGGTGCCCGGTCAGACAAATTTAAGATAACAAGACTCATAGGCCTACCTATTATTAAGCAATGGAAAACTATGACCACGGTATGCATCCTCAGATGGTGTCATTGGAAAATTGGAACAAGTTGGGGGGGGGGGGGGGGGATATGACACTAAATTAGAAAAAAGAGGCAGTCAAATAACTTTAGTGGAATCATTGGTATGTGGCATGGACACTTGGAGAACTTTCTCTGAGAAGCGTTTCGAGGGGTTAAAATACCCAAACTTTTTATTATAGCTTTTTTTTTTAAAAAGTAAAAATGGAAAATATCAAGGTAGGCCTATATAGGCCTAATATGCACCCTTCTCTGTCCTTTAGGCCTTTAGGCAAATGGTCGGCAACCATTTGATAATGGTGTGCCAAAGTATGATTTCTAATTCATTCAGCGCGCCAACAGCCTAAAAGCCATTATGTTCTAGCAATCAATGTTTTGTATAAATGACATGAATCTTATTTATTTTTTTTGAGGGGGGGGGGGGATGTTCCGCGTGCCTTTGAAAATAGCTCTGCGTGCCAAGTGTAGCACGCGTGCCATAGGTTGCCGAACCCTGCTACTCGCGTGTACGTCCTTGAGAGATTTCCATACACTTCACTGTACAGTAGTAAAAAAAATGAGATATATTACAAATTGCTAGTGAGCTCGAAGTTGATAAAGACAGACGATTCGAATTTAGAGAAGAAACTGACATCTGTGCCTTCAACACTGTGCAGTTTTGCGCCTGTCTTAGGGATTTTGGTGGGAACTGGGGAGGGGCGGGTTAAAGGGTCGTGTGCTTTTGCATAGATCTTAGCGTCTTAGCGCCCCCCCCCCCTGCATATGACAGCAAATTGCATGGGGCTCGCCGTGTAATCTAACTTGAATCGCAGTAGAGAATTGAGGTCAAGGTTAAAAACATCAGTTCCCTAAGAATTTCTTATATTATATATAATATGTATGTGTAAATCGTATACAAACTATGCAGGCCTTTTAATACAGGGTCTTCGTTGCACATATAGGCTAGGATGTATGTAGGCCTAGGCCTACTCATAATTTGTATTTTCGACCTATTATTCGCGCAAAATGTATAGTGTTTTTATTTGAAAAATGCATTTTATCAGGATCAAAGCGACATTAATATAGAGAAAGTCTTTGAAAATGTAAACATATAAAATATACCTATTACCTAAACCATGGGTCGGCAACCTTTTTATAATAGTGTGCCAAAGTAGCACTTCTAAATCATTCAGCCTGCTCTTTTCGTGTAGAGGAGACTTGAATTGCCTTTTCCGTGGTCTTCCGCGTGCCATTGAAAACTGCTCCGCGTGCCAAGTCTGGCACGCGTTCCATAGGTTGCCGATCCCTAACATATAAGATGTTGAAATATAAGTACGGTTAATATTGCGTTGCAATTTTGTTTCGTTTATCGAAATCCTAATTTTAATCCGATTATCTGTGATTTGTCCTTCAAATAAAAATTACAGAAACTTCTACCACACTGACTTCACAAGGGCTAGGAAAGCCAAAACGGATTTTTTACTATTGTATCAAAAGATTTAAACGTAATTTACACAAACAAAAAAAAATTATTTGAAATCTCATGAGTGTTTGCAATGCGTTTAATGATTGTTTTGTTCGCGCGATTCTTTTAAAATCTCTCCTTCGGGACCTAGAAAATCTGGGGTTACTTTAAGGCAGTGGTCTCAAACACGTGGCTCGCGGGCAGCATGCGGCCCACCAAGTGGATTATTTTTACCTGCCAGTAAGCTTAAAAAAATGTAGGCCTACTATTCGTGTAATTCAGACAGCTAGTACTAATACACATCAAATTTTATTGTTGACTTTATATACGTAACATAGCTATTCTTAGTGATAAGTAGTAAAATGAGTTAAGATTGTATAAAGTATTTTTGGTTTTACTAGGGTCGGGTTGTTTTTGTTGTGTAAAGTGGGGAGGGGGGGGGGTGAGGCCCTTGACACATCTCTTAAGTGATAAAATGGCATTTGCCCACATTTGAGTTTAAGACCCCTGCTTTAAGGTAAAGGCAGTGGTCAACTGCATCTGTTTTTTAAAATATATTTTTTGCCAATATAAAATGTTATATTAAAAGTATCCTACAGCAGGATTGATAAGTCTTAACGTGTATGCATGCATAAAAGTTCATAAGAAATAACATTTCCGGTCGAATTCGATCATTTTATTCGAAACATGTCTGTGTGCTGGGTTGCTGGTTGTACGAACATTTTTTGGGGATTAAAGTTTCTTTCATTTCCAAAAGATGTTTACAAAAGAAAACAATGCATTGTGAAAGTCAGAAGGGAATAATCACCTTTTTATAATATCAAACTTATTGCTTAATGCAAAAGAATATTTGTTTTTGTTTTTATGAATTTACGAATTTTGTTTTTCAATAACCAAGAAAACGCAACTCTTGACTAAGTTATTTTATAAACAAGCTACATGCGACTAACACTTGAGTATTAATAATCGTCCCACTCAATTTTGATGTTAAAAACGGATTTCTCATAACTAATATTGTATCCTTTGTATAATTCTAAAAGACTAGAACTAGCCGTCGAGAATAAAATCAACTGTCAATAACCAGCAAAAGCATGCTTTTTTGTTTACGGAAATGCCTAAAATAATTAAACATTTAAAAATAGAACCGGAAGTTCACGATCACACCAGTTCAAATGGTCACGCCTAATTAAGACTTGTCGATGGTGTGCCAAACTAGGATTTCTAAATCATTAAGTGCCAACAGCCTAAAAGTCAACCTGCTCTAAAATACGTTTTATTATTTTTTATAGGGCAATTAATTAACTCCGTAGCAAGACCAAGGCAAAAAGCAAAGGAAATATATAGAGATAATCGTTAAAACGGTACCTATATATTTAATTTAAAATTTTAAATTCTTTGTGATTATCGTCATTTTTCTTTGCAGTTAGATTTATTTCAAATACAAAATTGTATTACCAAACTTCACATTTATGGTCATTTTTTTGTAAACATAACCATTTGGTTGTCAAGATACGGATATAGCAACTTCTAATTTCTAATATTGATGATAATATTAGATCTATTTGTTCTCAGATTAACTGTGATTTTTATATATTTTTTTTAACATTGAAGAGTAAGTAAGTATTAGTATCGTTAAGCAGAAGCGATACGCAGTAATTATACAAACTGGGTAGTTAATGTAATGTTTAAAAATGTGCATATAATTTTTTAATTATATAATTTTCAACTACATTTTACAGTTTGGTCATTATTAAGTTATAAGTTATAGACTATTTTTAGATTTTTATAAAAGAAAAATAAGAAACAAAATATTAGAAATATTAGCGCTCGACCATATAATAATATAATAGACCTTTTTAGTTTGACCCCGGAAAAGGGGCGTGGCCTTGAGACTCACTGACATATATTTCTTTTGGGGGCACAAAGATTTTTGTTCCTTCTTTCCATATAGTATTTTACTAAAGGTGTTGGGGGTTTTTAATGTTATTATAGTTGTTTTTGAACTTTAAACCATAAAAACACATGGAGATCTTAAACTAAGAACATAGGAAGGGAATTGTTAAAAAAACAACGTTTAGAGCTTCTTTATTTTTTAAAGAAAAATTTTTTTAGACCTGGACTCTATGCTTTGGACCTTAATATTATGGTCGATTCTATCGTGATCACTGTGTCATTACTTTTTGTTGAGTTTCTTCAATGTAAAAGGCATCTTCACGAATATAAAAACCATAGCCATAGCAAATATTATGTTAAACTTTAAAAAAATATATAAATATTGTTCGTAGGAAAAGGCTAATATATATATATATAGGCCTATGTCGTATAGTCGGGCCTATGACCGTATGTCGGCGTAGGCCTATGTTTTCCATATTGAATATGATAGGCCTATAGTGTCACTATAGATTATATATATATATATAGGCATAGGCCTATTCATATTGTCATTTCATTAGTCCTATGCATGAAATAGTATTCAATAACAGGCCTATAACTAAAAATTCATGAAGAAAACACGCACCAGTTTGCAAATATCATATATATAGTATATAGCATAGCCTACCTTCATATTCGCTTAATTATTTCATGCAATCGCAATCGGTTAATCAACACTTTTTCTATAGTAAATAGTAGGCTAAATATTTTCAATTGTTTAATAGCTTAAACTGTTTGAGCTTATAACCTTTAGTCTACTATAATAGGCTAATGTACTAATAGGCTAATAGTAGCCTAATAGGCCTAGGCCTATAGGCAGGCTAATAATTATATAGGCCTATTATAGTAAACTATATAGGCTACTATATAATATAATATATATCGGCCTATCATATATAGTATATATGATAGGCCGATTCGATATGCTATATTATATTAAATAATATCTATTATAGGCCTATCCTATAAGACTATAAGCCTATCCTATAAGCCATAACATAAGCCTATATTTATAATTTATATAGGCCTTTAGGCTACTTTAGCTTAGCCTATTAGGGTCTATAATAGCCTATATAGCCTATAGCCTATAGCCCCTATACTATAGCCTATAGCCACTATAGGACTATAGCCCTATAGGCCTATAGCTAGGTCTAGGCCTACTAAAATATGTTATAATCCCGCTTAACTACTTCTACATACAATATTTTAACGATAAAACCCCAGAACAAGTCAAACAATATATATAGCATAGGCCTATGGGACATAGACCTAGGCCTTTTCAGAATCAAACTGTGATGAGCTTACTTTGGCTTTTCAAGGTTCTTTTATTTGTGACATCGAAATCGAACGATAAAAAAAATAAAAAAAATAATTAAAAGTTACGATTTCTATTGCTACAAATAATAACTTAATACAATATAGCCTACGCGTTGATACTTCAACACAAACAAAGCTTTATAAATATATAACTATGTTAAATTTTATTTGTAGCCTATGCTTAAAGACGATTTACTGATCGCTCGACGCCAATCTGTATTAACTTGGTGACATGGTAACCATAGACGCATTAGGCATGATTAGGCGTAGAATGTATAATAAATGTTTTTTGGGTTAAAAACTGGTTCAAAAGGTAAAAGAAAAGTACAGTTCGCTCCCTAGCTTCTGGGTATAAAGTTTTTATGAATTAGTTTTTTTGTAAAAGGAAAAGCTAATATAATTACGCCTAAAAACCACTAGGCCCCCAGTAAAATAACAAAGGCGAAGAAGGTTTTATTGACAACTTCTGCCCCCTAGCGACTGCGCATGCGTATACATTGACCTCTTTTTTGGAATAATTAATAAAATGAAAAGGTCTATATGCGCTGTGAATCATGGTCTGAGACCTGAAAAAGTATTCTTGTTCACGGCTGTCTTATGTCACCTTATACTTATATCTTATGTCACCTTATACTTATATCTTATGTCACCTTATTCATGGAATAAACACTTTTACATCAATTTGGAGACTACTCTATCTAATAGGCTTTTCTTTTTCATAGATGTCTAGATGTTATCAGTTATTATATTTCCACTTCTTGATACTATACCTTCAAAAAAAAAATTCATACTCGACTATAGATTTTACAGCCCTTTTTTTTTTATAGACTTCTAGATCTTATCAACTTTCATATTATTTCACGTACGGTAGTTAGTTAATCCTCTTCGCTCTCAGTGGAGCATAAGGCAGTCACAAAATCCCGCCATGTCTCTCTGCCCCGAGCAAGCCTTCCCACGTCAGTCCATGACATCCCTAAGGCCTTCATTTCGTCTTCCAGCACTCTCCGCCACGTTCCTGCCGCGTGTCCTCTCTTTCTCTTTCCCGATGGAGTCCATGGTTGGGCTACTCGTGCAGGTCTTCTCTCGTTCATTCTTGGCACATGGCCGAGCCATTTCCATGTTCTTTTTTAAAATTTCTTGTAGGATATTGTCACGTAGACTACTTCTAAATTCTATACCTTTTTAAAATCTCATTGACTTCTAGATTTGACATGTCTTGGAATTCTAGATTTTAGAGACTTACAGATTTCACAGACTTCTAGTTTTCAGAGACTTCTACATTTCACAGACTTCTAGATTTCACAGACTTTTAAATTTCACACATTTTTATATAGGCCTACCGTAGGCTATTTCTAGATTTTGCTAACATTTCCACAGATGTGTAGATATCACAGGCGTCTAGATTTCGTTGACCGAAATTTAATATAGGGCCTAGGCCTAGTTACTTGATTTCACGAGCTTTTAAAATGTCTACAAAGTCTAGATTTCAAAGATTTATAGGTTTCATTTGTTGTCGATCTAGAAATTTAGAACACCCTCCAAGGGCTGATCATTTTTCAAATAACATATATTAAATACATATTTAGGACACGATTCGATATCTCATATTATTCTGGCTGTATTTAGTCGAGTTTTTATTATTGAATGCAATCCATTAATAACAATAGGAGTTTAAGTGTTCCTCCTTAAAAACAGACAAATCATTTTGCCTTTATTTTTGTGTGTGAAATGTGTGCAATATACGTCCCGTTTAGTAAAAATCCCACGATCAGGAACGGTATTAAAACGTGTACCGAGATTCCACTGTAATTTAAAAACTAAAATAAAAATGTGTAGGCTAAAGCCTAACACAAGGAATGGTTAAAAACAATTTTGTCTATTGAATAACAAAGTCCATTGAAGAAATGAAAAAAAAAAGCAATTTTATAAAAGCTTCATTCACAGTGGCACATTCTATTTTTATCCCATTTTTGTTGTTCTATTTACTGGGGTGTCACGATTTTCTCCACGCTTCACTGAATTTCCTTCCGAGCACCTCAGAAAATACAGGCAATACATTTTTTTTTAATATGTACGCTCGACTTGGTCCTTTGCGTAGAGCGAATGCACGTTGGTCATGACCTTCAGGCCTGAAATTATATTTTGTTCACTGTTGTCTCCTGTCACAAACAAACAAATAATTACAAACTACTTCATTCATGGTAAAGACCTAACCCAAAACTAACAATGCAAAGTACTAAGGAGTAATAACAAATGATAAGTTATCCTGGAACCCTCATATTGATGAAGTAATAAAAAAATCAAACAAAACATTAGGATTAACAGAAAAGGAACTTTTACAAATGTAATAAGAACATAAAACTAAAATTCTATCTCACATTAGTTAGGCCTATACTATGCATCTTCTGTATGGGTTCCATCAACTATAGACATTAAAAAAAAATTGGAACAAATTCAGAAAAGAGTTGCTACCTAATAATCACAACTGACAAGAGTAGCACCAATAGTTAAATCACTAAACCTAGAAACACTAGAGGACAGAAGGGCAAAGATTAAAGTAGTAATAATACATAAGCCATTAAATTCTAATTTATAAATACAACACAATAACAATCTGTTGCAATGCCCAGATAAACATAAGGAAAACAAATTGCCTTATCCCTAATGCGAGAACAAATGCATATAAGTACTCTTTCTTTCCCGGGCTTGTAATGGGTTGCCTGAACAAACCAGGAAAACAAATAACTTAACATCATTTAAAACACTAATTTATTTAATTAATTAAAACAGAAGTAAGATCAATTTTTGGCCCTTCGATGTGACTGCCTGCATTGACTAACACAGTTTTTGACTCTATTATAAACACTCTCAGTGATCAGATCCTTACCAACTTTAATCAATATTGTCAGTGTTCGATACATGCCCCGGTGTATTATTGATACACTTTCGATCAATCAGCTGAAAAAAAAAGCTAGTGTAGCATGCTCTCTCTCTCTTTCTCTAATATAAAAGGTTATATTTAGACCTATATGCGGAGCGCATTGTTTCGCGGGTAAAGACGCAGGATCATATCTCTCCAGTTCTAACTTCTAAGGCAGTGGTTCCCAACATGTGAATCACGACCCCTTTGGGGGGTCGAAAGACCATTTCACGGGGGTCGCCAAGGACCACCGGAAAACCCTTATTTTCGATGGTCTTATTGAACTATTCCACAACAACATGCACAGCACAATACTCTTCGATGGCGTCACCTCAGAACCCTTCCCAGTGTGTAGCGGGGTCAAACAGGGTTGTGTCCTGAAACCAAAACTCATTGGTCTAGACCAAGGATCGGCAACCTGGCAACCTACGGCACGCGTGCCACACTTGGCATGCTGAGGGATTTTCAATGGCACGTAAAAGAGGCCCAAAAAGTCAATTCAAGTCACTTGTACAAGAAATTTTGTACTACAGCATGATGAATTTTAGGATGTTGGTACTCTGAATGAATTATAAATCATACCCTGGCACGCTGTTATCAAAAGGTTGCCGAACTCTGGTCTAGCTAGACTATTCCTCTTTTCTTTACAGTTTTCAAACCTTAACAATAAGGCTGTTCAAAAATTTATTCAAATCACGAATATCATAGTATTAAAAGAAGCAAATGCCTACTAATGAAATCAAGCTAGTAGCTAAAAGGGTGTTTTAAAATCCCTTTCATAATGTAAAAAGCATAAATTCATTGATTGTTCATTTTACGTATTTTTCTATCAATTTGAGTATTGCTATACGCAAGTACACTATTATTTTTTTTCAAATGCAAATTGTGAAGTGAAAAAAATTGTTTACAAAAATCATTGCACCAGAGACTTAAAATTAGGAATATTATCTCCCTTGATTAGATTTTCATGTTACTCCAGAAGTCTTATAGTTTAGATTTTTTAACTACAGCTAGTAAGCATTTGTGTAATTATTTATACTTTTTTAATATCGGCTTTGATCACGTTGAATTTTTTTTTAAATAAATCAAAAGAATATGATTTTAATAATATACCAACATTATATGTTAAATCTTAATGTACCTTTACATTACTTTACATCTTATCTTATACATTACAGACGCTCCTTCTATAAAGAAGATTTTTGCGTCTTACACTCTGCCGAGGTCCGAGTCTAGTCAATTTTATGAATGTTTTTAAATGATGTTAAGTTACTGGTTTTCCAGACAACCCATTCAATGCTCGAATGCCACTCGAGAGATAAGAGTAGACTACTTATATGCATTTGTTCTCGCATAAGGGACAAGGAAAGTGTTTTTGTCTTTATGTTTATCTGAGCATTGCAACTGGTTGCTATTGGGTTGTATTCCTAAAGGAGCTCGGTAAATTTGCAAGGGTAAATTCGGCCACGGTATTTTTGGCAAGATAATTTCGTTAAAGGTAAATTCGGCAAAACTCGTAAAGTGGTAATATTGGCAACGGTAAAATTGGCAAACTTATAATATGTACTGTTTTTTTTTATTGAAACTGGTGATATGATTACACTCTTGACTACTAAATGAAGTTCATGGCTTGAAACGAGATCGTCTCCGTAGAATATTAAGTTAATATTACCTTGCCAAAAATACCGTGGCCGAATTTACCCTTGCCAAATTTACAGTGATTCATTTCTAAATTAGAGTTTTATGCCTTGTGTATTATTAGATCTACTACTTTTCCCTTCTGTCCTCTAGTGTTTCTAGGTTTAGTGATTTGGCTAATGGTGTTACTCTTGTTAGTTGGGAATATTCACTAGTTATGAACCTTGCCGCCCTCTTTACAGTAGATCAGTGGTTCCCAGCCTGTGGGTCGCGATCCCTTTGGGGGGCGAAGAACCATTTCATGTGGGTTGCCTAATATCACCGGAAAACACATATTTTATCAGTCAACTGGCGGGCCCACCCAGATGCAAATACATCGACGTACGAGTACCATGTGTGGTGACCTCTGCGGACCAACCCCATCACATACATACTTTCCAGACAAATGCTGGTGTATGATGTATGTGACAGGGTTGTCACTCTAATGTACGCACGCGGACCAGTTACACACGTGTAGAGAGTTAGGCTGCTGTGAAAAGAATCTTCTCTGTTAAAAGCAGCTACTGTGTTGAAAGCAGAGGTATTGGCGGTAAAATGACAATTCAAAATGACAATTTATGATTATATTGGAACTTTGTATTTAATATTGAATGAGTAATCGGTAAATATTAGCAAAGAAGACGCTGCCACAAGAACTACAAGAAGTAATTGAACGCATCAGAAGTTGTTCAACTTTTATAAAGGCAAGCAACTTTTAACAGTTGCGAAAACAGTCGAATGCGCCGAAGTACTATTTCACACTGAAGTGAGATGGTTGCCGAGAAGAAAAGTGTTTTGAGCTTCTTGGTAAACTCCGAACTTTAACTTTTAAATCAGAAAGAAAGACCGCAGCTCAAAGCACTTTTTGGCGATAAAAGTGAACTGCAGAAAATAACTTACTTTGCGGACATCTTTGAAATCTTAAATTTAAATGATTAAAATGTATCACTGCAAGGACCAGTTATTTTTTGTAACAAACCTTAATTTGCCTGAAAAGATCGGATCATTAGGCTACAAATAAAACTTTAGCTTTGGCCAAAAAAAATGGATTAAAAAAAATGTAGTCTGCATAATGCTTAACTTATCTGCTTTCTTTGAGGAACATGACATTGAACAAGATAAAAGTATTACGATAATGATTATTACGATAATGATTTTTTTGAAAAAACACTTGCACAAATTTGCAGACACCCCATTTGCACTTGAGAGAAGCTCATGCACAGTCAAAGTTGAAGATGTCCATAAGACAAAACAATTGAAGTTCATTTAATTTATTACAACTGATTTTCTACAATGTTTATTTAAAAATTCAGGCTCAAGTGTTTGCAGTTATATACTATTATGTTTGAGACTGTGTTGCACCTTTTTCTTCCATCTCCAACAACATATCTTTGTGAAAGGACTTTCCAGCTTGTTAATTATCAAATCTAAATACAGAAGTAGACTTGTTGTGAAAGATGATCTTCGTTGTGTAGGCCGAAATGAGAAAGGCACAATCTCAATCTTAGCACTGACGTTGTGTTGTAATTAGAAAAAAATATTTCACAATATATAATTTCCAATGGATTTTTGTGATTAATCTCTATGCTTTAATTATGTTCAATTTGTAACAATAAAACACATCCTGCTTATCAGATATTTATAAGATAGCGACAAAAAAGGATATGGTTGAGGTCGCCATAACGTGAAAAGCTGTATTAAAGGGTCGTGGCATTAAAAAGATTGGGAACCGTTTTTCTAAGGGATCTACGCTGGCTCCCTGTGATGAAGCGCACAAATCACAAAATTATGTCCCTTACGTACGGATGTAAGAATTGCACTGCTCCTTCATACCTCGAAGAACATGTATGAAAGCACGCGCAATAAAGTAAAGGGAGCTGAGCTCTTCATCAGTCTCTCCTTAAACTTTCCAGTGTGGCTTGACACAAAAAGAAGTACTGCGGAGTGAGCTCATTTGAATATGTGACGCCTTCTTTATGGAACAGTTTACCTCCGACACTGAGATAATCTGAGATAAAAGAGTCTTTTAAAAAGAGCTTAATAACCTTTCTCTTTGGCTAGTGGCTGTGAGCCTTAAATACCAATGCAACTACCACTGCAATTTATTCCAAGAGTGCAATGAGCATGGTACATTTAATAGTTAGGATACAAGTTCTACATGAATAACCATTATTATTATTAGTAGTAATTATCCAAAGACTATTACTGCTCTTTTTAATATACACTAAAGTTTGTTAAAGATCTATATCTAAACTAATTTTAGTTTATCAAAATCAAGTTATTTAACTTGAAATTGAGATTGGCAACAATTATAATATGTTGTCTATATATCTATAAATGTATATAGTAAAGCAGCGTTCACCAGTCTCTGTGTCCACGGCAAACTAGGGGATTGTGTGGCCAGCACAGTGCCCAGCCGCCTTTACTTTGCCCCAACTAAGGTCAGGTAGGCCTACCCGTCAGAACTAGTTGGACTCAGGGACACCCTCCAGACCCGGAAGCAAATCCGAGCCTATACTAGGATTCGACCCCAGGACATTGGGTACGCTAGTCGAACGCGTTGACCAGCTCTACCACCGAGTCCCGTAAGCTTATATCTATATATAGCATTTATATATATTTATATGTATATATCTAAAAGGCTTTGCTTATACATTAATGCTCCTTCTTCGTTTGAATTGTGAACCCTTAACCCATAAAAGTAAGTGCTCAGTGTTATTTTGGATCTGTACTTATTTAATAGTGCCTTCTTCAACCCACGTGTTCGTCTTTCTCCCCAAATCTAATCTCATGCTACATAATATTTTCCATTCCCTAGGACCCTATGCATCCCACCTTGCCCCTCCGTCACCCGCCTCACCCTATATGGTCCTGTATGGAAATGTGTGGCAAAGAATGGTGAATGAATCGCCTTTTCAAAAAACCACACGCCTTAGAAATAACACTTTTTTTTTTTCCCTTTTAAGCGTTGTTTTTATTATGCTCCGTATGAAACAAATGAGTTGGCAATTTAGTTTTTCGTATTCAACTCAAATTGAAGCTTGAATTTATTTAAAATATTAAGTATATAAGCAATATTTTTTAGGTTTCAAGCGTGTGGTGCGATAGGCTACAGTTTACAAGTTTCCATTTTGTTTACACAGGAATACTTGAGTGCAAAGTGCGCATGCGCAAACTAACTATTCTGCTCTAAAAATAGAGCAAGCGGTTCATCTTATTATAATTATAGTCTTTAGTAGAACGCACCGAATGTATTCAATTTGATTTTCAATGCTTGGCAGATATGGGATAAACCAGGCTTACCTTCTTTTAAAGGAAATAATTGCGTTGGGTTTAGGGTTTTACATTTTTCTAATACCCGAGACATTGAAATGATTTTTTTTCTTCAATTATATAAGAGATTACCAGGATTAGTAAGATAACTAAATTTAGAAACAGTTCGAGAAAGAAGATTTAAAAGTTAATTAACTTGATGTAATAATTTATAATACATTAAATTCTGGTTTTAGTGCAACACAATAACTTGGCGACATTGTAGCCTAATAAGAAAAAAGTCTACGGAAAGATATTGCGAGATTAAAATAGATTCTTATATATTCTTATTCTATATGCATGGTTTGATTCATATGAGTTCATAAGCGGCATTAGGGCATGGAATGGGTTTCCTGAACTAGACGGGCAAATGTAACTTAAACATCATTTAATATTTCTTGTCAAAATGCAAGATCAGAGGTCGGCAAACTTTTAATGATAGTGTGCCATAGTAGGATTTCTAACTCATTAAGCGTGCCAACAACTCAATAGTCCTCCACTCAATTTCTTGTAGATGAGATTTATAAATTGCCTTTTTGGGAACGTTCATTCTCTCTCTCTCTCTCTCTATCTATCTATCTATCTATCTATCTATCTATCTATCTATCTATCTATCTATCTATCTATCTATCTATCTATCTGTCTGTCTGTCTGTCTGTCTGTCTGTCTGTCTGTCTGTCTGTCTGTCTGTCTGTCTGTCTGTCTGTCAGTCTGTCAGTCTGTCTGTCTGTCAGATAGAGGGACGGAGGGACAGATAGAGGGACGGAGGGACAGACGTCCGTCAGTCTGTCCGTCCGCCTGTCCCTTCCGTCCGTCTGTCCCTCCATCCCTCTGTCTGTCTGTCTCTCCCCGTCAGTCTTTCCGTCCATCCGTCCGTCCGTCCGTCCCTCTGTCTGTCTGTCTCTCCCCGTCAGTCTGTCTACATACAATACGCCCGAGTCGTCATGCTAAAGTTAAAGATATCACATTCTTCCTTAGACGTTTTGTCACGATTTCTCCCCCCCCCCCCCTTTTTGTTCTTTTCTTTTATTAGCCTGAACACGTTCTCTGTTACAGCCATAATATAAAAATAACAAGCCCCCATGTTTCTAGTCTATAACAGTAATTTCATACATAAATATACTGCTGGTAAATTATTCAAGGATATATATATATATAGGCCTATATATATATATATATATATATATATATATATAAAGAAAAAAGTGCTGGATTTAAATGGCGCAATCAAACACTGTATCACGAAATCTCGATAAATAATTTTGCAGCAGACAATTTACCGAATGTTTGTTGATTTTTTTTCTTATATATTTTCTTGTTTGTTTGTTTTCTAAAGTGTATTTCGAATGAAAACTGATGCCCCCCAAAAAACTGGACATTTGAATTGCCTTAAAAAAATATTTCAACTTTAATAGATTTGTTTCCGTCTGGTATAAATATAAATATACACGTATATAAAAACAGACTAACCCATAAAAACACAGTTTTTTTTTTATTATACTCCGTTTCTTTGTAAACTGTTAATTTTATATTATATTTATATTTATATTATACTCTCTCTTAGTCTTTATCGCTCCCCGTGGAGCATAAGGCAGCAACAAAGTTCCGCCAGGCCTCCCTATCCTGGGCGAGCCATCGGATTTCGTGCCATGTTTTATTTGTGGCCTTTGCTTCCTCGTCCATTGTCCTCCTCCACGTTCCCATTGGCCTTCCCCTTCGTCTTTTTCCTGGTGGTGTCCATTTCAATGCGCTGCTTGGGAGCCTCATTTTGTCCATGCGGAGGATGTGACCCAGCCATCTCCATCTTCTTTTCATTATTTCATCGATAATTAAGCTTATTCCAGTTCTTTGGTGGACTTCGATGTTGGAGATGTGGTCCTCCCAGCTGATCCTTAGTATACGTCGGAGACATCTACCTTCGAACCCTCTAAGGCGGCCTTCAATTTTGGTATTGGTCTTCCAGGAAAGCCTTTTCAAAATCTATGTAGTTGATGTACAAAGAGGAGTTCCATTCCAATGACTGTTCCACTATGGTACGCAGGACAAAAATTTGATCATTGCATGATCTTCCAGCTCTGAAACCAGCTTGTTCTTCACGTAGGACTCTCTCTATTCCTGTTCTCATTCTCATCAGTAAGATTCTACAAAAGATTTTTCCTGTAACAGACAATAGGTTTATGCCTCTCCAATTCTCACAGAGGGTTAGGTCGCCTTTCTTGGGAACTTTGACAATAATCCCTCGTTTCCATGAGGTAGGTACATGTTCTTTGTCCCATATTTTATTAAAGAGTCCTATAAGTGTTCTTGCATACAGGGTTGGGCTGGACTTGAGCATGTCTGCCGTAACTCTATCCTCTCCTGGCGCCTTATTTCCTTTTGTCTGTTTAATGGCTTCTATTATTTCTTGTTCCATAATGGGCCCTTTAGACACTTCAATCTCAAAACCCGTGTCTGTGATGACAGCCTCTGTTTCTGGGTCCGGTCTATTCAGGATATCTTCAAAATGTTCTGCCCACCTCTGGAGCTGGTCTTTCTCTGTCGTCAGATTATTTCCATTTTTATCTTTAACAGTCGTCGATTTGCTCCTTAGACCTCCCGTAAGGGACTTAATAATTTTGTAGACTGTTTGGTTGTCGCCTTTATCAGCTGCTACTTGTGCCTCTAGTGCCATGTTGTCTATATAATCTCTTTTGTCTTGTCTTGCACTTCGCTTTACTCTAATGTTGAGTCTTTTGTAATCCTGTCTAGCTTCTGAAGTTCTTTCTCCATTTTTGGTGAGCATTTTTCGCTTTGCCTCTTTCCTTTGTTCTATGAGGCTCCATGTGGCATCTGAAATCCATTCCTTTCTCTGTCTTGTTTTGTGTCCTAGTGTTGTTCTACTGGTTTCGGTGTATACATTTAAAATCTTATCGCAGTGTGTGTTAATGTCGTCCTCTAAAAGATTTTCTAGTAGGCTGAATCTATTCTGTAGTTCCAACACAAAACTGTTTTTTACTAGTGTATCTTTTAATTTGGAAGAGTCATAGAGTTGGTAACTAGTAGTTTTGGTAGCTTTCTTTAGTTTGAGTTTGAGTTTGCATAAGACAAGGTTATGGTCACTACCAATGTCAGCACCCCTAATCGCCTTGACATCTTTCATACTTCTTCTCCACTTTTGGTTGATGACAATGTGGTCAATCTGATTCTTTGTCCTGTTGTCAGGAGAGGTCCAGGTGGCTTTATGGATATTCTTGTGCTGGAAAACACTACCTCCTATAACCAGGCCATTCTCTAGGCATATATCAATGAGGCGTTGGCCATTGTCGTTTCTTTCCCCCATGGCTTCCTTGCCCATGCAATACTCATAACCACTGTTGTCACATCCTATCTTTGAATTTAGGTCTCCCATGATTATCATAATATCATGTCGAGGAGATTTATCTATCTGACTTTGCAGGTTATGATAGAACATGTCTTTTTCATCTTCTGTTGCTTGTTCTGTGGGCGCGTAGCACTGTATGACAGTAATCTTAGCATATGTTGAGAAAAATCTTGCTCTGATTATTCGGGCATCAATTGGCTCCCAGCTCAACAGACTTTTCCTTGTCTGCTTGTCCATGATAATACCTACACCTTCCTGATGCTGACCGTCAGATCTTCCAGAGTAAACTATGGTTTGGCCTGATGCCAGAGTTACCATTCCCGAGTCAGTCCACCGCATTTCACTTACACCCAATATGTTGACTTTATAGCGTACCATTTCTTTGGTTACTTGGGCAGTTTTTCCTGATTCGTACATGGTGCGTACATTCCATGCTCCAATTCTGATTTCTTTTCGAGGGGTCGCCAAGGATTGTGTCAGAGGAGAGACTTCCTTTCGGCTTTCATCTCGCCTCGTCATATCAGGCATCACAGCCTCAACCCTCAGCTGAGCTCCCATAATAGTTTGGCTTTTGGATATTTCTGTTGCTGTTTCTGTAGCTTTATGTTTTTTTACATGGCAGGTTGCTAGCCTAGCGCATAACCGTCTAGGGAGGAGTTCCCCTCTCAGCTCTCAGGATAGCTGCCTTTTTTCGGGTTATGTTCCCTAGCCTTTGTGGATCCCTCCACTTCCTGCAAGGCAGCAGGTACTGATTTTGGTCCGCCCCGGGTATTTGATTTCCCCGGTACCTACCATATCTGGTGGGCTTTCCCCGATCCGCCACCTGGGGAGGCGCCCGATGGGAGATCAGTAACTCCACACGGGTATATTATACTGCTAAGTTTATATTTAATTTATATTTTATAGATTAAAATAAATATAAGTGATATCATACCTTACGAATTTCCATACTAATATTGTGCGCATCCTTTTTTTTCTATCTTTGGCCCTCAAAAACCATAAAAAAAATAACTCGCTTTGTTTCGGCTACATTGTGTCGTTTTCAATCTATTTATTTCGTAAAAACGAACAAATCCGACAAAAAATCTTTACTTCCGTCTCTTCCGGTAGAGGCAGCCATTTTTTTTACGTGAAATATACTCTTCGATTCGCAAATTGGTCGAAGGAATTCGTGACTATTCCAAAGGCTATGATGCTGAAATTTTATTTGATAGAATGTACTGTTAGTCTGGACAAGTCTGCTGCCCAATTTTCAGCTCGATTGGACGACGGGAAGTGGTCGAAAAATCTATGCAAAGTTTTGCTAACAACCAAGCAAGCAGACATACAGACAGACAGTACGAGTTAAAAGAAAGGGAGTAAAAATAAAATATAAAAAAAACTTATTCTCAGAGATTCAGTGGCGTCAGCCTGAATTGTTATATAGGTTTAAGAGGAAATGGCAACATGCATTTCTTATCTTATACATTACAGACGCTTTTTCTAAAAAGATGGTTTTTGCGCCCTACGCTCATCCGTGGTCCGAGTCTAGTCGTGCATTTTTATTAGTGCTTGAGATGATGTTAAGTTACTGGTTTTCCTGGTTTGTTCAGGCAACCCATTCCATGCCCGGGTGCCACTCGGGAAATAAGAGTAGGCCTACTTATATGCATTTGTTCTCGCATAAGGAATAAGGAAAGTGTTTTTCTCCTTATGTTTATCTGAGCATTGCAACGGGTTGTTATTGGGTTGTATTTCTAAACTAGAGTTTAACGCCTTATGTATTATTATTGGTTTACTTTTTGCCGTTTAATTTCAAAATAGAAACTTCTTAAACGCGTGCGCACGTTACATATAAAAACAACAACAATCGAACAATTATTATATAAATTATTAGGGAAGGCCTTACGATTTATAATTTGAAAGATGTAATTTAAAAACCTGAGAATTTTAGAAATATTTACTTTATTATAAACACTTTCTTTTTTTCCCATATTAGAACAAACACCAATAACACACTAATAAAAATGCAAGATTAGATTAAGACTGCGGATGAGCGTAGGACGGAATAATGTTCTCTATAGAGGAGCGTCTGTAATATATAAGATAATATAAAGAATAAGAAAAAAAAACAACACTCTATTATTTGAAAACCAAGGTGAGTCTCCCTTGGATGATAGGAACTGTGAAGCAGCATTCAACATTTCAAGTGGCATACTAGGGGATATTGTGGCCAACGCAATGCCCTTTATATACACCCGGATTATTCCAAGTACAGAATAGAGCTTTTGTTGGGGCAAAAAACAACAACAATTTTGCTATTTAAAGATACAATTACCACTCATCAATAATAACATTATACTTCTGTAGAAGTGCTCATAGCCTTGTTTATTATTTTTGCAATCAGTGAACTACAAATGGTATATTTCAAGCACACTTTTAGACATATACACATGTGCTATGTAGAGCGAGACGCGGTGTGTCAACTTTCATTTCGACTACAAAAAAAAAGTAGTTCACGTCAAGGTTTGAACTTGAAACAATCGTGCCTGGGTAGAGCAGACGTACTATTTTCTTTATTACCCAGTCACGCCCTGTGTTTTTTCGGGACTTTGTCCCCCATGTAGAGGCCATGTAGAGGCCACTGTCATATAACATAAATACTTGTTTGTAAGCAGCTTGAATGACTCAGTGCGCGTATTGATTTCTGGTAAACCGCCAATGAGAAAACCTAATATAATATGTACATAGGAAGTCATGCGTAACTTCAGACGGATATTTAAGATAGTAAGAATAAAAAAGAAGAAAGAGACAAGGACAGTAACTGTCACACCGGGTGAATCACGGGCAATCACCAACGCAGTATATCTAAGACACAGTGCAAAAGTCTATTCGCACACCGTTATTTACTACACAAAGGTCCTCACTGTTTATTGCCACACAGATGGCGACTTGTAAAAACTAATCTGTTTGTGTGTGTGTGTAAGAAGTATATTGAACTATATTGATATATATGTTACGGCCAAAGCCCAAAAGCGGCCAATTCGCCTTGTGGCCGGCCAAATCGCGAAAGGTCTAATATCACCTCATATTTGACCGGCCAATGCCCGATCTTTTCTTGATTTCGGACCTAGGTCAGCCAGTGTGCGAAATGGCCAGTGGCGATCGGCTTAAGTCGGATTAAGAAGATCGTGAGCAGATTTTGAGTGTTTGTATTCCGTAATTGGCTTATCATATTGGGCCTATGTTCATTATTATTTATATATTAAATAACTCCTCTGTGTGCACTTAGTACAAAATAACGCAATTGTCTTTTGTTACTGGCACAATGAGTTTTTCTTTACCGTCAACTTCAATAACGTCAAACTTTCTTAGACGACGATGGTCAACACTTTCTTTTTTTTCTGCTTCGCTTTAGCCTGTTTAATGTTCTCCATAAAAGTATTAAAAGCAAAATATTTGTATCTGCTGATGAATATAAAGAATATTGAATGAATTGACTATATTAAAATTAACTGAGTGAAATTTAAAGTTATAGTAACCAAAATATTTGTTTGTAAAGATATCTTTCTAATTAATTTATACCTCATGCATTTAACTACCCAACTAATGTGCTAATTTCAAAGAACTATTGTTATCTTATATATTATAGACGCTTCTTCTATAAAGAAGATAATTGCATCCTTCGCTCATCCGTGGTCCGAGTCTAGTCTTGCATTTTTAAAATGTTTTAAATGATGTTAAGTTACTGGTTTTACTGGTTTGTTCAGGTAACCCATTCCACACCCGAATGCCACTCAA
This sequence comes from Anisus vortex, assembly GCA_949126835.1. Taxonomy (NCBI): domain Eukaryota; kingdom Metazoa; phylum Mollusca; class Gastropoda; family Planorbidae; genus Anisus; species Anisus vortex. The sequence continues at coordinate 3,048,263 of OX421501.1, forward strand.
GAAGAAAGAGTACTTATATGCATTTGTTTTCGCCTTAGGAATAAAAAAAAGTGTTTTTGTCTTTATGTTTATCTGAGCATTGCAACAGGTTGTTATTGGGTTGCATTTTAAAATTTGAATTTAATGCCTTACGTATTATTACTACTTTATTCTTTGCACTTCTGTCCTTTAGTTGATGGGTCCCATACACATGATGCATATTCTAATATAGGCCTAACTAATGTGAGATAGCATTTTAGTTGTATAGTCTTATTACATTAATAAAAATGGACGATGTTAAGGGATGGATTAAGGAAGGGGGTACAACAAGATCCTGTCCGAGACTAGCCACCTTGCGGCACGCCAATAAGGCGTGTCATGTAACATAGGGTTCAGTTTCCGCAGTACATGCACTACACTTCACTTCCCACCTGTAGATTTCCTGTTGGATTATTATCGTGGCGGCTCGCTCGTATACCTGCACTGTCACCCGGTAGCACAAATCTATAGGTCTGGACAGTTCACAAGCTCTTGGCTTCCTCCCCACCGAGGCGCGATGCCTCTCGGCAGCAAATGAAGCTCTTCTGCGCAAAATAGGGCCGTTTCCCCCCCCCCCCCCCGCTCATGAGTTAACCCCGCCGGTGTACTCTTAATGTGAACGTATCTTCGGTTTACAAACTTCGCCAGTCTTTGAGACCCATGTGTACAGAAGTTGACTCTATATTAGGGGTCGGCTACCTTTTGATAACAGTATGCCAAAGTAAGATTTCTTAATCATTCAGTGTGCCAGCAACCAAAGGTCATCCTGCTATGTTCTTGTAGAAGTGACTTAAATAATCTTTTCAGGGATCTTACGCCTACCATTTAAAAATCGCATTGCATGCCAAATTTTACCCCACTTCTGGTAGTTTGCTGACCCCTGCTCTATGTTACCAACTCAAATAATATATACAACGCCTTGCTAACCTGTGTGTACTTTGGCACACTCTAAAGTTAATTAAGGTATCAAGCTTTCATAATATGATCTCAACCATTTTTAGAAGCCAATGAAATCGATATAAATAAAATATTGTTTGTTATTTTTATAAACTATACAAGCAAAACAAATGGAGTCAACTTTCATCTATGCACGCCGCACGGTTAGTCTTATTGCGATCAAATCAGAGATGTAGCTGCGTTATTTGGAGCCCCGGGGGACGCCCCCCCCCCCCTCTCTCCATGCCTCCTATCCGTCTAATCAATTTTGCTTCCTAAATGTTAACGTCGCCAGCCTAAAAGTTGGTGGGCCCCATTACCCCGGCGCCCGGGGGAGGGGGGACATATGAGCACCTCTGCGACCCCCTCCCCACCTTTAGCTACCACCTCTAAATTATATTTAATCGAAAAGCTCGAAATTGTATGATTCCATTCTATCCAATCCCTTATCCCCTTTGAGAACAAATGTATATTATTACTCTTTCTTCCCGAGTGGCACTCGGGCATGGAATGGGTTACTTGAACTAACCAAAAAACCAGTAACTTAACATCATCTCAAACACTAACTACAATGCAACACTAGACTCGGACCACAGTTGAGCGTAGGACACAATAATCTTCTTTATAAAAGGAGCGTCTGTAATATATAAGATAAGATATTGTTCTGAAATAGTTTGTTTTATTATTGCTAGATATATTTTATTATTGAAGAAAAGTGTTTGCTTTTAAAAACTTGAAACTTTAATTTATGTTTTGTTGTAATATGTTTAAACAAAATTTAACATTTCAGATTTCAGCTGGTCTGAAATACCATTGGTCTAGAGATGAAGGAAATCATAAAGTGCTCAGTGTTGACGGGATTGCTAGTTCTATTAATAGATGGTAAGCAGACATTCTTATCTTTTAAAAAATTGTGTTGTTTCCCCAGTAAAGTACCCTTTGGACCAAACTGATTGTAGGGCTGGTGAAGCAGCGTTCACCAGTTTCTGTGGCTACTTCATACGTGGGAATGTGTGGCCAGCACAATGCCCAGCTGCCTTTTACTTTACCCCAACTATTGTCAGGTACCCATCAGAGCTGGGTAGACTCAGGGACACCCTCAAGTCCCGGGAAAAAATCCTAGCCTGCGCCAGGAATTTAACCCAGAACCTATGGATCGCCAGTCGAACGCGCTGCCGCGCGGCCCCCGTGTCCCATGTTCTAAAATAGTGTTCATGCATATATTTAGGAACACGAGGTTGGTCTTGTTGCAGACGCCTGGATCGCTATTCCGAAAGTCTCCGGTTCAAATCCAGCTAAACGACACATCTTCTTTCCCTGTTACAGAGGTTGTCCCTGAGACTACACAGCTCTAGTTAATTGTTGAGGAAAAGTAAAGGCGGCTGGGCATACTTCTGGCCACACAATCCCATATCGCCGCATCATTAGCCACGTGAACCAATACTGCCTGAAAATATAAAATTATATTCTTTCTCTAAAATGTGAAATAAGTAAACACTTCTACAGTCCCTTCATCAAAAAAAAAAACAAAAAAAAAAAACTATAGCCTATATATCTATGTGTTTGTATTGGTTCAATAAAATACTGATGTATGTAAAAAAAACAGTATTTCTACTTCACCATTTTCAAGTTTTGATTGAAAGTTCAGATGAACTGCAATGAAAATGTTAGAAAGCTTATTAAACGCAGCACGCTACCAATAATAAATACAACAGTAAAAGAAAATAAGCACTAACAGTTATGTTCGTTTCAGAAGTCATCAGTCATAACGTGTGTCTGTAGCCTGGTTCTAAAACCGTCTCTTCCTCCCCTCCATACAACTTGTATGACAAGCCATTTGAAACCGATATTAGTTCAAGCTGTATAAAAATGAAATTGACACATCGATTCGTTAAAAAAAAAACGTTTTATAATAGCGATACACAATAATCTTCTTTATAAAAGGAGCGTCTGTAATATATAAGATAAGATATTGAATGACCCGGGGGGCACCTTCCACACCCGGAAGCAAATCCTGTCTTTTCATCTAGAACTCAATCCTAGACCTTCTGTACAGCGATTCGAGCCAGCTGGTGCTGGACCATCTTGCCTACAAAGATGAATAACACACAAATAAGCTTAAATCTCAATCTGTATGTAAAAAAAAAAAAAGTAAGGTATCCCGTCGGACCAAATTGAGTCATAGGGCCGGTGAAGAAACTTTCACCAGTTTCTGTTGCCACGGCATGGTAGGTGATTGTGTGGCCAGCACTATGCACGGCCACCTTTACTTTACCCCATCTAAGGTCAGGTACCCAATCAGAGCTGGGTAGACTCAGGGACACCCTCCAGACTGGGTAAAAATCAAATTCTACCCTCCATCATGATTCGAACCCAGGACCTTTGGTTCGCCAGCCGAACGCGCTGCCTATGTATCTATGTGTGTATGTATAAAAGTATTTATGTATGTATATATGTATGTATAATACGTGTAAAGAAATACCTCACTGGCTCTTTCTAAAACTTCCTTGTTCTGGTGAAGAAAAAAATAGATCTAGATTTAGCAAAAAAAAGATTTGTATAAAGAATTTGTTTTTTTTTTTGTTGTATCAAAACACGTATTTATCCGACATAATCTCATTATTTTGCAAAGCTTATGAGATTAGATCACACAAGTGTCACGAGTTTCGGGTTTTAAAAATATTCAGAGTGTTGAATAAGGATGCGTTTTGTAATCTTCTTTGTTTATATGATCTGGTTTATTATTGATCTTGGCGAGAGATTGGGATTTGGTAATAGTGGTTTTGGAGGGCCGGGAGGGGGTGGGGGAGAGGTTATTGGGGGCTTTGCCAGGTTGGGCGTGGTCAAATTCCTGTCCATTCTCACTAAAGCGTACGTTTGGGGTGGGCCAGGTTTTGTGGTGTGACTGCAGCCTCACCCCCTCACCCCCGCCCTCGATTTAATTTGAGTAGAATGTATTATAAAAACATTACACAAACTATACAAAATTTTAAACTGTTGTTTTTATTTACACCACAAGCATACAGCAAATCAAGAACAGTGCTTTTAGACCAGGGGTCAGCAATCTCTTGATAATAGAGGGCCAAAGCAGGATTTCTTTTATGTACAGCGTACCAACAGACTAAAAGCTATCCTGCTCTTTTCTTGTAGAAGAGACTTGAATAGCCTTTTCGGGGGGGGGGGGGCTGGGTCTTCCGCGGGCCACTGAAAAACGCTCTGCCTGCCGAACTGGTACGCGTTCCGTTGGCTACCGACCCATGCTTTACACAACACATGATCTCTTGGTTGTTTCACGCTCAAAAGGATGGTTATATAGTTGCGTTCGCCAAAGAATTTCTTTTTTTATTTTCCTTTCTAAAGCTTTGCAAACGAAAGTAGTTATAGATTATAATAATATCAGTCTTTTTAAAATTTGGTCTTCCTTATTGAAATTTGGTCTGTCTTATTGAAACTTCGTCTGTCTTATTGAAACTTCGTCTGTCTTATTGAAACTTCGTCGGTCTTATTTAAACTTCGTCTGTCTTATTTAAACTTCGTCTGTCTTATTGAAACTTCGTCTGTCTTATTGAAACTTCGTCTGTCTTATTGAAACTTCGTCTGTCTTATTGAAACTTCTTCTGTCTTATTGAAACTTCGTCTGTCTTATTGAAACTTCGTTTGTCTTATTGAAACTTCTTCTGTCTTATTGAAACTTCGTCTGTCTTATTGAAACTTCGTCTGTCTTATTGAAACTTCGTCTGTCTTATTGAAACTTCGTATGTCTTATTGAAACTTCTTCGTCTGTCTTATTGAAACTTCGTCTGTCTTATTGAAACTTCGTCTGTCTTATTGAAACTTCGTCTGTCTTATTGAAACTTCGTCTGTCTTATTGAAACTTCGTCTGTCTTATTGAAACTTCGTATGTCTTATTGAAACTTCTTCGTCTGTCTTATTGAAACTTCGTCTGTCTTATTGAAACTTCGTCTGTCTTATTGAAACTTCGTCTGTCTTATTGAAACTTCGTCTGTCTTATTGAAACTTCGTCTGTCTTATTGAAACTTCGTCTGTCTTATTGAAACTTCGTATGTCTTATTGAAACTTCTTCGTCTGTCTTATTGAAACTTCGTCTGTCTTATTGAAACTTCGTCTGTCTTATTGAAACTTCGTCTGTCTTATTGAAACTTCGTCTGTCTTATTTAAACTTCGTCTTTCTTATTGAAACTTCGTCTGTCTTATTGAAACTTCGTCTGTCTTATTGAAACTTCGTCTGTCTTATTTAAACTTTGTATGTCTTATTGAAACTTCTTCGTCAAGCTTATTCAAACATTTTGTCCGTCGATCCAAGTAACACATATTGCCCGACGTCACTAAGTTGTTTAAATATTCCTGTGTCATTCTAAGGTCGAGGTGCTCTCTGTATAAGCTTTGCACTACGCCATATTGATTCGCATACCAATTGAGTGCCACGGGTGTATTGTGTATACATACATACATACATATATATAATATGTTCTATATTATATTGATCTATATCCTTTTGTAAAAATGACAAATGAACTTTTCTCTCTTTAGCTAGACGTCGGAATGTATAGTTAAGTTAACTTTAGTTGTCTGTAGATCTATTTGTATTGTAACCCCCTAAGGCTTATCGTTTTGACAGCAAGAGAGAATTTTATGAGCGAGAAAAAAAAAGGAAATTAATAACAAATTATTTTTGCTTTGTTTCAATTAGACATTTTTTGTTTTCTTTGTATTCTTAGTTTGATTACGAAAAGTCAATCAAATGGAAAATTCAATTATTAAATGGTCCGTTTCTTTTTTTTTTAGATATAGAGGATTTTAAAAAAAGGGATCTCTCAACCGCTTTGTTGGTCCAGGGGATTGGGTAGCTATTACAGCATTTAAAAAGTAAAGTATCCCGTCTGACCAAATCGATCCACGGGGCCGGTAAAGCAGCGTTCACCTAGTTTCTGTGGCCATACTAGGAGATGTGTGGCCATCACAATGCCCAGCCGCCTAAGTCAGGTACCCATCAGAGCTGGGTAGACTCAGGGACACCTTCCGGACCGGGGAAATAAATCATATACATCACCTGGATTCGAACCCAGGACCTTCGGTACGCCAGTCGAACGCGCTGCCGCGCAGCCACCATGTCCTACCCAGTATTTAGGCTCGACTATTTGATTCGTTATCATTCTAGTTTACCAATTGAAATCCTAATTTTTGACTTTGTTTTTTTTTTTAAAGTCTTCGATGGCAATTTTCAAAATACATTAAGTGAAGGGTTTACCTTTACATATCAGTGTGAACGGGACTGCTTTGAAATAAAATATATCATCACTTCAAAGTACAAACAATTAAAGTAAAAAAAAACAAACAACATTTGCAGCACGCTTTTACAGTGTCGTAGCCACCTCAGTGATGGAACGAACTCCCATACACTGTAAAAACAGGCGGGCAATATTGATAGTTTAAAATCCAAATTAAAAACATTCTTATTAGATGTATTTTAAAGTGATAGTGTTAATTTAAAGTGCATTTGAAGATTAACAATTTTCTAAGTAGAGCGATATAAAATTAGTGATTTGTTAACTATCGAAGTGCATATTTAAATGGAAGACGAGGAACATATATTTATAATGACTTAAATTCAATGTAAACCGGAAGGCACGAAGTTTAATAGTCTTCCGCTCTATCTAAATAGAAAAACCACATTAGCAATAGTCTATATTATCATACAAATAAAACAGTATTAATTATGTTCAAACATTTTAATTCAATTCAATTTAATGTCCTTGTACAATTTCTTTCACGCTTCGTTTCCTGCATATTATTAAGGAAGTGTTAACGATACCAAAAGGCTTTTCCTTTTATCCTTTAAATGCGTACAGTCATATTAACCATTATAGTAACAATTATATTTCAATCTAACCTGAGTTTATGGACTTTTGAAGAATGATTTAATAAAAACAAGGAAATAGCTATTGGTGGAGTTAAGGTTCCTTGCCAGTTCAAAAGCTTTTAGATGTTAAGGGTTAAACAACACCAGCCGTATTTGATAGTGTGTGTGTATTTACATATTTAATGGCACGTTTACATTTTATCTAATCGATACAAAAAGCTTTTTGGGCGGGAAGAGAGTGGTTGGACTAACAGCATTGTAAGTTGCTATTTAGTAACTGTTCAACACTTTCACTAACAATTTCTTCGAGGCTTTGACAAAGTTAATAACACTCTCCAGGAACAGTAAAATATATAGATAAGTTTATTCACACACATATATTTTTATGTCCTCACAATTCATGTGAATATCCATGCACAATGATATAGATATATATTCACTCAATAGAATTGCAATTTACATAATAGAATTTACAGAATAATTTCACTGAGATGTCCAATATTATATCCATTACAAAATATCCACATAAAAAACGTCAGCTCTTATCACCTCAAAAGCTGGATGCCCACTACTGACTAAGGTCAGTCTCGTAACCTTCCCTCCGATCTTCTCTAACCTAACACGTGAATTAACAACCATTCACTCCACTGCGCAATAACTATAGTCTCCTCTTGTCATACAACAAACACAGTCTGTTGTTGCTATCCAAGGTCAAGGTCTACTCTTCTTTTCATTGGTTATCTCTCTTTGACCATAGACTATTTATTATGTTCTATTTCAATCACTGACAAGCATTAACAGCATTAAATACACTAAGTTAAGTGAATCAAAGAAATTGGGGGAAAAAATACGCATATACAAACAGATCAATCGCTTTTACTGTAAAATGTGTCACGAAATCCAAGCCCTACATTGGCAACTACCAGATAGCATTGCCGTACTTGGCACGCGGAACGTTATTGGAATGGCACAGCGTGTGCCAAACAAATATGATGACAAACCCCTCGATTTCATTTCTATAAATAAATTCGCAATTTCTGCGAATTCTTGTAAATATCTCGGCGTGGCCACCATAGGCGAGAAATTAATGCCACGTGAGTGATAAAAAAACAACTTTTTTTTATATTTTGCTAGCCTACTAATACTTAAAATAATACTAATAATTGTTAAAATACAACTAGGTGTATTATCTTGGCAATGGAGTGAACTATTCCGAAACATGGATGCTTAAATCAATGTCTAATAGGACTAGGAGTGAAAAAACAAACAAATAAACAGACTCAAATATCTGTCTCTATATATAAGGTAGACTGTCTGTGTGGCTTCCGATCCCTATTGGTTAATTTAAAGACACCTGACCCCATTATCTCATATTTTACCTTTGCAATTTGACTTAGCACATGTGTCCTCGCCAGTAGCGTAGCCGGGGGGGGGGGGGGAGGGGGGAGCAGGGGGAGCGGTCGCTCCCCCTACGACCATTTTCTAAAAAAAAGGGCCCTTTCGGGAAAAAAAATAATTTAATAATTTTAACAAGCCATGTAGCACAATTTATACTGTTTCTAATATTTTTAAAAAAAAATTGCATTTCAACAATTTAATTTGTTACTATATGATTAATGAACCTTGTTAGATCTAGTTAATTTTAGTTTAATTAAATTTGATACGAAGTGAAGGTCACACTCTAGCAGGGGACGGCAACGTTTTGCTAATGGTGTGCCAAGCTAGGATTTCTAAATCATTCAGCGTGCCAACAGCCTAAAAGTCAACCTGCTCTATTATACTTGTTTTCTTATAAGACAAGTAAGTAATTTAAATCCGTAGCTAGACAAAGGCCAAAAGCAAAGGAACTCTATAGAGAAAATCGTTAAAGCGTTTTATATTTAATTTTAAAAAATAATGTGTTCGTGATTATCATCTTTTTATTAGCATGTATACCAAATACAAAATTATATTACCAAACTTTCACATTTACGGTAACTATTTTGCAAAGGTTATCATTTAGTTGTCAAGATACATATCTATCAACTGATAATATTGATTATAATATTTTGTTCTCAGTTTAACTGAGATATGTTCTTTAATTTATTGACCAACTGTCCGATTATGATTGGCGTTAAGTGTAATTGATGCAAAAGTAATTATACAAACTGGGTAGTTAATGTAATTTTCAGAAAATGTGCATAATATATTATATAAGTCATATAATATTTATATAATTTTCAACTACTTTTTGACAGTTTGGTCATTATAAATTTATAATTTGTAGGCCTTTTAGTCTTTTACAAAATTAAAAAAAACAACATAATATTAGAAATATTAGCGGAAATAAAAATAGCTAATTATCTCCCTTTAATAAAAATAAAGATTCTAAATTTGATTCAATTGTGATGCCAAACAAGTAATGTTTTGTAATATAACAAATATTACTGACTTATTATTATTTCTTTACATAAACTAGCGTTGTGGTATTCATTGCAAGATTTAATTATAAGAGGTATAAAATTAATTTACGTTAATTAGTTGTAAGTAAACATTTCTTGCATTAATTATTTGTCCATTCAACCTTGAGGAGTTTATCTCTTAAACAATTTGGCACATTTCGATGCCCATTTCATTAAAGGTTTAAAATTCAACTGGCTACGTTTTCAAATCGCCAATATCCTTACAATTAATAAGTATCTACATCTAAGAAGGTCGTAGTAAGATTAAGCCAGTTATGCTTGATTATGTATGAAAAAATCAATTTGAAAGTCTTGAAACTCCGCTTTGAGTGCTTTGAGTGCTTCGATTTGCTTCTGAAAAAGCTCAACAATCTATCTTAATATATGCCTTTGTAAAGGGAAGTACATAAAGTTAAATTTTGTGAAATTGATTTCACTAAATATAAATATTACTGAAAAATATAGTTTTTTTTTGTTTTCATCAATAATAAATCACCTCTTGGAGGTCTCTCGCGTGTCATTGAAAATTGCTCTGCGTGCCAAGTTTGGCACGCGTGGTTTAGGTTGCCGATCCCTTTTCTAGTGGATACCAGGTCATAAGCAGGAACTTAGAGTGGACAGGAATGGCCAACCGTTTTTACGGTGATGTATCAGTGGTGCGTGGACACAGCAGAGTTAGTTCTCCGAGCCCCAAAAGAGTACACTCGCTCGCATTCTCATAAAAAGCTGGGGTTTAAGTCTGGTGTACTCACCGAAAAGTAATAATGTGACAAAGCGCGCTGGCTTTCTTTTTCTCGGCCGTATACGTGTAGTAATCGAAAACATGGTTACAATAACTTCGAAAAAAAAAAGTTACCCACAGAATTTAAAAGAAAGAAGAAAAGAAGAGAAATAACTTGTTTTAAAGAAATTCCGTTTGCTAAGGATATAACCAAGGGGCGTGGTGTTTTAATAGCTGAGAGGAAAATATTAAAAAAGAATAGAGCGTTCCTATAACGTACCATATTTTGTAATTGACACATAGATGCAGTAAATAAAAATGTTGAAACTCTATTTTTTTTTTGAATCTCTTTAAAAATGTCTATATTGGCGACTTATCTCGTCTTTCAAAGTTAAAACGAAGAAGAATTCAGTCCTATAGAAGCATTCGCATTGATTCTATAAATATTTTTCGACACTAGATACTCATCCCGAGAATGAGCAGTAGATGCAATCAATTTTGCAGAAATTCCCATCACAAATAGTTGCTAGTAAAATTTGTGAATGGTTAAAAAAAATACTGCACTATTATACAGTGTGTGTATCCTGAGGCACAGGATTTTCTTATAACACTTGATACTTACAAATTCTTATTTCTTCTATTAATCTGGACAAATTTCTAAAAGTGGGGCCTTTTTCCTAAAAGTTCGCTCCCCCTAGCGTCAAAACCTGGCTACGCCACTGGTCCTCGCTAGCTGAGTGGATAACGTATCGGACTGCCATGCGGTTGACCCGGGTTCAATTGTACAGTTAGCCTATAATACGTTTTTTTTTCTAATTTTTTTAATTTCCATTAATATTTATTACTTTTTAAATTAAAAATATTGTAAATCCACGGGCAACACCGGGGAATTTAGCTTTTAGTTAAATAAAAAGACTTGCCTATTTCTAACCCGATTACAATATTTATTTTTAAACTTCAGTAAAAATAATAATTTTTAAAATTATTAGATCTTTAGCTATCTGTTCATTGTAGTTTATAAAATTTGTAAGCATATCTGTAGCTTATACATGCCTGTTATATTTTTCCCCGGGCAACGCCGGGCAATTTTACTTGTATATCTATATAAAGTAGATTGTAGGCCTATGTGTGGATTCTGATCCCCATTGGTGCATTTAAAGACACGTGACCTTATTGTCTCAGATTTTATTTTTGCGATCTCAATTAATGCATATGTTCTCTCTAGCTGAGTGGTTGGCGTATCCCCCGGCCAACACTGATTCACCGGCCTCATGATCAATTTGGTCCGATGCTTACTTTACTCTTACTACTATTTTATTATTATATAGGTAAGTTTTATGGTTGTACAGTTGAGCGTCTGATGTGAAATTAATACTGTAGCGACCTGAACTAGGTTATACACAGTGTGGTAGATTAATCATCAAACGAGGTTGGAGAGACGGGTAGAAGAAAGGGCGGGAGACTGATTCCGCTTGATTGGGTTTCCTGTTGACTCTTCGGCAGACGTGTACTGTTTAATAGTCTGGGTCTCCGCGCCCTGAAACTTTTGCATGTTTACTTCTTGAGGGCCTCAGCGACATGATCTAAAAAGCTCACTTATTCGCCACTGGATGATAATGACAATAACCGCCCCTTCCTCTCCACCGCCCCTCCCCTTAAGACCTTGCTAATTTACTACGGTGAGAAGATGACCGGGCAACATAGCTCGCCGAGCACTAGAGTGGAATCCACAGGGAACCAGGAAGAGAGGCCGACCAAATACCACCTGGAGGAGAATACACTGGATAAAGAACTGAAAGAAGCGGAAAGGCAGTAGCAAGAGATGAAGAGACTGTCTTAAGACCAAAAGAAGCGGATAAGTATTGTCAGGGCTCTATGTCTAGCTGAGGACTTAAAGGAATTGGATTGATTGATTGAATTTACTACGGTGGCCTTCTTTAAAATTGATTCAAGCTACTGCTCTATTGCACCCAAATAAAGTGACCACGATAATGATACCTATTTAACGTGAATGTTGAATATTATTGTGTGGGTTATTGAGTGGAAAAATTGATCAAAACTTTCAGGACCATGTGCACCCACTACACGACAACTACATTATGTCTAGTCGAAGGGCAAGAACAGAGAGATTTAGGAACTCTTTTGTCCCACAGTCATCATCATCAATCGCATGACCGTTGTGGTCGTTGGGGGGGGGGGAGCGAATGGACACTTCGGCAGTCAATTTTCTCCACTTTTGCCTATTCTGAGCGGTCGTCAATAGTTGAGTCACCTGCAGCCCTGTCCAATACCTTACATTGTCTAACCAGCATCTCCGCTGACGGCCTCTCCTACGCCCACGTTTCACCGTGCCCTGGAGGATTGTTTTTGACAGGCTATTGTGCCGCAATACATGACCGAACCAGGTCAGTTTGCGCCGAATGAGTGTACAGTGTTGCCATATTTTTTTCTTGAGGGCCTGCAATTGAGGATATTCTGTCCGAAACATACGCATCAGTCCTGTGTTCTACGTAGGAGATTCAAAGTATTCTTCTCATTCATTTATTTTTGAAAGCCTGCAACTTATTTTCAGTGGCTGATAGAAGCGTCCATGTCTCACATCCATACAGAACAATAGTTCTGACAAGGGCTCTGTGTATGATAAATGTTATGATAGTGTGCTTTCATGTCTGTTTTTATAAATATATTTCTATGCTTGGGTACTAATAGTTCTTTTATATTGTTTAAAATATGCTTAAAGATAGAACGTCTGTAAATGAATTCAAATTTCCCATTTGTTTGGATCAATAAAGCAATCTTTGCTTATATTTAAAAACAAAATAGAATAAGTTTAAATAAAGTAATGGACCATGGAAACGAAAGGAAAGAAGAAGAATAACGGCCATTGCATTGGTGGTAGAGCACAGATCCATACATAATATATATGAATGGGCCGACTATTGACTCTCATCGAGCCACATACAAAACTCCTCCATGATTCACATATACTTTATGTTTCAGATACTCCTGTACGCCTTCTATTATTAAAACAAGTTGTTTGTTTTGTTTTTATAACGTGTATCGATCGCTAGAACATAACAACTACGTTATGGGTGGAAGTTTTGTTCGCCGATCCACGTTATCGATTCAATCAGGGCCGTATTTTGGATTGTGGGGGCCCTGTTCCCAAATTTATGCGGGGGCCCCCTCGTCGACTCGCTACTACTGCCTTCCACATACCTCAGAAAAGGGCCGTTAATTCAGGTTACATTCTGTAAAATCATAAATTGTATGTTGCGCTTAGCTTGGTTGGACTGGGACCCTTTAAATTGTAGGGGAATACATTTATGTTTTTTAACATTTTCGATGAAAGAGTGGTGATGTCCCTAAAATTTCTTTTTGGGATGTGTGGGGGCCCCTTTTGTGTGGAACATGCCTAAATACGCCACTGGATTCAATGTGGCGAATTCCTGACTAAACCATCAGAGCTGGGTAGACTCATGGACACCCTCAAGTCCCTGGAAAAAATTCTAGTCTTCACCAGGATTCGAACCCAGAACCTTTCGGATCGCCAGTCGAAGGCTCGCCCACCATGCCTATTATTGACTAACTAACGTATGACGCTATAGGTCCTTGTAGATGTAAAGATACGTGTAGTATTTATATTGTGTTGAATTGTCTTCGGATATATACTTGTGGACAGGGGCGAAGCATGAAAACCGGTGGCTTAAGATCATTTTAAAACATTAACCCTTACAGTCCCGGGCGCGTATACAGCGGGACTGAAGATCATAGATAGAAAGTAGTTCGGAACAGGAAGGGTTAATATAAATTTAAGACTAGAATCAAACCACAGATAAGCGGAGTATTTTATAATCTTCTGTATATAATACTACAGAATGAGCGTTTGTAACATTTTAAATAAGATAACAATACGTTATAAGCTTAAACTTTATTCTATCATGTACTATAATATAAGATAATATAATACTTTATTCTTTCGACAGGGGCATTAACTCAGTCAGCATCACCGGCAAGCGTTGTCTCCATCAACGTTTACTTCACCAATGTGACCTATACAGACCACAAAGATTTGACCAACAGGTCGTCACCAGCCTACAACAGTACCTTAGTCCGAGTGAGTATAGTCTGCTGCCGCGGTCTATTGGCCTGAAACTGAGGCCTAGGCCCTATGTTTAATGTTATGTCTTGGTTGTGGCGTATTTAAAGGCCAAGACATCATGTTATGAATCAAAACTTACATAATAACTCTTACACTTGCTCGACTGAGCTGTCTGTCTCGCATGTCTCGTCTGCATTTGCATGTCTTGTCAATACTATTAAGACTGTGAAAAACATAATAGATCTACGTTGAGTGGCATAACAAAACAAATACAAAATAAAAGTAAACAAGTGACAAGCTTTGTAAGACCTCGCGGAGCCCCCTGTAGCAGGAGTCAGCAGTTCCAAGGGGTGTCACCCACTGAACGTATTCAATGGTATACAAAGAAGAAAACTTTGTCGTGTTTTTGCGTGTGTTGAATTTCTTATCTCTTTAAATCGACACCCTTTTCTCTTTTAAGAATATTGGCACTTGTCTGATACCTCGTTACGTGTGTGTATGTGTGTTTATATGAATGTGTGTGTGTGGTAAGGTCAGGGCCGGGTTAGGAGTTTTTGACGCCCTAGGCGAAAAAGAATTCTACGCCCTCTTTAAAGTGCCTTCGGCGGGGAGAAACTGAGTAGTGTTAGGGCATACTTTCCTATTTTCTAAGACAACTTAAATAAAATACCCTTCGCCTTTCATTACCTAGTAATTCGTCTGGCTATACTGGTAGCGCGCAGAAGTACTAAACTTTAATTTAGTTTATATTTTTAAATCCCAAAATTAAAAAAAAATCCTCCATGTGCCCCAATGTCTCCCCCCCCCAAAAAAAATAATATTTTTTTTTGGCGTCCTATGATGCCCATATATGGACGAGCCGGCCCTGGGTAAGGTCATCCATCTTTATCTCCTGCCTCTTATCTATTATTTCATTGTTTTGTCTGTATGGCCTTCACCCCCCCCTCCCTACGCTGTATTGACTTTAAAGCATCTTATAAACCGGACCAACTTATAATGGCTCTTTAGGGCGGGCTAACATAAGAAGGTTTTGATCAGCTTTTATACAACCGTATGTGTACGCACAGTATTGAGCTGCTGGTGCTTTTATATGATGTTTGAAACTCGAATCCGTCACAACATAGTTGTGCGCCACCGCGAAACTTTAAAAGCACTTTGTAAAAAAAACACAAAAAAACAAAAAAACGTATAACTTAAAACAAAAAATATCCCCCCCCCTCTTATTTTTTTTATAAAATAAAAAAAAGTTTTACCCTGGATTATGCCCTAGCTTTCATAAGGCCGCACCAAAGTATGCCTTTGAGATTTTATCACTGGCTTTAGTAATTTATTGAATAGTTTCATCACACCAACCCCCCCCCCCCCTCTCTCCCAATTTTCGACCTCTTAAAAGAAACAAGAAAACAATGAAAGTAATACACAAATCATAAGTAACTTAATAATAATAATAATAATAATAATAAAAAGTTAAGATATCGAACGGATTTTTGGTGGGAGCTCCTTTAATCTCCCCGGAAATCATTCGCAAATGCGAAACCATTTGTTTGTTTTGTTTACGTCTTCGAAACCCCACCCCCACCCTCCTCCCCCCACTAAGCGAGTAAAACATGAGTAAAGAGACGCAGTTTGTTTGTAAGACGATATAAACACGTCACACCCATCCGTGTATATTATGTTTATATATATATATATATATATACATGTACTTTCATTTCGTTTGGTTATCAAAAGTGCTCCGTGGTGCAACAAAAGTGAATAATAAACCAGGAGGGGGGATGTGGGGATGGGGGGCTTAGCTCTTTATACACACTCTCCCCCACCCACTTCTCTCTCCCCCCCCCAGGGCAATATATCTATAATGTAAACAGGTTACACAAGTCGGTGTAGTACATATTAAACACGGTGAATTCAAAATGCAAGCGATAAAAATCGATTCGAGAATTGGGCGAACTCAAGCGGAAAAACAACAACAGCAGAACGCGACTTAAACAAAAAATCATTTTTATATAGACTAGTCCTATTATTATTTAACCTGTCAACTCTGTCCTTCTGCCGCGGGTGAAATATGAATTTAATTCTTCACTCACTTCTGCACGCTACTAGCATAAGGCAGACGAATTACTAGGTAATGAAAGGCGAAGGGTATTTTATTGAAGTTGTCTTAGAAAATAGGAAATTCAAATTTAAAAAAAAGCTGCAAGGTTCATATCTAGTGAATATTCACAATTAACAAGAGTAACACTATTAGTCAAATCACTAAACCTAGAAACCCCAGAGCACATAATTTAGGAATACAACCCAATAACAACCTGTTGCAAATCTCAATTAAACATAAAGACAAAAACACTTTAACACTTTCCTATCCCTTATGCGAGAACGAATGCATATAAGTACTCTTTCTTCCCCAGTAACTTAACATTTTTTAAAACATTAATAAAAATGCAAGACTAGACTCGGACCACAGATGAGCATATGATACAATAATCTTCTTTATATAAAGAGCGTCTGTAATGTATAAGATAAGAAATTGTGTACACTTACTTATTCTCCATAACAATACAATCTTCTTCTGTAATAAATTAAATTAATTATAGAAATAATTTTTTTTTACTTATTTGTGCATAAGTTAATTTTTTTTTAAAGTTATCCCCCTTTTTATCTTAAGTGATCTCTTATAGCAGGAATCGGCGACCTTTTGATACTAGTGTGTCAAAGTAGGAATTCTAATTCTTTCAGCGTGCCAACTGCTTAAAAGTCAACCAGCGTCACCAAATCAATTTCTTGTAGACAAGACCTGAATCATAATGTTTTTGTGGGCCTTCCGCGTGCCGTTGAAAATAACCCTGTCTGTCAATAGTCTGGCACGCCTTGCTTAGGTTTCCGATCCCTGCTTTTTAGCACAATGTTGAAGCTATCTTCCTGTTTTTTTAAATATAATTTCTGAGGACGATTAGGTCAGTATAGGCTTACAATGTAGAGTTAAGTAAGAGAGTCGTTAAATTTCTTATGTGACTAAAACGTCAAAAATTAAATTATAGGGCCTATATAAAAATTACTTTAAACAATTATTGATTTTTTTTTTACAAGGGCACCAAAAAAATAAAAAATAAATAAATAAATTATCTAATATTTGAAAAATCGTGGGCGCTTTTGTTTCAAAATGGTAGTTTTAGGTCATACTAAATGTATGCCTAATTTCAATTCATTGGCTCCCTGTTAAGAGCCAGAATTGAATACAAAGTGGCGGTGCTTTGCCACCAATGCCTACACAACAACGAGATGCCGTCGTATCTCAAGGAACTAATTAAACCATATGTTCCGCAAAGAACACTTCGTTCTTTCGACTCCTCGCTTCTGGAAGAGCCCCGTTTCTATCTGACGACCGTTGGCATGAAAGCCTTCTCAATATCTGGCCCCTGAAAGTATGGAATCTGCTTCCCATCCAACTCAGGCGAACAAGTTCTATCGTCACTTTTTAAAAGAAGTTGAAAACACATTATTTTAATATTTAGGCTACCTTCGTTAATTTTTGTAAAATATCCCCTATCCCCCTGTGAAGCCGGCTGGCCTAGCGGTTAGCTCACCGGACTGTCAACAAAAAAAAACACTTGACACGTCGCGGGTTCGAGCCCCGCCACCGGCAGATCCCTGTCGCCCTACAGGAGTTTTGGGACTAGATGACGTTAATATTGAGTTGTTATCACATGCGCTTAACCGGCAGCAGTGAAACCTCTCACAGATTAATAGTCTTCTAGAGCGCACTGAGAATGCTAATTTAGCATGGATAGAAGCGCTATATAAATTACCATTAATGTAATTAATGTAATGTAATATTTCACTTTAATTTGATGTCTTAAGTTTGTAAAGTTGTAATTTATTAATTAGCTTATCCGTGTTCTTAGTTGTTTGTTGCTCAATGTTAAATGCGCTCGGAGCCTATATTATGTTTGTTGGCAGCGTTATACAAATAGAATTAGGCTTATTATTATTATATATGATTGCCAGAGGACTATTGTCTTTACAGTATCTTATCTTATCTTATACATTACAGACGCTCCTTCTATGCTCCTCCTATTAAGAAAATTATCGCGTCCTACGTTCATCCGTGGTCCGAACCTAGTCTTGCGTTTATATTAATGTTTTAAATTTTAAATGATGTTAAGTTACTGGTTTTCCTGGTTTGTTCAGGCGACCCATTACATGCTCGATTAGAAAGAGTACTTATATGCATTTGTTCTCACATAAAGGATAATGAAAGTGTTTTGGCGTAGAACCCACAAACCATTGAATCTTGCATACAAATATTGTTTACCATTAATAAAAGTATTTAAACTATCTTTAAACTTGCGCCCACGCTTTTTAAAAAACAATTTTCATCACCGAATATGTCAATAAGAGAAAGCCCGCACGGAAAATGGGAATGGTTTTTGTGTTCTTGGGACTTTTAGGGAGGATGTGATTTGGTTGTCGGGGCTTCTTGAAGGAGGAGTGACCTGAATGTCGGGGCATTTCTATCCACTCATCCATTGATGTAAACATGTCCCTGGGTCAGCTGCGACCTCAACTTAATAGAAGGACGGCCAATACCGTAGCAGTCTCTCTTATCCAGTCAAGGCTGGATTACTGCAATAGCTGCCTGTGGGGTTTGCCCCAGAACCAGCTGCAGATATTACAGACAGTGCAGAACACCGCGGCGCCCAATGTTTCGGGGGTGAGGAGGCAAGATCATATCTCCCAAACACTAAGGGATCTCCATTGGCTCCCGGTGATAAAGCGAATAGAGCACAAAATGATGTCCATTACGTTCGGATGCATCAAGGGCATTGCTCCTTCCTATCTTCGAGAGCTTATATCAAGGCATGAGCCATCTAGGGAAATGCGCTCTTCATCTCAGTCACTCCTCAAAACTCCCAGTTTTGGATGGACACAAAAAGAAGTACCTGGGAGTGCGCTCAATTGAATCAGTGGCGCCTTCTCTATGGAACAGTTTATTTCAGACACTGAGAGAATCTGGGACAAAAGAGTCTTTCAAAAAGAAATTAGGCCTAAAGACCTTTCTCTTTGGCTAATACATCTGTCACTGCAATCACACCAAGAGCGCACTTAGCATGCGATTTTAATAGCAGGGATAGAAGCGCTATAAGAAATGCCCATTCTCATCTTATCTTCTTATGTATCCACCTATTTAACCAACCACCTATATATCCATCCATTCATCCATTTATCCACCCAACCCACGTACACAAACACCTAACCACAGAAGAGAGTGATAAGCAGCAGCAGTTTGTCTTACAAATTCAAATTATTTAGGCCTATATTATAATCAAAGGCTATAATGAAATGGACCGCTTGCTTTAATATTTCTGCTATTTGATGACTCGAATGACTTCTTTTCGGAATTCCCGTTTCCCTTTCGTACGCTGTACACTTCCGTTTTATTTAATCGCTAGGATTTTCTCAATGAAAAATTAAAATTAAAATCGAAAGTTAAATTCAGCGGAAACTTTTAGGCAAACGTTGTAGCGTAGAAGTAATTTAAGACAGTCTTATTTTGCTACGCAAGGAAAAAAACAACAAATAAGCTCTAAAAATAGAGAAAGCGGTCCTTCTAATTATAGCCTTTGATATTATGTATTTTATATTTAGTCTATATTAATTTTACATATAACATAGAGACATCTATAGGCCTATGTATTAAATAGGCCTATTTAAATAATATGCATTTTTCATAGACTGTATATTTTCTTGTATAGATATCTCAAGGAATGAGCACTCTTGGAGGTGGATTGCAGACTGCTATCTTTTCTGATGGGTAATAGTATTATTGTTGCTTTTATACATTCTGTTTTCATTCTGACAAAACTTTACCGAATTGACTTTTAGTCGATTAAAATAACTATTTACAAAGAAAATAATCTTTTTTTATTATATAAAATGATGAGCTAAGAGAGCTAAGATCTTGACGATTTGGTTTGGAGATTTTTAAGGTTCAAGACCTTTTCAAACTGAAGATATCATAAACTTCCGGGGCCATTTTCGTAAACAAAAAAACAACAACGCATGCTTTTGCTTGTCCTTGACAATAATTGATTTCAACCTCGACGGCCAGTTCTGGTCTTTTAGAAATATACAAAGGCTACACGATTAGTTATGATGAATCCGTTTTTAACATCAAAAGTGAGTATGCGATACATTAATACTTAAAGTGTTAAAATAGTCGCATTAAATTAATTTAGCTTTGTTTATAAAATAAATTAGTCAAGAGTTGCGTCCTTGGTTATTAAAAAAAACGCATATTATGCGTAGATTCATAAAACAACAAAATAAAAACGAAGAAAAAACAACTTTAACCCTGTTCAAAATATCTAAAACGAATTGGTTTTTCCTTCAACTAATTATTAAATATTATTTAATATAAGAACTTCTTGGCATCTTCTATAAATACCACATCTCCAACGAGCAGATACGAAAAAGGATACTATAGGAAATTGGACGATAGTAATAGGACGAGCTTGAGACTCTTAGAGTCGTGAGTTCGAGGCTTTCGAGCCCCACGTTGGGCGCCAAGTGTTAGGCTACAACATTTTCTATTGTCTCATACACACAAGATCTAGATATTCTTTCTAATTAAAACGATAGAGATCGTAGCATGTTGCTAACAGTAACAGAGTTTATATCTACATTTCATATTAAGTGTCCAGTGCTCAGAGCTTGCGTGCACACGGCATGTCCCTTTTACGTTGTCATTACACAGTAACACACTGTGTCAGTTGTCCCTGGTTTTACCATTCACGCATAGCTGAGTTTTTATTCATGCATTCATTCCTCTATTTACAATAACACTACCACTGTTGTTTCTCACACACACACTCGAATCACGTATTTGTTCCCTTCACTCAAACTGACTCTCAAAATAGCTCTCAACATGGCCACAGTCAAGAAAAGGATGCTAGAATTATTTGGCCACATAACTAAGAGCCAAACGGGCTTGCTAAAACTATTCTGCAGGGCCACCACTAGAGGAGGGAGAAAGATAGGAAGATAACGGAAACGATGGGAGGAAAACCACAGAATAAATAAGTATTATATTCCTATTCTGTGGATAACATCAGGTAGTGAACAGGAGTACAACTATGAGAAGCAATGAGAAAGGCTGAGAGCCTGGAGGAATGGAAGAGGCTGGTATAGGTAGGCTACATGTCATCTATGGCGCCTCAACGGTCCAATAGACTAAGTGATATGTAAGATGTAGGAATATAAGAACTAGAAAAATGTGGCCTATTACAGAGAAGCCAAATTTGCATTATGCTGTTGTAGTTTTTAAAGCACTATAAGCTTTACTCAAGACTTTCAGGCACTATATATAATCACTATAATTACATTTATCAAAATAATCCTTAATGAAATAATTCATACACAATAGAGTTAAAGTTTATGAGCTTTTTTTTTTATTTACACAAATTATTTTACAGTGTAGAAATAAGCTTTTATTTTGATGTTGATGATGTTTTCCACAGGGGTGGATGCTTAAAGGCATTAGTTGAATGGCGAAACAACAACCAGTCCATCTTCTTCAAAGCATTACAATCTATCAAAGATAGTGGAATAGCCGTAAATAACCAAACCTGGGCCGTTTCATTCGCCAGCTGTGGAAGTAAGTTTACTTTGAAAATAAAATAAATATTTCCTCTATTTGTAATTTGATAATGTCCAGGGATAAGGTGTTTTCCCTTAAGACTTTATGTGGTTTAAGTCTTAGTTTTGCTTTTTTGATGAGAGGTTTAGACTTTAATTTATGTGGTTTAAATCTTGTTTAGCATTTTTTTTATTTGATTTAAAAAACAACACTATAACATGTGTTAATCTAGTTTTGCTTTTTATCATCAGAGTTTTAAAAAAGACTTTATATGGTTTAAGTCTAGTTTTGCTATTTTGATTTAAGTCTTAATGTGTTTTAAGTTTAGTTTTGCATTTTTTAAATAAGGCTTGTTGGTTTTACTACCTGATTAGTTTGGGCATGCCAACCAGCCTCAGGTGTGACTCACACTTACATGTGACCACAGTTGTTCCAAATTAACACTCTAGTTAATAAATGCATATTTTGTTTTAACTGTAAAAAGTAAAGTACCGTCGGACTAAACTGCACATAGGGATGTTGAAGCAGCGTTCACCAGTTTCTGTGCCACGGCATACTAGGGGATGTGTGGCCAGCACAATGCCCAGCTGCCTTTACCTTACCCCAACTAGTGTCAGGTACACATCAGAGGTGGGGAGACATAGGGTCACTCTCCAGACCCTAGAACAAATCATAACCCTCGACAGGATTTGAACCCTGGATTGACTCAGTGACACCCTCAAGTCCCAGGAAAAAAATTCTAGCCTGCACCAGGATTTGAACCCAGAATCTTCGGATCGCTAGTCAAACGCTCTGCCACTCGGCCACCATACCCCATTTTTTAACTATAACAATGTAAAAAATATATTATCATTTATTAACAAGGACATAATGTTTTCTTTCTTCATCTATGATATTGTCATACAGTCAATTTGATTACTCTCAATTAGGAGACACTCTTGTCATGCTCAAATTCTATGTGGTGGGACTACCATGGTCTTCAAATTACAGCAGTGAAGGCTCTGACATGTACAATGTTCTCAGAAATGTTCTCTTGGCCACATTCAGTGGCATGGGAGATCTTAGAACTCTGAAACTACAGGATAAGTAAGTCATTTTAACACCCAGCTTTCTTATCTGTAGTCAACTTAAATTTTTAAAGGAAGTTTTCAAGAACTTTGCAATTTGAACTCACTATAGAGCCTTTAAAATTGATGTTCAATAAAAAAATATGTTAATGTTTAAATAAATTAAATATGAAGATGCTGTATATGGAATATAAAAAGCATAATCTGCAATAAATTTTATCAAAGATATCAAAAAAAGTACCATACATTTCATGAGGGTTTGAAAAGTTTGTAAAAGTGTTGGAAAACTAACCACCATTTTTTTTTTCAGGCTTGGGAAAGTTCATAAAGTTTATTTAGTCAAAAAAGCATTAAACAAATATAGACTTTTGTAAATGATATCAATAATTATGTGGGCAAAAAAATCCTTAAATCTTATCACAGATATATCAGATTTTTTTACATTTTAGAAATGTCTGAGTACTGAAAAAGGAAAACAGAAAAAAAAAGTTAAATTTCGACAACCTATATGTTATATGTTAACATTAGGACATTTTTGACAAACAAGCAGAATTCATTTTGTTGCTGTCAACTTTCAGTAAAGTTGAGGAATGGTTTGGGAATAGTTTGGGAATTCGGAAATGATTTTAGAGAAATCATACATGCTTAGTCTTGAATAAAAAGAAAATGTTAACTTCCATTGTTCAAAAATTTAATTCATTACTTTATAAATCTCTAAAGAAAGATGTTTGTCGGTTTTGTGGTTTGAAAATATATACATGTATGATAGTACTTTATAAATAAATGTATGATAGTTCACCACTAACGTATAATGTATGAAGTATAGTGCTTAGAGAATATTGTATTAATTCCTTATATGTTTTTCACTATCAGTCAAGGGTGTGTAGCTATGTACATTGAATGGGACTCATCAGACCCCGGCAATGTCCTGGAGATGACCAGCAGGATCATAACAAGTGGACTGAATATCAGCGGCCACCTGTACAACGTGACCACAAAGCCTTGCACCAATAGCACCGGTCAGTACTTTGCTTGATTTCATCACAAAACAAGAAATTTCATGAAAAACCTTGAAATTATTATTTTATTTTTACAAATCTTGCGTTATTTATATAAGATATACAGGTAAGCTAGTAATTTAACATCCTTTAAAACATTTATAAAGATGCAAGACTAGACGAGGAGTAGGGATGAGCGTAGGACGCATTAATCTTCTTTATAGAAGGAGCGTCTGTAATTATATATACGATAATAGATGGTCTTTTTATTAGCTTAAAAACCTGGCTGTCCAAAATCAGTTTTTATTTTAGTGTCTATTTTACAATGCTTGGATTGAACAATGGTCTAATTGTGAAGAAAGTCAAACGATGACTTTTAAATGTTGAATTGAAACCAAATTGACTCCTCATATATTGACACCAACAAACAATTCTGTGTTAGAATATAAACCACATTTATAGTTAGCAACTTGTTTGTTCCAGAGATAGGCCACACATAATACTTTGTTATCACTTACAGTTGCATCACTTTGTCACATTATATTATAATTATTGGCATAGCCAGAAACTTGAGGTGGGGGGGAATTGCAAAGTAAGCTCAGAGCGCATTTAATATTGAGCAACAACCAACTAAAAACATGGATATAATTTTCTAAGCTAAAAAAAAAATAAAGCTAATTAATAATCTTAAAACTGTACAAACTTAGAACAAAGCAAATAAATGTAGCAATAACCGACCAAATTTAAAAATAAAACCGAAGGGGTCTGAAAAAGTTTATCGAAACAATGTGTTTTCAAGCTCTTTTTTAAAGTGACGATAGAACTTGTTTGCCTGAGTTGGATTTTAACCAACAAAAAAATATTATGCTTTGGTAACAACATTTATTGGTGAAAATTTTCTTGTTTTTTAGTAGTTACAATAGGACTAGATTTCTGTACTTTTAAAGTCTAATATGTGAATTGATCTAATAAAATGTCTTTTTGTCTTCAGTCAACACAGATCAATGTCCTGCAGTCAATAAGGATGTAGTAAGCATTTGTCTAGTCACCTGTGATGACACCAATTGTGAGCCGGGATATAAATGCTGTCCATATGGCTGTGGTCGGATTTGTCAGCCAGGTATTTCATGATTTATTTCTTTTTCCAAAAGCCACATTGATATAATAGTAACACTGGCATCAAGAAGAAAGACCAATTAAATTGTATCTTAATTTGTATGAAAGAAACTGGTTATAGGTAGTATTTGACCTGTGGTCCCATTGTATCAATAAAAAGTGCTATGTATATTAAATAAAGGCAAAATCAACAATAGAAAAATAATACTGTGTGGTAAACACCTACAATTGAAAGAAAACAATGACATGCAAATCTATGAATATAGTCTGGAAAACCCAAAAGACTGTTTGACCCTTTGAATGTTAGCAACCAAAAAAGGGGGTGAATAACTCTAGATTATATTTAATAGTTACTTTTCTTGTTTGTATTTTCATAACTCTCTTGATGGAGATGTATGTGTTTATTTAAATGCAAATCACCAAATCAAACTGCATACGGGATAAATACAAACATCTTTTGAGGAAAGTTGTGCTTAAACTTTTTTGTCCTGATTGGTCGTTTAAGAAGTCTGTATCAAACAAACATACATAAAGTAGAGTACCCCTCAGACCAAATGGATCAATAGAGCCTCGTTCACCAGTTTCTGTGGCCACGGCATACTAGGTGATTGTGTGGCCAGCACAATGCCCAGTCGCCTTTACTTTACCCCAACTAATGTCAGGTACCCATCAGAGCTGGGTAGACTCAAGGGAAAAAATCCTATCCTTCACGAGGATTCAAACCCAGAACCATTGACTGTGGTACGCAGGCCGAACACGCTGTCGCTCAGTCACTGGGCCTTCCAAACAAACATACATACTCAAGTATAAAATATTCGTTGATTGTTTTATCCTTAATATTAAAAAAACAAAAACATATTTAATAATAATAATAATAATAATGACATTTGTATAGTGCTACCAACAAACATAATTCAAGCTCAGAGCGCATAACACGGATATAATCTATAGGCCAAGTGATACAAAACTAAATGATGAGTCAAAACTTTACAAACATAGAACAAATAAAACAAATAACCGACCTAACATATAGGTAGACAGATATTTTATAAATCTGATTCTGAATTTTGTACTCTGAACTCTCCACAGCTGGATATAAAGTGAACATAGGTGGCGCTCTTTTGGTCAACACGACCTGGACTGACGCTTTTAACAGCTGGAACAAGCAGAGTAATTTTTCAAAATCTGTCAGGTCACTGGTAAGTCATCCTATTTCGTAGTTTTTGTGTCCCCATATAGAATTTCCCATATATTTGAATTTTTTTTGTTGTTGAAATAAATTGTTAGAAAAAGTTTTAGGAATCCAACAATAGGCCTTACACTTAATACATTAGTTTTCAGTAAGACCCATGAAGTATAATCAGGCATAAAAAACTTGAGTTGTGAGAAAAAAAATGATAGGCCTATATATAGTGTTTGTTTTGTATTATGCTATGTATTATGTATAGAGCTCTTTAGCAAACCCCCCACCCCTTAGCACAGTGTTAAGATTTTCAAAAGCATTTCATTTCCTTTTCTGTGATATTATAGATTTTTTTATTGAGACTAATTTATGGTAATACTACTATATATATGGTTTACTGAAGGTCTTGGGTTCGAATCCTGGTGAAGGCTAGGATTTGTTCCCAAGCCTGGAGGGCTTCCCTGAGTCTACCCACCTCTGATGGGTATCCGAATTAAGTTAGGGTAAAGTGCCTGGGCATTGTGCTTAGGGTTTGGCTGGATATGATTTTTTCACTATTTGCCCGATCCGGATAGTACCCCCCAATACTTGCCAGACCCAGATAGTTCCGGATGTCATTTCCATGGTTATAATAATTTATGCCAATTTAATCTTCACTCAAAATTTAAAACATTACAAAAAGATTATTATATCTTGGAATGGCATTAGATACTTTTCTATCTTTCTGTGAGAATGAGTCATATATTGCAAAACAGAAATAGCATTTATTGTTTCTTTTACTAAAAAAAAAAATTATGTTTTTATTTCTAATCTGCAAACAATAGGTTCAAAATGTATTTGGTAATTGGACAGTTAAAGCAGTTGAGCTATCTAACATCAGGTAATAGTTTCTCATGAACCTCTATATTATACTAAGCTAACTGTTGTAATAATAACAACAACATTTGATGCTGACATCCCAATGTTTTAATAATTACTTTTAGAGAGGTCAGATAACACTTTCTTTTCTCTTAATAACAAATATATGTTCTACTTCTCATTACAACATTGAGGTTTAGAAAACATTTTTAATATACCTAAATCATGTTAAATAGTTTTTATTCTGATTTGTTCAGGCAACCCATTCCATATGCCCAGGTGCTGCTTTTTGAATAAAGATAATTTACAGCCTATATGTTTTCTTTCTTGCTTGAGGCAAATGAAATTAATTATAATCTTGCAATTCTAAGTTTGGATTTAATACTTTGACTTATTGTATTATTACTACTTTTTTGCGATTTTCTATTATTTGGATCAATATAGGAATCCTTCCTATGTGTTTTTTTTTATAAATTGACTTAACTGTTTGTGTTACACTTATCAGTTGTATATACTCACTGTGTTACACTTATCAGTTGTATATACTCACTGTGTTACACTTATCAGTTGTATATACTCACTGTGTTACACTTATCAGTTGTATATACTCACTGTGTTACACTTATCAGTTGTATATACTCACTGTGTTACACTTATCAGTTGTATATACTCACTGTGTTACACTTATCAGTTGTATATACTCACTGTGTTACACTTATCAGTTGTATATACTCACTGTGTTACACTTATCAGTTGTATATACTCACTGTGTTACACTTATCAGTTTTATATACATGTTCTGTGCAGCTCTTTTCTGAATACTTATATTTAAGGCTATCTAGTTTTAAAAGGTCCCATATTTAAACCCATAAAAACACAGTTCTCTTCACACATCTACATTTGTAGCCTATGCTGTTGTTATTGAAACTTTTATTCACGTCTCGTCAAGATTCTAATATGCTTCAGTCAGATTTCAGAAATTCAAAATGTCAAATATTTTATCTTATCTTATCTTGTCATTACAGACTCTCCTTCTATAAGAAGATTATTGCGTCCTACGCTCTTACGTGGTCCGAGTCTAGTCTTTCAGTTTTATTAATGCTTTAAATGCTAAGTTACTTATCGTTTTTCTGGTTTGTTCAGACAACCCATTCATTGCCCGAATACCACTCAGGAAGAAAGAGTACTTATATGCATTTTTTCTCGCTTTTTATATGCATTTCAGTCGCTATGTAAACAAGAACCAAACGAGCCCATTGCTGCATATCGATGCTTACTTCACTGATGACCCGAGTCATGAAACACTGCGTGCACTGGCAACACAGTTAGTGAACCTCACCCTGCAGGTGGAAAGTGGGAATGCAAACATTGTATTTGCCAAATTGGGTAGCCAAAGTGAGTCTATGTTTGTCTTTGTTGGTAGTGCTTGTTTAGTGTAGGCCCTACCATGTTGGAGTAACACCTGAGATGGCATAGCTTGAATTAAGTCAGATTTGAATTACTTTGACCTGAAAATGGGTGGATGTTTAAAAGTTAAGGGAAAATACTTCGCTATGCTTAAACGATACAAGATGAAATTGTGTATATTAATTGTGTTAAAGGTTAAGTAAAATTACTTGTTTCCTATAAAAAAAAGTAGTAGGATTCATGTGTATTTATTAATTTTAAATGTCTACATGTAGCCCATTCCATTCCTAAATGCTGCTCAAGAAGAACAATAATTTACATGAATTTGTCTTTTTATAAGGAATAAGAAAAGAGTTTTACGTCTTTGTTTTCATTAGATTTTGTATTTAATTTTTAATTTTTTATGCTTTATATATTTCTACTTTTTTTGTATAAACTTTAACATATAATGAATTCAACATCTCTATTTTCAATTTGTTTTTAGTTGATGGGTCCCTATTAGTATTTTATTTATTGTATTTTACTGTAGTGAAGTTATGTGCCCCTAACAGACCAAATTGTCTAAAGGGCCTGTTGAAGCAGCATTCACAAGTTTCTGTGGCCACAGCAAATGAGGTGATTGTGTGGCCAGTACAATACACAGCCAACTTTTCTTATTCCCAACTAATGTCAGGTAACCTATCAGAGCTGGATAGACCCAACGACAACCTCCAGACCCGTGAAAAAATCATAACGTTCACCAGGATTTCATCTCCAGGACCGTTGGTGTGCCAGTCAAACACGCTCCCAAAGTGCCACTGTGTCCTGTAATGTATATGCTGTATTTGCTGTATTTATAAATCATAAATGTCGACATAATAAACGTATTGATTCCACTTCTCCAGGCATCATCAATGAACCTACAATGTGTGGTGACAAGCTTTGTTACGGTGTTTGCAAGAGATACATAGACGGACAGGCATTCTGCTCCTGCAGCTTGGGTTATTACGGCTCAGACTGCAGCACATTTGGTAAGCCTGGAAACCTGTTTGATAAATAGACCACATATTATGATCTGAGTAAATGCGTTGAAATATTATTGGATCCCATAAATACAAACTTGGACTGCACAAACAATTTTTAAATAATCAGTCAGTTTTTATTTTATATGAGTTAAATATTTATCCAACATTTTAAACAGTTATTTAAATATAATTCATTTTACACTCATTATTTCTCATATTTTTATCTCTCTTCGTCATTATATTCCATTAAGGCTAACACAGTAGGAAATGACCATAGTTGACAAACTTTTGCTCATTATTTACTTTACTTTAGCCTAATAGCCTACACTTTATTTCATACATCTATTATTAATATCAATAAGACCTAAACATTTCTATGACATTAAATCTTTAACTTTAGTAAATGTACCATTATATTAAAAAAAAAAGTTATATAAGTTTGGTTAAAAACAACAAAACCACAAAAACCAAACAAAAATAATTTTTACTCTAAAACTGCCAAAATCTAGAGCTGTAAGGGAACAATAATATTGACAAAAAGAAGTTATGTGTCATTCAATTCTAGAGAAAACAAAAAGTGTGTTTTCTATCTCTTGTAATGTTTAAAAAAAAATACATTTTCCAATAACATTTTGCAGTTGTATATAACAGTTTGCTATAGCACCTGAATGCCATGTATACATGTATTGATTTGTCTAACCAGACTGTCGCAATGACACAGTAAGCTTCACTTTAAACACAACAGTCAACTACTGCAAGAACAATGGCACTTGCTCTAAAAGTGATTCGGGCTTTCATTGTAAATGCCCCCCAGGCTTTTATGGTGACTCCTGCGAAGGTAATTTAACAATTCGCAAAGCCTTTTTATGGCTCTGGTAGATTAATTGTTTTTAAACTCTTTTGGTTCCTATCTACAACATATGCTGAACTTATCAAATATGTCTGGTGATTATTTTTTACAGTTATTGGCCCAACTTTAGACCAAGATTTAAATATTGGGCCGACATATAGCCAATATAGTAGTTATCACATTAGGCAATACTATGTTTTTGCACGTAAACTGTCAAATTATAGCAATCTCAATTACCCTATGTCAAATAAAGATTCTGACAAAGAATGTGAGGGATAGGTTACATCCTAATTTACATGGTTTAAAAGAGATACACTACACTATAAGCCTTGTGAAAGGAAAAATATATGCACCTGATAAAGTAAGGGTTAATATAACAAATATGTCCTGGTCTATATATAACTTTTCATGCTGGTGAATTCCTAAAAAACTAAGATTGATTGGACAGAGTCAGCTTACGACTTCAAAGTCAGTAAACATATACATTTATTAATGAGGGCTAGACCTGCATTTTCACTTATTATCAGGTTTATGTATTTTATATATAAAGGATATTTGAAAAAAAATAAGAAAAATTGCAATTTTTTAAAATACATCTAATAACAATTGGGACAAAATATAAATTTGTAAAATTGTTCTATAGGATAATTTGTTTTATAGGATAATAGGTCTAAATATTATTCTGTTTTTTTTTAGATACACAATAATTATTTTTGTTTGGCTAGATATTGATCTGTTTTTTTGGATGCACCTTAATCTGTTTTATGACTAGCTCTTTATTTATTCTATCAGATATACCTTAATCAGTGCTAGTATATATAGACCTACATTAATTAGATTTATGGGATACATGTGTATTTTTTTTTGAGATTCAAATTAATTTTACTTTAAGAGACACACACACACACACACACACACACATGTCTTGGCTACACTTTCTTTCTATTGGTTCCACTTACAGTTGTTTTTTGTTAAATTTGTTGAGGTAGCACAAGTAGACATACAACATTGAGTTCATTTGTTTATTTTTATTTCCAGTCAAGCTTTGTGACTATATGATCAACCCTTGTGGCGGCCAGGGATCATGTGTTGGCGACATAAGTGAAGGCAATCTGTGTCAGTGTAATGCTGGCCGTGCAGGTCTGTTTTGTGCAAAGAACGAATCAGGTAATAGATATTTTCTAATACAGAGTTTTCATGATTAGAGTTATTAAAAAAAAGAATGTGATTATTATAAATTAACCACACAGACAGTAGAGCTGTAATATTATATTGGTTTCATTTATTGGAAAGGTAATTTACAAATGTAATAAGAACATAAAACTAAAATGCTTTCTCACATTAGTTAGACCTATACAAGAATATGCACCTTCTTTATGGGACCCATTAACTAAAAACAGTCAAACATTAGATCAAATTCAGAATAGAGCTGCAATGTTCATTACTAGAGAATATTCACAACTGACAAGAGTAACACCAATAGTTAAATCATTAAATCTAGAACCACTAGAGGGCAGAAGGGCAAAGAGTAAAGTAGTAATAATACACAAGACATTGAATTCTAACTTAGAAGAAATACAACACAATAACAATCGATTACAATGCTCAGATAACAACACAATTACAATCTATTACAATGCTCAGATAAACATAAGGGCAAAATCTCTTTTCTTATCCCATATGCAAGAATAAAGGCATACAAGTACATGTACATACATACATACATGTACCAATTCTTTCCAAATTGAAATTGATGACTAGACTCAAACCACAGATAAGCGTAGGATGCAATAATCTTCTGTATATAAGGAGCACCTTTAAAATGTAAGATAAGAGAACTTCGGAAATGTTTTAAGTACTTTTAGAAAAAACAATAGAAGCAGTAAAGTATACTTCGGTTGCACAGAGAATTAGACTGGAACGGACCAAATTAAACAAGCAAGACCAAGTTAGCTTCCTCGCCCCCCCCTCCCCATTACAAGAACTATATACCATATTTCAGAAGAAAACAGGATTTGTAGCAATCAACTGACACCTTCACAGGATAAAACCAAAACATCCACCTAACTGCAGACATTTCTCTCGCACAGATGAGATGCATTACAATCTCAACCGACCATAATATATAGCTTCTAGGTCAACACCGAACAGAACAGCTAAAAGAACAAAATAATAAGAATATTTTTATTAATTATTTATTATTATGTATATGCTATGTTTAATTGTTTTAATCTGACAAAAAAGTTTACTGTCTGATGGAGATATATATATATATATTCTCTCAGAGAATCTTTAGATAAATGTGTCTCTTAAAAAGAGCTTATAAAGACCTTTCTCTTTGGCTAGTGGCTGTGTGCCTTACATACTAATTTTAATATATCTGCCACTATACTTCACAAGAGAGCACACTGATAGAAGTATGGATAGAAGCACTATAAAAATGACCATTATTATTATTATTATATTTCATTGTTGTAATATGACAGAAAACTGTAACTCTCTGATGTATATGTTTATATATTTCATTGTTTTAATCTGACAGAAAACTCAACTCTCTGTGAACGCAAACTGAGTCTGATGAGATATATTAATGGATCCATTAATTCTAATTTCTCTGGGCCTAACTTCACATTGGCATTTAAGGTGAGCCAATATATAAAAAAAAAAAAAAAGGAAGCCCTCTTTGCTCATAACAGCACACAAAAACAACAGTATATATGCAAGGACTAAAAAAGAATAACATATACTTATTAGTTATTACACATTGCTTGCTTGGTCATCATATTGTTGCTACAGATTTTTAAAATAGGTTAAATTAAAGACATTAAAGTTTGTATATTTCTAATGAAAGGACATAGTATTTTTAATGTGAACTTACCATTGATAAATTGAGTAATTTTTTATATTCATATTATACAGGTTATAAAGAATATACATGATTTTCTCCCCTTTAGTTCTTTCTTAGAGAGAGAAGTTTGATAAACTAAGTAGTTTTCCCCCCTAATTTTTAGATGTAAATTGTTTAGTTTCATATTGTACAGATTATAAAGAATAAACTTGATTTTCTCCATTAGTTCTTTCTTAGAGAGTGGCAAACTTTGATAGACTAAGTAATTTTTACCTCAAAATTTGGTTGTAAATGTTTTGTAAATAATTCATATTGTACAGGTTCTAAAGTATATACATGTTGGTCTCCCTTAGCTGTATCAACTGTCTTAGCCACTGACGCTCATTGTAGCACAACCTAATTTCTTGTTCATCTCATTTTATTACTGTGCTTATTTCATTATATTTGGAATAAATAGTGTTATTCCGATTGGTTCACACATGTTTGTGGTTCAAAGTAAAAAAAAATTTTGTTTATTTTTTAATTAATGATATTTTGATCAATAAACAAACTAAGAATGTTAAATGTTGAATGTTGTATTCAGGATGTCTTGAAGACTATACATTTGATGGAGTATCAGGTGCAGACCTGTAATGTCAATAACAATGATACCTTGATGAAACAGTCCAACACTCTATGCTCTTATGATGCTGATAAAGGAAGGCAGCTTGATTGCACCTGCATGTTTCCAAACGGAACTCAAAGTGGATATTTCTACTATGGGCCCGGAGACTGCAGAGGTTGCTATCACATTTTTATATAATCCTTACAATGATTTCACTAATTTTAGAAAATCTTGGGACTTGGTTGGTTAGAAAAATCTTTTAAAAATGTCATTCCATGGTCCACTCTACCATTCTCTTACATCAAACTCTTCATTACCAGGTTAATTTTCGGCTGTATTTATAACACATCCAGAGACTATTTCTTTTAGAATAAATAACTTGTTTATGTCCTGTTTGGAGATGTTTTTTTTTGTGGACAATAATTACAGTTTGCTACCAAAAAGCTCTGAAATATGTTGGTTTTCTTATTTAAAAAGCAAAATAAAAACTTTACTTATCCTCTATTGAATAAAAAAAAATGTATGCCCAAGATTGAGGTTAAAAGGTTCCTACCTACCTACCTACATATCCCATAGTCTGTTGGGCCGTTGGGGTGCCACAGATGACATGTACACCAGCCTCTTCCATTCCTCCAGTCTGTCAGCTTTTCTCAGTGCGTCGCACATCTTAACTCCCGTCCACTCCCTGATGTTGTCCTCCCATCGTTTCCATTGTCTTCCTCTCTTTCTCCATCCTCTGGTGGTGCCATGCAGAATGGTTTTGGCAAGCCCGTTGGTTCTAGTTATGTGGCCATACATTTCTAGTTTCCTTTTCTTGACTGTGGCCAGCAGGTTTTTGTAAAAGGGGTAAATGGCTGCATCCTAATAATCATTTCAATTGAATTAGTCTGTTATAAGTGTATAAGAGAAATATGCATGCCTGGGCTAGCAGTGCAGAATGAATTAGTGGAAAATATAAGCATCTTGTCTTTAGCTACGTAAAATCAGCTAATGGAAATATGTAAATAAATGTTATATATATATATATATATAATATATATATTTATATAATATATATTAATGGACAAATTAATTAGAATAATTTTAGCTGAGGAGACACTTTTGTAAAAGCCCTTAAACAAACCCTTTTCATGAGTGAATTCTTGCTCTGTCTTGAACCTGGAAAGTTTTCTGTCCTTTGCTCAATTGTAGGAGCTTTAAACAAATTTACTGAAAACTTTTAACAAGGACTAATATCCTTTAAATACAAACAGACCATATACAGATGCTGACTTTGGATACATGGTTCCAGTATTTTGATTCATTTGTTAGAAATTGTTTAGCTAGTCTTCGAAAGGCTGTGTAATTAATTTAGTAAAAAAATTAATTGTGTGTATTGTTAAACAGATGTTTCCGAAACACCCATTCGCACATTCAACCTCTATATTGATACCGATTGGCCAGATGAATCGATGAAATATGTTTTCGAGTCTCAGGTTTGTACAGTACATGTTCTCTGTTTTTGTTTATTACTTTTCAGTCACTGACCATTTACCTTTAGTTTTAATATTCAACTACTTACCAGTACTTCCATTTACTTATATACCAGTTAATTGTATTTTAATTAGTTATTTTTTATCCCCCATTAATGGTCTCCCTTTGTTCCATTGTATTTTGCTTACATTTACCCCCCTTTTTCATTTTAGAATTCTCACCAGATGTCATTTTTTGTCTGTGTGTGGCAATGTTTACCTTTTGTCTCAATATAATGTAACATCTACCCTTTGAAAGGCTCGGGTTCATAACAGCGACTGGCAAAACAGCGACTGTTAGTTGAGCGACTTCACAATAGCGGTTGTTTCAAAACAGCGACTGCTAAATAAATTTCAAGCCAAAAGGAAGAGGGCTAATTAAAAATTATAGTCTGCCCACTAGTTGCGCGCTGACGGCGGATCACTTTGTAGGAACAAATTAAGGAGAAAAGTTTTTTTTAGTGCTTACTATTTAGTCTGGCATCACACTACTTACTTTTTACTTACTTACGCCTACTACCCCTCTCGGGGCATAGGCCACCAACAAGGGCTCTCCAGCCATCCCGGTCCCGAGCGAGTCTTTCCAACTGTCCCCATGAATGGCCTGTTCTCTTGACGTCTGCATCCAGGTCTCGGCGCCAGATGTTACGGGGTCGGCCTCTCTTCCTCTTTCCTTGGGGGTTCCATGATAGGGACTGTCTGGTGATGTTGGATGCTGGTTTTCGGAGTGTGTGCCCCAACCATCTCCATCTTTTTTGCATGATCTCCAGATCGGCTGCCTGTTGCCCTGTGCGACTCCAGAGCTCATCGTTACTGATCATGTCTGGCCAGCGTATATGCATAATCCTCCTGAGACATGAGTTTATGAAAGTCTGGATCTTCTTGGTGTTAGTAGCTGTGGTCCTCCAAGTCTCTGCACCATAGAGTAAGACAGACTTCACGTTTGAGTTGAAGATCTTGAACTTTGTTTTCAGGGATATTTCTCTTGAGCTCCAGATATTCTTAAGTTGGAGGAAGGCTGTCCTGGCCTTGCCAACTCTTGCCCTTACATCGGCATCGGATCCACCCTTCTTATTGACGATGCTGCCTAGATAGGTGAATTCTTCAGTTTCCTCTAGCGCTTCACCATTGAGAGTGATAGGCGATGTGTTTTCTGCGTTGACCTTAAGGAACTTGGTCTTCCCTTTGTGGATGTTGAGGCCAAGGCGAGTGGAGTTTTCCGTCACAATGTTTGTCTTTTCCTGCATCTGTTGCTGAGTATGTGCGAGTAGTGCCAGGTCATCCGCAAAATCTAGATCGTCTAGTTGTGACCATAACGTCCACTGGATGCCATTACGCTTATCCGATGTTGATGTCTTCATTACCCAGTCTATCGCTAGCAGAAACAGAAATGGCGACAGTAAACAGCCTTGTCTCACTCCCGTCCGTACTTGGAAAGCCTCTGTTGGGTGGCCTCTGTGGATCACTCTGCATTTCAATCCTTCATAAGAGTTCTTAATTATAGAGGTAATTTTTGTAGGGACCCCATAGTGTCTTAGCAGCTTCCAAAGTGATTCCCTGTCTACGCTGTCAAAAGCCTTTTCATAGTCAATAAAGTTGACATATAGGGGGGAATTCCACTCGAGCGCAGGGTTCTCACACAGTCTGGAAAGTCTGGAAAAGTCTGGAGTTTCAAAAAAACAAATCAAGGCCTGGACAACCTTGAATATTGACATTTTAGCCTGGAAAAATAGCCTGTTAGTCTGGAAATGTATTTAAATCTATATTTATATCTAAATTTATTATAAAAATCAAGGTCAGACAAAAAACGCCAATCCCATTTTTATACGCCATGAATGCCCACTGACCGAGCCTAAGATTTTTACCTCATTCACGCAATATTTAGGTCACTTAGAGGGAGGAGGCGTGTGACCATTTTCCAAAAAATGTGTCCCTGCAGCCTGGAATTTGGGTCTTATAGCCTTGAAATAGTCTGGAAACAGCCTTGAATTTGTTTTCATAAAAAATGTGAGAACCCTGCGAGCGACTGCTCCAGGATGATGCGCAGTGTAGCTATTTGGCATCACACTGTCGTAGGTGGTTTGAATTATGGCCTTACAGACATGTCAGGGTGCAGTAATTTGTACTCACACCCCCGGCTGGTCTAGTCAAGGAGTATGGCGCTATTGCAGTAATTGGTTATATATCGCAAAATTTATATTTCCATCAACTATTATTGATACAAGTAGGGCGGATTCACCAGCTTGCTACTTTCTTTAATATATCATCAGCCACACAGAACACATAGACTAATAGAACTATAAAACAGTTAATAACTTGTGATGAATTACATATATCTCCAATTTATTGATTGAAAACAAAAGTACTAATGTCAAATATCGGATGATCTGATGTAACAAATGCAAACTAAATCACTAAGTTGTGCAGGTGAAAATAGTGGAAATACTTAGTGAAATTAAACTAGACTGGCTATACTAGCAGGGTACCACCTCCCCGCACCAATACCGAGAGATGTTTCCTATAAGGAGTCTCTCAGCTGCACTCAAGAACTTTCAGTCTAAATTTCCTATTTTCTATCTCGAATAATTCTGGTTGGACATCCCGAACACGTGACTAAACAGGACCGTTTGATTGGCCAACATTGAACAGTTTTCTTAAAGACACAAGGGGGGGGGGGGAGAATATCAATGGCCAGCCTAACAATAACAGACTGAGTTTCCAAACTATAATTATGGAGGGGAACCTTTCTGGGCGTTTGACACTATCCGAAATCTATAACCGTGGTCACTTTACATGGCAATTATGTCATAAACCTGCCAGGAAAAAGGGGAAGGACCGGTGCAGTAGGAAATGAATGGGTCAGTTTAGTCTCTGGGTGTGGTCTTATCTCAAAGCTGAACAAAGACAGGGCTATTGTATTGGTTTCTTTACTGACTATCTGAAAGGACAATGTCACTTCTTAACACAATAAAACATCCAAGGGCTGGAGGGGAAGGAAAGGGAGGGGCATTGAGGTTGGGCCTCCAATCTCAGTTATCTTACACCACCTAGAGGGTCAAGGAGACAGTAAAATCTCGACCTATAATTTTAAAATCTTCAAACATCGAATTCCTTAGTTTAAAAATAAATGTGACGAGCGTCACATATCTCCCCTCTTTTGAGATTTCGCTACGCATGTAACGAAATCTAATAGGACTAATTATAAGTCTCAATATGTATTGCGAACCTACAACTGCATGGGAAGTGCAGGGGTAGTAGGGAAATAGATGTACATAAATTTAACAATCTACAGTAGTTTACATATCTCAACAGTAAATATAGAAAAATCAAAACAGATAAAGGCATGCAAAAGTAAAGGCAAAAGAATAAAAAAAGCTACAAAGATTCATGCATTTATATACAAGCTCACACATTCTTGCAATTTTTGAGTGTCCGATCATATCAACGGATAAGCCGTGACCAAGAATCAGAGATCAGTCCAGAATATTACACAACTATTATAATATCGACGAGTATTAGGAAGTATATGTTATATTTTAAGGAAGTACTGATATATTTATACTCATATGTTTTTGTTTGCTGTTAAACGAACCGTTAAAAGCATTAGAAAATTAAAAACAAAAAAAACATTAAAAAATTAGAACAAATTCAAAAAAGAGCTGCAAGGTTTATAACTAGTGAATATTCCCAATTGACAAGAGTAACACCATTAGTCAAATCACTAAACCTAGAAACACTAGAGGACAGAAGGGCAAAGAGTAAAGTAGTAATAATACATAAGGCATTAAACTCTAATTTAGAAATACAACCCAATAACAATCTGTTGCAAAGCTCAGATAAACATAAAGACAAAAACACCTTCCTTGTCCCTTATGCGAGAACAAATGCATATAAGTACTCTTTCTTCCCGAGTGGCATTCGGGCATGGAATGGGTTGCCTGAACAAACCAGGAAAACCAATAACCTAACATCATTTAAAACATTAATAAAAATGCAAGACTAGACTCGGACCACGGATGAGCGTAGGACGCAATAATCTTCTTTATAGAAGGAGCGTCTGTAATGTATAAGATAAGATAAGATAAAAGCAACCGCGAATAAATGACTCGAAGAGAAAACTAAATAAAATGTATTCCTTATGACATTCCTTGTCGTAAGTTACGCGTATTAGGGACAACATAATAAGCTTATCCAAATCAAAGTTAGCGGTAGATAATTGAGCTATATTTAATTACTTTGAGTTTTCAATCGGACCTCGATTATTGTGACACTTTAGAGGGGGGGGGCGTAAGCAGTGAGCATTAGACTCAATTAGAGTTGCGCTAAACACAACAGACAAGTTATTTACAGCAGCATGGGGCGCGAATTTTCGTTACTTTTATCTCCCTACTTTGGAGAGTGTATAGACCTTCAACCTATTGAACTAGAGACTAAGTGTTAAATTGACAGATGGTTTTTTCTTCTTGTAAGATTGACTAATACCTTTCAAGTAAATAGATCTAGGTTTAGCGAAATTATTACATGGGGCATATTATACGTTTATTTTCTAGTAATGAAATTCTTTCAAGGTATATCATACTATTATCTCCGTAGAGGCGGTACCTGGCTAAAGGCATTCTATTTTTCTTTTCTAAGAAAGGTCCTACTTGTTTGCCAAACAAGTTAGAAGCGAAGGGGGTCGGCGAATTTAGTTTAAATTCCTCTGTGACCGACTGCAAAATACTGGATGCGAAACCGAGTAGCTAGAGTAAGCGTACATTTCAATGTGTTGATTATTCTTAATCATGACCGGCGTTTGCTTATTACGAGCACGTTTTAGTTCAGTGACGTAAGCATAAATAAATTTCCTTAGAAATTTCTGGGGCACTATGAGCATTATATACGTAAATTCAACAAGTCTTGTGTAAGACATAACATTCTGAGATAATTGCCAATTGTGGCGATTTTTGAACAGCGGCGGTAATTACGGTACACCATAGGCATAGGTTACACTATGCGGGCCATACAAACTGCAATTGACGTATGGTTGGAGCTTAAACAGACCTGGAAAGTGATATATTTTTCGGTTGTTGTTTTGTTTAAAAGTGAATTCGCAGTCTCACACCCTGATTCAGTGACTAGCACTCAATTTATATCCCAAGGTATCCCGATAAACTCGCTATGCACCTACATTTCTGTGAGGGGGAATTCCCACATAGTCAATAAAGGGGAGGGGTCTATTTCCGTTTCAGGTGACAATGCCATGTCTTCACAACAGTGGCGTCTGGCCTAAATACATCATATAGACAATGGGATACAGTGTGGTCTCTTCGATGGCTACGGCAATTGTAAACTTCCTTGGAAGCGGCGGATAGGCGATGCGGATAATTGCTCATTTTACTTTCCGTTAGCGAGTGTGCTTTCTACGGAGGGCGTTAAATATAGCCACCTGTGTGGACTCAGATTAAAATATCCAGCCGAAGCTTGGACGCGAATAACTGGGCGAGTTGTAATAGTCTCTCCTGTGTTTCGGAGGGCGGGGACAGCAGGTAGCTGCCCGGGGCTGAGTGCGATTTGGTGCGGGGGGTGATACGAAGTTAATTATTGTTCTTGTCCTAACATGCGGTGCCCTTGGTCGTCCGCCTCCGAGTGTACCCGATTAGTTACAGGGTCAGCGATAACATATTTACTAGATTGCTTGGTCCGAAAACATTCCTTACCTAAACCAAAACAACATATAATTCTTCCCCACCGATTTGAACTTACAACCTGGCTATAAGGCTGCCCATTTGCTTCCACCGTGTTCATTACACTGGGCTATGGTAGGCCACTTGGTAAGGGGTTTGGCCCGCTTAACAGGTGCCAATATGGGGCCGACTATGCTAAGTCGGTGTGGGCACCAATGTAGGTCTCACTCCTATCATTGACGACCACAGGAAGGTGGTTTTTATGGGTCGGTGTTAAGGGAAATGTTGACTTACATGGTCGGTGAGTGTTTAGGGTTGCCCTGTCGGGGCGCTATTGTTGATGGGGAGGCGAGTGGGCTGTACATTTGCATTTTATATGTTGCGTCCTGTTGAGGACAGATTCTATGCCAGATTAATTGTTCTTTACATTTCTTGTTCTCGGTACTTTCTCTTCTAATGTTAATTTACATTTTAAAACCTGTGACGCGTTTCCTATCGTTTTACGGAAAATTATCTCCTACCTTTTTAATGAATGTAAATACTAATAACTCACTGTCAATGAGTCTTAATAGCTTTGTTTTTTATTAAAGACTAAATTTATGTAACTCGTACAACATGAAAATAGCTAACTGATTGACTGATCACTGGAAATTGGACACTGACCCACCAAGATACAAAAACGAACACTCACCTTGCGTTTTATTGAGACTTTCATTCAAAACCATACACTCTTGATACAGCTGGCTTGTGGTCCAGTGGAGTTAAGACTGCGGGCGTTGTATCTTGGGAGGTGAGGTAAGCAGAAAGATGTCTCTACGCCTTGTGACAGGCAGTGAACATGCGAATGTAGGTTAAAAGTGTCGCCTATGGTGTCAGGCACATACAGGTGATGTCTGTGTTGAAAAGTGAAGGCAGGTGCTGTCCACGGTGCCAAGTGCAGGCAAGTGCTGTCCACGGTGCCAAGTGCAGGCAGGTGCTGTCCACGGTGCCAAGTGCAGGCAGGTGCTGTCCACGGTGCCAAGTGCAGGCAGGTGCTGTCCACGGTGCCACGTGCAGGCAGGTGATGTCCACGGTGCCAAGCGCAGGCAGGTGATGTCCACGGTGCCAAGTGCAGGCAGATGACGTCTGACTTGATCTGTACTGGCAGAAGACAGGTGTAGGCTAAGCAGTTTGATATGCTGTCAGGTGAGGGTTCTGTGATCTAAGGTGACAGGTGCAGGCGGGTGACGAGTACAATCAGGTGTTGACAGGAGTAGCGGCTATCAGGAACGATGTGATGCTGTTTGTAGTGGTTGACGAAGTTGATGTTTGGCGAGCCCCCGGCGATATCTAAGCGTCGATTGTAATATTCATAGCTCCAGAGCGTTCTTTATGTAAGATGTGCATATCTGGCGCTCTTTGGGTTCAATCCGCGGCACGAGCCCACATATATGTCGTAGGTGGTTTGAATTATGGCCTTACAGACATGTCAGGGTGCAGTAATTTGTACTCACACCCCCGGCTGGTCTAGTCAAGGAGTATGGCGCTATTGCAGTAATTGGTTATATATCGCAAAATTTATATTTCCATCAACTATTATTGATACAAGTAGGGCGGATTCACCAGCTTGCTACTTTCTTTAATATATCATCAGCCACACAGAACACATAGACTAATAGAACTATAAAACAGTTAATAACTTGTGATGAATTACATATATCTCCAATTTATTGATTGAAAACAAAAGTACTAATGTCAAATATCGGATGATCTGATGTAACAAATGCAAACTAAATCACTAAGTTGTGCAGGTGAAAATAGTGGAAATACTTAGTGAAATTAAACTAGACTGGCTATACTAGCAGGGTACCACCTCCCCGCACCAATACCGAGAGATGTTTCCTATAAGGAGTCTCTCAGCTGCACTCAAGAACTTTCAGTCTAAATTTCCTATTTTCTATCTCGAATAATTCTGGTTGGACATCCCGAACACGTGACTAAACAGGACCGTTTGATTGGCCAACATTGAACAGTTTCCTTAAAGACACAAGGGGGGGGGGGGGAGAATATCAATGGCCAGCCTAACAATAACAGACTGAGTTTCCAAACTATAATTATGGAGGGGAACCTTTCTGGGCGTTTGACACTATCCGAAATCTATAACCGTGGTCACTTTACATAGCAATTATGTCATAAACCTGCCAGGAAAAAGGGGAAGGACCGGTGCAGTAGGAAATGAATGGGTCAGTTTAGTCTCTGGGTGTGGTCTTATCTCAAAGCTGAACAAAGACAGGGCTATTGTATTGGTTTCTTTACTGACTATCTGAAAGGACAATGTCACTTCTTAACACAATAAAACATCCAAGGGCTGGAGGGGAAGGAAAGGGAGGGGCATTGAGGTTGGGCCTCCAATCTCAGTTATCTTACACCACCTAGAGGGTCAAGGAGACAGTAAAATCTCGACCTATATTTTAAAATCTTCAAACATCGAATTCCTTAGTTTAAAAATAAATGTGACGAGCGTCACAATCACATTATATTATATGAGAAAATATATTGCGGATTTTCCAAAATTTCAAAAATAGTCGTGATTTATAAGGTGTCTCAATAACGTTTTTCATTCATTTCACAAAATATTTAGTTAATTCCATTAAAAGGTTAATAAAATTATTATTTTCTAGTTTGGTTTGTTAACAGTACGAAAAGGAAGGGTCTGAAAAGTCAAAATGCCAACCTGATTACGTCGCCCTTGTGTAGTCGCTAAAGTGACAGTCGCTGTTTTGATAGTCGCTATCCTGCCCAGATGTCGTCTGCGCATAGAACTGTCACCAACGGGATATGCGCTATATAAGCACCGTTATTATTATT
The DNA here is from genome assembly GCA_949126835.1 of Anisus vortex. Taxonomy (NCBI): domain Eukaryota; kingdom Metazoa; phylum Mollusca; class Gastropoda; family Planorbidae; genus Anisus; species Anisus vortex. Next base: position 3,091,957 of record OX421501.1, read on the forward strand.
ATTATTATTATGTCCTTTGAAATACCATCTTAGTTACCTCTTACCTCTTAGTTTTGCTTTAGTATCAAAAAATAGATATTAATTTTTTTTGAGTAATCTGTGTTAATAACCAGCTTTAAACATTTTAGTGCTATAAACTTGAGACACAATAGCTGCTTTGTATAGGTGACTTTAAGGGGCACGGTGGCTGTGTGGCAGCGCGTTCGGTTGACGTACTGAAGTTCCTAGGTTCTAATGGCGTAGGCTAGGATTTATTCCCGGTCTGGAGGGTGTTCCTGAGTCTACCCAGCTCTGATGAGTTCCTGGCCGTAGTTGGGGTATAGTAAAAACATATTGCTGGCCACACAATCACCTAGTATGCCGTGGCGACAGAAACTGGTGAACGTTGCTTCCCAGGCCCAGTTATTCACAGGCTTCACAGAGGTACAGTTAACTAATAAGCCCAGCGGTAGTAAAAGAAACAATAAACAAAGAAGCCACTGATAATAATGAATGAAATTAGGGACTGTGGCGACCAGAGTACTGTGCAACATGTGATATCCATGTCACCGTAAAATGAATGCCATTCTAATTTTTTTATATTTTTTATATTAAACAGATCAGAAAAGTTGTCCAGCATGATTCTACATATGTTTCATCATTCACCTATAGTGGCAGGTAAAGAAAATCTAAAGTAAACTAGTAATAATACATAAGGCATTAAACTCTAATTCAGAAATACAACCCAATAACAACCTGTTGCAATGCTCAGATAAACATAAGGACAGAAACACTTTTCTTATCCCTTTTGCGTAAATAAATGAATATAAATACTCTTTCTTCCCGAGTGGCATTCAAGCATGGAATGGGTTGCCTGAATGAACCAGGAAAACCAGAAACTTAACATCATCATTTAAAACATTAATAAAAATGCAAGACTAGACTTGGATCACGGATGAAAGTAGGACACACTAATCTTCTTTATAGAAGGAGCGTCTGTAATATATAATATAAGATAGATAAACACATCGGTTTCAACCCATAAGTAAATGAGACTTTTTTTTTTTTTTGCAATGGCAACACAGTTTTCTGTCATCCAATGCAAAAATTAAATTCTATTTTCGGGACTCAATATTAATAGGGATACGTTTCACATGACAAAAAATCACTGATATCAGATCATATTAAGATTTAGTTTTAATTGGAGCATTGTTTCTGAAGTCATTATTTCTATGTCATTCTTATCCTGTTCTTTTATCATTGATCTATTTAACACTTATATAAAGTCTTTAAATTTATATCTTAATACTTATTGTTCCGTGCAGGCCTGGTTGCGTTTCAGTGCATTTAGAGCTGAATCTTCAGAATCCAGGCAATCTAAACTATCTGGTGCAGAGAATTAAAGAAGAAGGCATTCAGATCGGTGGTAAATCCGTGTCTTTCACAGATGCTAGCTGTGATTTATCAGGTAATTAAAGATTTTAAGCTCAGGCTTTTACCTATCTATAGTAAATCTAATGTTGACCCAAAGATCTCAGTCTTGACTCAATGTCAGGATTGGCAAAAATTATGGATGAAATTTTACTAAGACAGAATGTGTAGGAAAATATCTTTCAGTCATGGGGAAAATTCACAGTAACATAGTTTATCAGTGAAAGTAAAGTATACCGTTTAGGCCATTTTGATCTGTGGGGCTTATGAATGAGCACTTACTACAAGCCAGTTTCATTTCTAGTTGTGTGAACAGCACAATGCCAATTTGCTTTCCTCTCAATAATGCCAAGTACCCATTAAAGCAGTTCCAGCTGAGTAGTTTTACCTGGATTTAAAAAAAACACTCTATCCCTGGACCACTTTTATTTATTGTGCGTGTGAAATTAATATTATATCTGCAACTAGTTTTTCTATGCTTGTTTCAAAATCCTATTTGTTCTAATTTTTTTAGTTACTTTATTAGATTATTGTGTTATATTTCTGAGTTTTAAAATTCAAAGCCTTTGAAGGCCTATTAATTTTGGTTTTCTTTATTTAAATAATACATTCCTTGACTGTTTCTAAATTTATTCATTGAACTCATGTTGGCACACTTGCCACAAATGAATATAAATTTACAATAAAAACTTACTTTTTCCTGAATTGGTTAAATTGTTTCTAATGATTTCTTCAGTTTATGAGTCTCCAGAAAGAATAGATGCATATTCTAGAAATAGATCTAACAAATATTAGCTATATGTACTTGTTATATTTGTAAGAATTCCTTTAACCCTACAGTTTCATTATTCAATTGTGTCAATTATTCTTATTTTATAATCTTGTAAAAAAAAAAAAGGACCTTGTAAATAGAACCTACTTATAGAAAGAGAGTAAATCCAACAAATTGGGCCTACTTAATATATGTAGAATATATAAATATACAATAAATTCATTAAACTAAAGTTATAATTTGTTTTTTATTGACTATTAATGTTTGTTATATAAACTTTGGCATGCCTTGACTGGTGTTTTGAAATGAAACAAAAAGGTGTGATGAGATATAGGTCAGGCCTATTCTCTTTTAAATAAAAGTACTCTAGTTGATATATTTTGATTTATATATTATTTTTAGACGATAGCACTCTAATAGACTTCAAACTGCATGTGGCAAATTTGAACTGGACAGAGAGCTTAAGAGATCATACGTCACAACTGTATGCAGATGTGAAAACTGCTGTGGAAAATGCTCTATCAATGCTGACTGGGAACCTCAAAAGCTTAGAAATAGCGCAAGCACCACAGTAAGCAATTGTACTGCTACTGTTATTGAAAATTATGATTAAATCTTTATTATTAGCTTTGTAGGTCCATATTAAAATATTTTGTTTAGGGCCTACATTTTATTCTTGAATTCCAGCTAACACATTGTCTTTAGCATCCATCCATCTGCAAGAGCTGGTGAATCACCTGGGAGGTTTAGTTGCACCTCTGTGTGTGGCTGAACAATATTGATATTTGAAGTTTTTGACCCTTTCAACTCTTGTCTCGTGCACTCCTCTGATCTATGTGTCCTCTCCCTAACAGTGACATGCCAGGTGGAGTGATCAATTGCTTAAAGCTCCCGGTCATGTGCATCGAAGCTTGTCTGCCTTCATGTCTCTTTGACAAACATCTTTGTGACATAGATGTGCGTGGCCAGTTTTCCATATATCAATGTCCATAAATATGTACCTATCAAAGAACCAAAATGGTCAAATAGCTATCTGACCCCTACCATTGCCTTTCCCGGCAGGCCCAATAAATTATCTTGTATAGATTTGGGACTTGGCATGTAGACTAAGACAACTTATGCACCAAAGGCTAGACATTGAAGCAATTGAAGATTGCTTTTGTAGGATGTCTCATGTTAAAAGCTCACAACAGGTTCTAGCCACAAAAGATCTCCACCAACATAAAACTGTTTAAAAGAGATAGAGACCTGGAAACTACAATGCAATTCACACATAGCTATAGGCCTTCATGTTTAAACTCATCCATTGAAGTTGATGTTGCCAATTTTTAGGTTTTCATTATAAAGGTGCTGACTTTTTGTTTCTTTCTCATCAGATCTTCCTGTGTCATATTATATGTTCAGTGGCAGACAAACAATGTTGGCGGTTTTCTTTCTCTAATGGACAAAATCAGAAGCACTGGGCTGCAGATAAGCAACATAAATTATGCTGTTGGTAAACAGCCATGTGTTGCAGGTATGCTAAATTGTCAAATTGTTGTGTTTTTTGTAATGCTTGACTTGTACATTAAAGTCGTCCTACCTTATCTTATACATCACAGATGCTCCTTCTATGAGAAGATTGTTGCATCCTACGCTCATATGTGGTCCGAGTCTAGTCTTGCATCTTTATTAATGTTTCCAATGATGTTTTGTCTGCCATCTTTATAAAGTAGTTTAGAAAAAAAAACATGCTTGGTCCATTGAACTTGTGATACAGTCCTCACTGATTCTAAAGGTCTCTTAAAAAACCAGACAAACCTTTAGGCTATTTAAAGGAGTGTTTGGGGCCATTCGACAAGGCCATGGGGCAAACTGCTTACAGTAAGTATCCAGACACAAGCAGACAACAGTACAATCCCTTCTCCTGCTGTAGAATTCCCCTTGAATCCTTAGCAAGATTGCATGTTCATACACCTGCCCTTTTGCCTAGTAGCCCAAATACCAGAATATAGGTCTGGTTATCCAGGCAATGGACGTGGCATTGTTGCGCCCATTTTGTCGTTCCCACCAAATCAGTGTTATGAACTTTCCTGCTATCTTATTATCAGACTAAAATGAAACTCTCACTTGTCTCATTCTTTGAGTATTATGATTAGGGCATTGGCCATCATTGCAGATACATTTTTTCATTTTTTTAAAAATGCTGGCACTAAACATTTGGTTAGATAATTATTTTCCATTCCATCCCAAGATGAATCGAGCATGGTGGAGTTTAAACTGTTTATTGTGAAGTTGCCATGGTCCAGTGACTACAGCAATAACCAATCAAATGCTTTTATGGGCCTACAGAAAGCAATATCTGGGTCATTCAAGGATCTGGGCGGAGCTTTGCAATCCATGTATCTGATACAAAGGTACTCCAAACACAATGTCTAATGTATTGTAGCAAAAGATTCACAATTTTTCAAAGAATAAAATCAAATAATATTTTTCATTTTAAGACTTTATAGAAAAATGCTTTGCCTCAACTGAAAACATAATATTAATTATAATAATGATGCTTATATAGCGCAAATCCTGCATAAAACATTTACTTTCTATACAAAAGATTATTGTATCCTATCCTTAGCAATGGCATTTAACAGTAGTTTAGTCTTCAATTTTGGTATTACTCAGTATCTGGCAAGCTATTTCAATCATGAGTAAAACTTGAAAAGAAAGTGAACTTATAAGAATTAAAGCCTTTCATATAATATAAGAACATTGTTTCTCTCTATATTGCAAAGATTTTTGTTGTTTTTATAAATTAGATTGCATGTATAATTACTACTTTACCTTTTTAACATTCTTATAATATTCTGGTAGACAAAAAATAATAAGATAAGCATTCTTTAGTTCATAGGGCTATTGAAGCAGCTTTTAACTTGTTTCCAAGACATTTGCAAACAAGAAAATAATTGTGTGGCCAACACACTGCCTGCCTGCCTCTACTTTTCTCAAGCCAATGTCAGGTTAGGGTTAGGGTTAGGGTTAGGCCCGAGACCATGGCTGTGTCACAGCAGTGTAGTTAGATTCGGGTGGAGGGATGCAGTGGGGCAGTCACCTGGGTGTCAAGGCTTTGGATAAGTGCCAAATGGACCCTTTCTCAGCTATAGCTTAATAAGGAAATCACACCTAACAGGCGCCAATTTGGATATCCATAGTGGCAACATTTACCATCGTAAGGCCACAGCACTTTCGATTAGATCAGGGTCGGCAACCTTTTACTATTAGTGTGCCAAAGTTGGTTTGCTAATCCACTCAGCATGCCAAGAGCCAAACATTTATCCGGCTCTAGCTCCCAATTTCTTTTAGAAAATACTTGAATTATCATTGAAAATTGCTCTGCGTGCTAAGTCTGGAATTCAGGAACTTTTGTTCCACTATCAGTGAGAATCTTTCAAAAGAATCAGTAATCAGCCAGAAAATACACTAGCTGACTCCTAAGTGATACTTTTTCTTGTATGATAAATGGTATGATAGTCACATTAGTGGGCATGAATGTCTATTGTGCTTAAGTACAACTGGTTCTTTAATATTGTTCTAAGTATGCTGAAAGACAGAATTTATGTAATCAAGTCAAATTTAAAGTAATCTTATCTTATCTTGCTGGAGGTTTCCAACCTCTGGACCACTATGCCTGAAAACTTATTATATGCTGACACATGTTTCTTATCTCATCTGCCAGATCGGGATGCACTGAAATTTTTGTGCAGTGGAGCAATTTCAATGCCAGCCGATTCCTGCCCCTGATGGAAAGTGTAAGAATGAACGGCTTACAGCTGAATGACCAAAACTATACAGTCAGTACTAAGTCATGTGCACCTGGTAAGCAATTTTTTTTTGAAAGAGTTGTCTGTTGGAGTTTAGGGTTGGGATGTTAAACGAAAACCGGAATACCGGATTGCGGTTTTGAATCTGAAAACCGGTTTTGATTTTTAAAACCGGATTTCGGTTTGTTGGCTGGAAGGTAATCATTACTTCAAGTAGCACACTCTTTTTTATTTTTTTATTGGTTCTGATGGAAATATAAAAAAAAAAATAATGTTGGATTCACGCGAAACAATTCTTGAAATGCCTTGCTAATACTATTTAGTCTTAGATATTGTGTTTCTTTTTTTTTCTCCAAATACCAACTATGGCTTGCGATAAAAACAACATCAAACCAAATGTCGGCTCATCGTTTAGATGTGCGCTACTGTTTGATGTGCCTCAAGTGCGGCAGGGATTGCCCCTCCTGGGTTGGCCTACTCAGCCATTCCCGGCGGTGCAGTTGGATACCTTACCCATGAAGCTACACCATCGTCACTCGAGACGGACGGATGCCGACGACAACTCTTTGATGTACGCAATGGAGAGAGCAAACTGAACAATTCGGCTAGACACCGCGTCTGTGCTTTATTATTAAGGGCAGCATTAAATTATTAAATAGGCCTACATATTCTTTTGACTTTTGATTGGCGCTACGTGATCCTATTCAATACATTATTTTACAAGTCTTAGTCCACGGTGCACAAATTATCACTATTGAAAGCTATTATCGGTTGTAATCAATTAGCCCATATTTTTTTTTCTAAAGAATGTTCTGGTAAAGTGTACAAAATCATAATGTCTGTATACACACATATCAACCTCTTGAATGCTATGCAAACACTTAGTAAGTTTGAAATATTTTTCAAATACACCTACAAAACTACGCTCATTTGTCTTTTCCGGCCTGTGATTTGTGACATTGCGGGGGGGGGGGGGGGGGGGGGGGGGTTAACATCCCTAGTTTAGGGGTAACTCAATTGTACTGACAACTAGAAGCACATGAGAGATGTTTTTCATCTATCTGACTGTCTATCTATGTGTTTATCTTTATTGTTTTTGTCTGTCCATCTGCCCTTCATTTTGTCTGTCTGTTTATATGTCCATCTCCCAACCTATCTACCTAACAAACTATCTATTGATCTATCTATCCATCTATTGAATCTTTCTATTATTCTATCGAATCTTTCTATCATTCAAACTTTCTATCTCACGGATCTATCAAGCCTTGTTAAGTGCTTTTTTAAATAGTAACATTGCATTTGTTTATTTCTTTTCTTTGTCCATGGTAACGGGCAAATGCACAACAAAAACACATATAAAGGATTTAAACCAAAAAGGTTTTAATGTCTGTTTAACATTATCATAAATTAATTCCTTATGTTTGCAAAAAAAACAAAAAGAAATAATAATTTTTTTTTATCAGAAGCTCCTTTTGTTATGCTTTTGTGGAACTTAACATTGGACCATCCATTCTCTTCTTTGGATCATGTGAATGCATCTAAAGACACCCTAGAGACTCAGGTGAGTAATTCACTACAGTGAACCCTCGGTACTTTGAGGATTCATGACTTCGCAGATTTTTTTCATTATGTTATATGAGAAAGTATATTGTGAATTTTCCAGAAATTTTGAAAAAAGTCGCGATATATGAAGACTGTGTACTGTATGTACTTAGTAGATATCTGATAACAGTACGTAATGGGAGGGTTTTAAAAGTCCGAATACACGTTAAATAAATACTGTAAATATGGTGTCCCTACTTCGCAGATTTTCAGCTATTGCCTCTAGTCTCGGAATCTATCTACCGCAATAAACGAGGGTTCAGTGTATATAATTATAATGCTTTATTTCAGTCAAGGTAACACAATTTGCTTGAATATCAACTACACGGCACAGTTTGTATTAACTTTTTTGTGTTTGGGTGTTATTTATATGAGCTTTAATAGAACATTGACAATTTGATTAGGCTATTATTTTAGATACGCTAAAATATCTTCATTATCATCATTTTCTTTTATGATTATTTGAGGAACGTAGGATCTCTGTCCATATACACATACTACTTTTCAATGTATCCTATTGAATGTCCTGGGTTCAAATCAAAGTGGAGGCGAGGGTTTATTTCTGTGTCTGGAGTCTACCCAGCCCTGATGGGTACCTAACATTACTTAGTTAGGGAAAAGTAAAGGCAGTCAGCATTGTGCTGGCCACACAATCACCTAGTATGCCATGGCCAGAGGAACTTGTGAACGCTGCTTCACAGGCCCTATGGATCAAATCAGTCTAATAAGAATACTGTATAATATAAGAATTAAAAAAAAGTGAAATGATAAGTTTTAAAACCCATCAACAAAGCACAAAAAAACAACAGCAAAAAAAACAACACTTTATGTTTATTGTTTCTAAAAGCTGAATGAACTATTAAAGTCCTACAACCTGATTGGCTACAACCATTCCAGAATTGTACAATTTGCATCATCGGCTGATTCCAACAAAGCCCGAGCTAAGCGGCAGTAAGAAGACTTTATTTCATTTTTAACTTTTTTTGCGTTACTCATGTTTTGTGAGCATGTGTGTTTTTGTGTGTCTATGATGTATATTAATTCTTTTTCAATGCATGTTATGTTAAAATGTAAAAAAAAAAAGTATTTTCAGTTGTTGTAGGCCTACAAATCTATAATAGTAAATTACCCTTCAGAGCAGCATTCACCAGTTTCTGTGGCCATGGCATTCGAGAGGATGTGTGGCCAGCACAGTACCCAGACGCCTTTTACTTTACCCCAACTAGTGTCAAGTACCCATCAGACCTGGGTAGACTCAGTGGCACCCTCAAGACCCGGAAAATAATCAGTATTTGAACTCAGAAACTTCAGATGCCAGTATGTGCATCCACTTGGTCACCGTGCCCCATACCAAATCTATAATAAAAACCTAGATCTATGTTTGTTTTTTCTTCTTGTTTCCAGTGTTCTCTTATTTTTGGTAGATCCTTATTTTGTTAAAGCTAATATTATTTATTGAGGACAATGATTGTTATTTATAGAGCAGTTCTTATAAGTTTACAGACGTTCCTTCTAGATAGAAGTTTATTACGTCCACTAGGCCCAAAACTCTTGCAGGGCGACAGGGATCCGTCGGTGGCAGGGCTAGTACCCGCGACCTGTCTGTTGTTTTTGGTTGACAGTCCGGTGAACTAACCGCTGGACCAGCCGGCTTCAGTTCTTACTACGCTATTACACTTAGAATGTTAAGTGCGCTGAAATAAACATATTCAAATTTTACCTTATTGTGATAAGAAAAGAAAGCTTTATTGATGAAAATTTGACTTGATTCTATTTGTGTGCTCATTATTTGTCAAGGCAAAAGTGCAGAAAAAAATGTGATATTCAACTGAGGCCAAAGTCCAATTTGATTTCTGTAATATATTGAAACGTAATAATACTAATAGTAATATGAATGAATGTCAAAACATCTTAAGTACTCAACACAAGGCTTTATTCTGAATAAACCTTAACACGGAGTACACTCCAAGTAGTAGACAAGGTCACAACAAACACGCTGAGGACTTCTGGGCCAACAACACAGGGGGAAGCACTCTCACACTTCACACAAGGGAAACAACACCAACAAATATCCATAACGATTACAACAGGCATTAGAAAATCCTTGCATTCACCTGGATTTGAACTCTGGACCTCCAGTACATCAGAGAACTGTGTTGCTAGATTAAAAACCCAACAAAAAAATATTAATAATTGAAAAAAACAAACACAAAAAAACAGTAAAAATGCTAACCTATTTATGTTATTACTTTCAGATCTGCAAATATTGTTTGTGTTATTGAAACCAACTTCACTTCAGACATCTCAGTAAATAAGCTGTATGATATGAGAAAGGCATTGATTTCCAGCAAGCTTGGCTCGTACTCAATACTCAATATCACATTTGGCTACACGGGTAAGTGACTCAATATAATGCAGATACTTGGCCAGTCAAATCATCATCATCATAGACAAACACTTGTCAATGCTTTCTTACAGCTTAGCTGAACTAAAAAAAATTCTTTTATTATAATGTTATACCGCTGCTATAATTTGTTTTGTATACAATAGCTGGTTGATGATGTCCAAATGATAGACATTTAGTAGGATATTTCACATTTCATACCTCAATCTGATATGACAGCCGATAATGTACCGGTATGTTGAATAGATATAGTTTACTTTACTTTAATAATTCAAGACTTAAAATGTTGTTTTTTTGCAACTGACAGGTCCATGTCCAAGTGAAGAATGCTCTGGCCTGTCCATTTGTGTTAATGCAGCCAATGGGGCATTGAAATGTGCTTGCCCTGACATGTACTATGGGAAAACTTGTGCACAAAAAAGTAAGCTAACTTTAATCTCATTTTAAACAAAATTACTGTCTTCATTTTCCATTCTATATAGTCTTCACCATTTCTTCTTTTTTTTAGCCAGTCAGTAGAGCTGTCGTCTTACTTGCAGGTCAATGCCATTCATACATATTTACATGTCTTTATTTCACCACCCTTTGTTAATTATCCTGGGAGAACGGTTACTGTGATTGATACTTTAAAAATTGTGTACTTAAGTTTAATACTTTCATGAGAAGTAAATTTTTTTTTCATTTTCAGATACAACATTAATGTGTTCTAATACGGTAAGAAAGTTCTTGAAAATTATTTTTTTTAACCAAAAAGGATTAGTTATTGTTTGTTGCATTCCTGCACTGTTTTCTGGTAACACATATTACAAGACTATAGGCTTGATCATCCAGCCGATGGCGGGTTGTTGGGCACATAACTTCCTCTCCACAAAGTCTTGGTGGTTCTCGCCTGTGAAGTGATTCTTAGATGTGCTACAGGGGTTGGCCGTAACCCCTTGCATTAGCCCACCGGTGTACTCTTAATGTGAGCATATCAGTGGTTTACACACTTTGCCCAGCTTTGAGTACTACATATCAATGCTGAATGAAACTTATGGGGGAAAAAAGGCCAATAGCCTTGGTTGTACTGACTAAAACAACGATTTTGAAAGGCTGCACAAACTTTACATTGCAGGTAAATCTATCAGAAATAAGGCAATGTGTGCATGTCATCACAGATGTTTACTTTGATACAACTTTATTAACTCTTTAGTGAACAAGTCAAATGGGGCACGAGTGGCAGCGCGTTCGACTGACAATCCAAAGGTTCTGGGTTCAAATCCTGGTGCAGGCTAGGATTTTTTCCCGGGACTTGAGGGTGCACCCTGAGTCTACCCAGCTCTGATGGGTACCTGACACTAGTTGGGGTAAAGTAAAGGCGGCTGGGCATTGTGCTGGCCACACATCCCCTCATAAGCGGTGGCCACAGAAACGTGAACATTGCTTCACAAGCCCTATGATCAGTTTGGTCCCAAGGGTACTTTACTTTATTTTGTTTAAACAAGTCGGGCTATATAAGTCTGTCAGTATTCTGTAACTGTCGTCTGCGCATAGAACTGTCACCAACGGGATATGCGCTATATAAGCACCGTTATTATTATTATTATTATTATAAAAATACAGCATTACTTTCTAAAGAACTAAACAAGGATTTAGTTGTAAATTTAGTTGTCAATTCAATTGCCACAATAGTTCTGCTGACACTTTTAATGTACTGTAGTCTAGCTTCAGTCCATGACAGTGCAAAAATTATTGTGAATTTAGTTTTCTGCTCTCTATCAATTTTTGCCTCCATATGCTGCTTCGTTTCAGACTAAGTGTAATTCAGACAGAGAAAAATGTATGAGAAACGTCACATGTACTGACAACAAGTGTGAGGACCACAAAGTCGGCTGCATTGGTAAGTTATTAATGAGATGCAGGGTCAGAGGTGAACTTTTAAGGAAAATAAGCAAGTACTTGAGTCAGTGTTTGACATAGACTATCCGTAGTACAATTTCACCTCATCGTAACATGGTTTAATACAAAATACTGCAAGTGGTGCAGCTGAATTCAGATATGCACAAACAGGGAATCACCTTAAGTAAAGGCCAAGAACTAAATCATCCTGTCATGTTTTTTTTAAATATTGAGAATTATTTTTTTTTGTCCAAACATAATGGAAAAAACCTATTCATAGACACTTTATTTTTATCAAAGCTAAATTATTACCTCATTCCAAAACCCCTTTTAAAAGAACAAAGTAAAGGTGGCTGGGAATTGTGCTGGACGCACAATCCTCCTAATAAGCTGTAGCCACAGAAAATGGTGAACGCCCCTTCACTGGCCCTATTGATCAATTTGGTCAGACAGGACTAGACTATTACTTTTACTTACCAATTCCAAAACACTTTAGAATATGAAATTTAAATCCAGGTATTGAGGCCACATTTTTTTCCTGGGTGTAGTAGTTTTTTTTTGTTTATCTATGTCTGAATTAGTTAAGTAAATACTAAGGGCGGGGCAGGGAATTTTTCTGTCCATACAATTTCCCCTTTTTAACGTAGAACGTTGCCTCACTTGAAAATTAGAACAGCTTTGTCTGATAGAGATAAATTACTTCAGATCTCCTTTGTTTTGTTGGATGACTGCAGAGTTCAATGGAGATTAAAATTAATACTTACACATTTTTCAATATTTTTGTTCTCTTTTCAGGCAAGGAAAGAGCACTCTCCTGTGATCTGAAACCCTGTGCCAACAATACTGGCGGAATGTGCGACCCGTGCAATGGTAGAGGTGTTTGCTACAACACTGTACCAGGAAAAGGTAGAATCTTGTGTCATCCTTTCTTTAGCTTAAGAGTTAAGCCATTGCTAACTAGCAAAAAGTCATTTTAATGAAAGCTCTTTAATTTATAGTATGTCAAAGAGCTCTGTAATTCAAGCTTTAGAACGTTTTAGAATGATTGAACTGTGCTGCTTTAACAAAAAATGTTTTTCTATGCCTATGCTGAAAATTAGGCCTAGTTTAGTAAATAATGTGTTTGTACTTGTTTTACTGTTGGCTTATTTGAATGAAAAAGATTATAAAGTAATCACAATTAATTCTTTGCTCATCAGGCAATTCTCCATGGTCTTCAAGGGACTATGTCTGTGAATGTGATCCTGGCTTCTCTGGAGATGCATGTGAAACCAACAGTAAGTTTATTGTTTTATTCAGTAAGATAATCTTAGAAAGAGCCCAACATCTTACAGGAGCATCAATAGACACCACACATTTTGGTAACACCTAGACAGAACGAGAAAAATTGGCCTCTGGAATCTATGGTTAGTGGCCAAGATCCCATGTGGCAGTATGTTAGCAAAGGGGATATCTGTAAGTAAAGTAGCCTATTGTTTCAGATCCATATAAGTCTGTAGTCTCTGAATCAAAGATTATCATTTTGTGTACTCATGGTGTGCAAGAAGATTGTGAGTCTTGCACAATTCTAACCTGCCTATAAATTACCAAGCATATGTCTGATGCTCTTTAGAGCTAGACAGTTGTTCTAAGACTCAGGGGGCCTCTACTGATATTTGCCATTGATTTACTTAAAGTTCCTCCCCCACAAAGAACGATGCACCATATTCCAGTTTAGTACAAGACATATAGCACTCAACCCACACCTAAATAGAAAAAACCCAACTCACCCACCCTACTGCAGACATAAAACAGTAGACCACTTCCTACTTGAATACCCCAAGCTAAGAAACCTAAAGCATACACCCTCAACCTACCATTACCAACACTATGCAGCAATACAGAACAACTAAAAAAAGACATAAATATAAATATGTTTGTCTGACATTGACTGGAAGAGAGCAAACTACTATGCAGACTGGTAACTAGAACTATTGCATCTAAACATAGTTTTTATTTTTTGTATTGTAAAAAGCAATTTTGAATATATGTAAATATTTTGGGCTCATTTTCAGATACTTTTTGTGATAAGGTGCCTAAAGGATTTTGCAAGCATGGATGTTTAGGTGATCTGGACAACGGTCAGCTTTGTCAGTGCCCTTCCTTGTACGGAGGACTTCGATGCAACAGGCTAGGTAAAAATAGAAGCTAGAGTGTAAATTACCTAGCTATGAATGATTAAGGTAAAGAGTGTTGTAGTTGACATGTCATGTTGCAAAAAAAGTCTTGATTAACATGCTGAATTGAAATGATTGCTAGATCAAAGCAAAATTGTTAATTATTAAAGACCAAGTGAAGAGCTTTTTATCAAAATTGAGTTAACATTTGATTTTGATAGTAAATAGTGTATTCAGTATCTGAATGTTAATAAAAAACATTTATACAAAAATATCAAAGATAAATTTTAAGTAATTAGTTCAATATTTGCAATTAAATGTGTGTGTTTTTCGGAGGAATACTCCAAATCTCGTAGCCATTTGAGATGTTTTTATTTCCGGCAATATAGGAAAGTGACGTAACATAAAGGATTCCGACTAGGAAAAATGAATATTGTCACGTGTTTTGAATCTATTGCCACATGTTTTGAATCTTTTCCCGGTTCTTATTTTTAACAAAATGGTTAAATATAGATTTATAGCGTCTATTTTTATTTATTTATTTCCCTTGTGATACGTCACTGCCATATGAGGCTATTCCAAATCTCGTTCCTTTGAGAAAAACCTCTTCACTTGGTCTTTAACATATTAATTAAAAAAAACACCATATTTTCCTGGTTGACATGCTTAGTGTAAATAAATGCCAGTAGGCCTATGTATTAGTTGACATACCAAATTGTGGTGACTGTGAGATTGTGGTTAGTATACACCAACAAAAAAAAACTTATATAATAAAATACCCAAATAAAAAAACTTAGTAATGACTGCAACCAGCAACACAACTATTCCACAGCAACAACACAAGCCTTTTTACCAAAATAAAAATAAAAAAATTGTTTATACACATTCATTTCAACTGAATCAGTTTTGAAAAAGAAATGAAACAATTAAAGAGCTCAATGGAGACTAGCATGCGGCTTAATATGCTGTCATTTTGATAACATTAATAAATACTTTAGTCTATTATTGTAGTTATAAGTTGAACAGCCTAGTTGTATGCATAGGTTTTAATATTTATAAAACAAGATGATCATTTGAAAAATAAACTGTGTGTGGAATCATAAATAAATGCTTTACAATATAATCCTCTATATTATGTTGTGTGCTCTGTTATAGCAATCATAATAATTGAACCCCATGATTATTCAAGGGATTTAACTCAATAAAAGACAAAGACAATAGTTAATCATGAGTTATCCATCTTTAAACATAACAAAACTAATTAAAACCTCCTACAAAGATTTTAGTTTCTCTGGTTCCTCCTAAATTCTCCCCATATATTTAGTTGCACTGATTTAGTGTATTGTATTTTATTGTATTTTACTTTGAAGTTGTGATTAAAAGTAATTAAGTAGAATTAATTACAAAATCTAATAAAACATTAGGGTTCATAAAAAAGAACTTGTACAAACGTAATAAGAACATAAAACATAAAATCTCACATGAGTTAGGCCTATACTAGAATATGCATCTTTTGTATGGCACCCATCAACTAAAGAGAACATTAAAAAATGAGAACAAATTCAGAAAACAGCTGCAAGGTTCATTACTAGCGAATATTTACAACTGACAAGTTAAATCATTAAACCTAGAAACACTAGAGGACAGTAGGGCAAAGTGAAAAGTAATAATAATACATAAGGCATTAAATACTAATTTAGAAATACAACACTATAACAATCTCTTACAATGCTCAGATAAACATAAGGACAAAAACGCTTTCCTTATCCCTTATGCGATGTGGCAGCCAGGCATGGAATGGGTTACCTGAACAAACCAGAAAAACCAGCAACTTAACATCATTTAAAACACCAATGGAAATGCAGGACTAGACTTAAACCACAGACGTGCGTAGGATGCAATAATCTTCTTTATAGACGGAGCGTCCGTAATGTATAAAATAAGAAATAAAGCCTTTGGGAGAATGGACAGTTTTAATATAAATATTTTTATGTACTAATGTAAAAAAAAAATGAATTTCTGTGCATATTTTCATGTAATATATTGTATCTTTCAGCACGCACAACTTGTGAGAAACAAAAGGCCATTAATGATGAGGCTGACATGATTCAGACTCTGGTTAACTTTCCTGAGGACTTAAAGACAATTTTAAAGAACTATGCAAATTCTTTTAAAAATGTCTCCTGCTTACAAGATGTTTGTAATGTAAGTTATAAATTTTTTTTCAACTCGTGCACCTTTATTATAAAGTTCAGCGCTCAAAAAGACTAATAAGGCTAGCTGATAAACAAACCACTTTTTAGTCTAACTGATAATGTGACCGCTAAGTCTAGTTGATAAGGAAATACATTCCTCCTGAGTGGCATACAAGTATGGCATGGGTTGCCTGAACAAACCAGGAAAACCATTCACTTAATACATTATTTGAAACACTAATAAAAAATGCAAGACTTGACTCAGACCACGGTTGAGCATAAGACGCAATAATCTTTTTTATAAAATTAACGTCCGTATTCTATATAAGATTGCTAAAAGGTCGATAACTTGGATAGACACACTTGTTATGCTCTGGTCTTTAGTCTTCCATCTAGGATCCGGTTCACTATGAAATATGAAATAATACACTCAATGAATGGTGGAAAAAGATTTTAATGCTTGAACTGATTTATAATAATTGATGTGCACTGGTCAATAATAATTAACATCTATAACGCTCTGCAAAACAAGAACACTGCAACACTGGTTGTTTTATATAAATGTTGATGGAGAAAGTGCTAGAATGAATTTTCACAAAGAAGTCAGAATGCTTAGAAAAATGCCTACTAGAATTATGTAGAGATTACAAGAACACATAAAGTACATGAATAACCTTTTAGCCACAATAAAAATTTTTTAAATAAATTATAGATACAATTCTTACACTAATAATCTCTAGGCCACAATTAAATATAAATAAATAGTTCTAAATGAATTATCTATAATTATAAATATAATTTGAAACTATTTAAACATGCTATTCAAATATAACACACTATCTATATAAATAACTTACATTATCGTTATCACTAATTCTAGCTGCTAGGTGATAACATGTCCAAAATGTAGGCCTATATCTGGTAAAGTCACCAAATATTTAGATGATGAAGTGACCACTAAGACTAGATATAAATACACCTTTTAAATCATTTGTAATAAGAAAAATATAATTGTCATGACAAATAATATTGAAATACACATGTTTTCTTTGTTTCTTACAATGCAGAAAGTAATGTGTCCTGCTGGTGAAAAGTGTATGATAGAGAACGCTAACTGCAGCTCAGGTTCACAAAGTTCCAAGTGCAGTGTTGGCGTCTGCAGGGCTAGTAAGTAATTTCATTGGTTGTCAATGAGCTTTTAATGTGTATCTCACCATTTGATTCAAAGTGATGGCTGTCTTAACATAGAATTTAGAGGTATTGGCGTCTTTATGTAGAATTTAGAGAAATGGATGTCTTGAATTAGAATTTAGAGATATGGGTGTCTTTACGTAGAATTTAGAGAAATGGATGCCTTGACATAGAATTCAAAGAGATAGTTGTCTCAAAAATGATTTATAGAGATAGGTGTCTCATCTATTATTATGTTTGCTTTCATGTGTTATTTAAGTTGATAGAAATATTTCCAATTAAATTTATGTGTATATATATTCATATATTCTAAATGATTCCACATTTTGAGTACTTTTCAGCAATTTTTATTATTATGATTCTTGTTTAACTAATCCAAACATTTTCATTTAATCTTCTAAAATACTAAAAGTTATCTGCCTTTTTTTAAATACAAAAAAAATATGATTAGTTCGCAAGCCTGGAGCATGCCCTAAACAAGACATGACCTTATTCAACAAGATGCTGTCTGGGGAGAATGTCAATTGCACCCCTGGGACTTGCTACGATGACTCAGATTGCCAAGGGGATGAAAAGTGCTGTGGATTTTGTGACAGCCGTTGCGTTCAGCCAGCTGGTGAGTTCTGTGTGACTTGCTTATGTGCGTTTACAAAAGCTGATAATCCTACTGGGCAGTACCGGTGTAGTGAGAAAGAGAGAAATTGTGAGAAAAGGATTATATAGTATATCAGTGAATCAACAGGGTTGAAGCTGTTTGGTACAAAGAGAAGTGCAGAGAGGCAAAAAGAATTCAGATGGTAGTCAAGTCATATTTTAAAGACTAAGGGACATGATGGATGTAGGAATGCTTAACCCTTGTGCGCAGACATCAAAAAAATTGTTTACAATACTAATTGTCTTGAGTCTGTTTATTGTCTTTTCTCTTTATGATGCTGTTTTGTACATGACAAGTAGTAAAGTACCTGTCTGACCAAATTGATCATAGGGCCGGTGAAGCAGCATTCACCGTTTTCAGAGGCCATATCATACTTGGGAGATGTGTGGCCAGCACAATGCCCAACCACCTTTACTTTACCCCAACTAATGTCAGGTACCCATCAGAGCTGGCTAGACTCAGGGACACCCTCCAGATCAGGGAAAAAACCCTAGCCTTCACCAGGATTTGACCATGACAAGTATCACATTTCAAACAGTTTCTGCTCATTCTACCAGTTTCACAAACTGTCTTCCTTTTTTTTAAAACAATATTCTAAGAAACATTTAAAGCTTAATTAAAAGTTATCCATAGAATTAAAAAAAAAGCATTAAACATAAACAAAGAAATGCATGCCTACTCCCAATTTTAAGAAGTTGAGTAGCCAATTTTGTTGCTAAAAAATCTCAAGACGACTAAGGTTATATGGACAGGTTTAGAGATCAATACCAATTTGATTGTGATATTTTTGGTAACTTAGCAACTAATTTATCTTGTAAAGATTTTTTTTTTGTTCTATACAAACTTGCTATCCTTTAACGCCACAATCAGCACCAAATATTGGCATGTCTTTGTAAATTAGTAAATCGGATTCCTTATAAAAAGAAAACAAAACAGCTAATTGTATGACAGAAAAATTAGTTTATTCATCAACAAAGAATTTTTTTTAAAGAATGTATTTTGTTTCACTTTTGCTAACACTATGAAATATACATTTTATCGCTCTCATTTGGCACTCTATGTGTGTTGCAAAATCGGTTAAGAAGTTCAAATTTAACCTTAATTTGTATTTGGGTTATAATTATTATTATAATTCTGTCTTCAGCAATGTACAAGTGTTCAGATCAGGCTGCAGCAGTCACTGAACAAAATACTATCTCTGACAGAATCATGCAGGCGATACCAAAATTGAATGACACAGGAAGTGACAGCTACATTGCCCTTCAACGAGTCTTGGCCAATAAGGCATTGTGGGTTCCCAGATGCAAAACTGATGGCTATCTATATGAGCCACTGCAGGTAAAAAAAAATAAAAATAAAAAATATTTATTTTTTTGTTCAATTTTTAAAAAATTCACTTTGTCATCTAATTGTTTATTATCATAATTTTGTGGATTAATGAGTTTTAAATATTTCAATAAAATTACCTATTTGAACCCTGAGATGTTGATTGTTAAATTCTTCTTCCCCTGTGCTCCTGAAGAAAATCAACATGAAATGATGTACACAATTAAGCTGAACCAACCCCAGTATATTTTCTTAAATGCCTGTTCTTAAGTATTTATCTGATCATATTTCTTACAGATGCTCATTCTATGCAGAAGATTATGTTCAGACAATATTTGCTTGCCCCTACCCCACCTTTATTTTTACATGAAGGACCAGCCACAGCTAGACAAAGTTTCTATCTTATCCGTAGCGCTTTATTTTTCACTTGTATCTGATATATATATGTTATACTATTATGTATGTCTACATTAATCTTTATTAAATAAATTCACTAAGAACATAATTTACTGCTTGCTTTTCTATAAATGATCTTTAATTGAAGTTTTGGGGTTTCTTCCATTGTAAATTGTATTTAAAATACTAAACAAAGCGCTCAACTACTGTTAAAATTTTACTGTCTTTTTTTCCACAACTTAAGATGTGTATTTTGACTTTAGCATATATTGTGTGTTTATTACATTGGGAAAGTCAATGTGTGTGTTAAAATGAAATTCACATAGTGCAAAAATTATTTTTTTTACACTATTATGTGAATTTTTTTTTTAACAGTTTTTTGGAATAAAAAAAATGATTGATGCCAAGTTCAAAATGTTTAGAATGTCTTTTTAAAATTTTACATAGTGCTTCAACTCAGGCAGCAACCAATCATTACCAGTTAGCACAACATGCTTCTGTGTGGACCAATGGGGTAAGAGAGTTATGGGCAGCAAGCCCAATGCTTCTGACCCAGCATCCTGCAACGTCAAGCCTTTCACGTGCCCAGTCCTCGAGCCGCCTGCCAACTTCAGCAGCTACGTCAACTGCACTGGCGATCTCAGCTGCAACGGGGAAGACAGATGCTGCTCTGATGGGGTTGGCATGACTTGCGCCACGCCGGTTGATGAGAGTCGGCTGATCACAGTGGTCGATAAACTAATGATGAACGCTTGCAATAGTTCATTTAATATTTGTTCAGGTACATAGAGAATTATTAACATTCAATAATTATTTAGGTACTTTGTGACTTAGTGATTTAAAAACATTCAATATTTGTTTAGGTACATTGTGATTTATTAACATTCAATATTTGTATAGGTACATAGTGAATTATTAACATTCAATATTTGTTTGGGTACATAGTGAATTATTAACATTCAATATTTGTTTAGGTAAATAGTGAATTATTAACATTCACTATTTGTTTAGGTAAATAGTGAATTATTAACATTCAATATTAGTTTAATTGCAAAGTGAATTATTCAACACTTTTGTACCTTACAGTTCAGTTATTTGTTAGTAGGCCTATTGTTCCTTTTAATAACCATTTACAAACAAGATAATAAGAATTAAAACAGTTTTTTCTAATACAAGAAATGATCTCTATGTTACGTGAATACTCATCCATTAGATGAATATTTATTAAAAGCTAGAAATTTTTGTAATTCTGAAAAATAAATTGTTTTGATTAAAGGAAATGCAACCTGCAGCGATGAATGGAAAACCAAAGGACAAATCTGTGCTTGTTCACAAAACCAAGTGGGCACATTCTGTGAGAATACAACTACTGGCCAGGCGGCATCATTAACCGTCTGCAAGAAAAAGGCATCGGTGTATGAAGCCTTAAGGAATGGCAAACTGATCAGCATAACAAACATTACCAACACCTTAGTGCTGCCTGTGATCTTGCCAAATTTCAACTACACGGTAATTGCCCAAATTAACGTACATTAAGTTTTCATATTATTTAGATGTATTACATTGGTTTATAGTCTTATATGTTATAGACGCTCAATTTATACAGAAGATGATTAACAGTGGGTTGTGTCCAGTCTTGCATTTTGATTAGGATTTTTAAATGTAGGTTTTCCTGGTTTGTTCAGGTAACTTATTCCATATCACAATGCCACTTGAAAAGATAGATAATTTAAATGTGTTTCGTCTTGCATATTGAATAAGAAAATTTGTATCCCTATGTTCACTGAGTATTGTAATAGATTGTTGTGTTGTAATTGTTTTAACTTAATGTCAGCTTTTTTAAAATTAATTGGACTATTTTTATATTTTGCATTTAGTCCCTGTAGACACCAGCTAGTAGGTCTAATATGATAATAATATGATAAAATTAATATGGCATAACATTAAAGATTTATTGTGTTAAAAATGCAACTGTTTTACTTTTAGATGGACGCTCTGTCTGTGGTTGACTACACTTGCCTAGCAGACGGCAGTTTTGCACCAACCCAGTGCGTACGATACCACAATGTGTCTGACATACGCTCCCAGGTCAAGGCCGCAGATTGCTTCTGTGTTGACGAGGCCGGACAAGAAATTTTAGGCACCAGAGTGTCATCCAGTCTAGGCCTTCCTTTCTGTGGAGCTGGTGACGCTTTCTTTCATTTTTAAAAAATTGACTTGATCATGTTAAAAATGTTGATAATGTTAACTGTGATATATCTTGTTATAAGATTTCTTTATTGATCCAAAAAGGAAATGTGGTTTGATTACATTGCAGTATTACAAGAACACAAGCACAACAACCAGAACAAATACAATACACCCACACACACATACACACTAGTCATCTTCAAATCTGAAAAAACATGCATCTGGCTCTTGATTATGATTTAGTCAGGTGCAGCGTTGATATAGTCTCACAGAATAAGGAACAAAGGAGTTATAGGAGTTATAGTTGAAATAACATATGTAGATAGCCCGAAAACAGGCGGATGCAGAAAATTTTAAGACATAAAAGATGGTCTTTATAACATCACTGTAACCTGCCTTCTTTTATTAATCATCAATGCGTAAACAAACATTAACAACTTGATAAAGTTAACAACATTCATAATGTTAAAATACTTTATATTGTTATCAAATTGATCATTTTTATTTTGACTTGATAACGCTTAAAAAATTGATTATTGTAATAGCTTGATATCATTAACTACTTTGTAATGTTATCAATGTAGCAGATTCAATAAGTATAAAGGTTTCTAATATAAGATACCAGTGTATAAAATAATACATATACTACTTTTTACTTTCAAAAGTATTAATGAATAGAATGATGAAGCATCTATCAAAGTATTCAGTATTAAAGTAGCCTGCTGACATTTGTTTACATTTGTGTGTCTGTCAGAAAAGTCCATGTGTCCCCGAGGTTATGCATTTTCCAATACCTCTGGGAACCCTCAAGAGTGCCGCAGCAATCCAAAATCATGTCCAGCTGGTTATGCCTGCAAGCGCAGCACGTACGGCAAGATGTTCTGCTGCCCCACGCCACAAGGTCATTATTTTCTTTCATAAGATGAAATTTCTGTTGTCATAATTAGTGTAAACTTAACAGGGGAAAACATTAAGTGTTCATGACAAGCAGGGGTTCTAAAACTTTTAAAAAAAAAAAACAACAACACATGGGGCTCATTCATTGTACCTATGTCACTGTTTGAAAAAAAAAAAAGAGAAACCATTTTAATAATCATATGTGCTTAATGGTGGGCCAGATCTGGCCATGCCATCATTCTAGAACTCCTGATCATGATTATAAAGTAAGAATTAAAAATCTAATTATATAAACACAGTGCTATGTATCTTAGCACTACACAGAGAAACTGTCATCTTTTTCAGAAAGTTTTATATGCCATACTATAAAACTGTAATCTTTTCATTTGTAAGATTGTATATGCTACACTATAAAACTGTAATCTTTCATTTGTAAGATTGTATATGCCACACTATAAAACTGTAATCTTTTCATTTGTAAGATTGTATATGCCACACTATAAAACTGTAATATTTTCATTTGTAAGATTGTATATGCCATACTATAAAACTGTAATCTTTCATTTGTAAGATTGTATATGCTACACTATAAAACTGTAATCTTTCATTTGTAAGATTGTATATGCCACACTATAAAACTGTAATCTTTTCATTTGTAAGATTGTATATGCCACACTATAAAACTGTAATATTTTCATTTGTAAGATTGTATATGCCATACTATAAAACTGTAATCTTTAATTTGTAAGATTGTATATGCCATACTATAAAACTGTAATCTTTCATTTGTAAGATTGTATATGCCATACTATAAAACTGTAATCTTTTCATTTGTAAGATTGTATATGCCACACTATAAAACTGTAATCTTTTCATTTGTAAGATTGTATATGCCACACTATAAAACTGTAATCTTTCATTTGTAAGATTGTATATGCTACACAGATAAACTAATCATATCTTTTTCACATGAAATATGCTTTTCATCTTATATTTTCCAATATTCGTAGCCCTATTAAATGAGTATAACTATTTTGAGACAAGAAAAAAACTGAATGGTATCATTATTTTTGTATTTATATAGCATTAGACAACATCTGCACAATGCCAGTGGATCAAGGATCAGCCGACTGCACATCTGTCAACCCTAGCACAAGTTACTTTTTCAATGCCACTGCCAAAGAGTGTCAGCCCTTCACCTATAAAGGGTGTGCCGGAAACAACAACAGATTCGGCACTCTTGAGGAGTGCAAAGCCCAATGTATTCAGTCTCCCGGAACCCGTCCAGGTAATTAAGTCCTAATGTTGTAGAGTAGTTGTTATACCAGTCTGGCCATTAATTTTGCATTGTGCCCTAGAGTCATGTTGAGTTATTTAGTTATCCTTGGAGTGATTTCAATGTTGAATTTAATGGTGAAAACCGTTTAAAAATTGGAGAAACAGTCTCTTGATTATATATGTTTTACAGTAGCCCCAGTCTAAAACCTGATTTTTAGCAATTTCAAATCTACTATTTTGCTTTTTCACATGAAACAATGTCTTACAGTTAAAGTATTTTTAAATAACTAATAATTATATTTAGAATAAAAACTCGCCACAGAAATGTGCAGAAATATATATAAATAAGTAGAAATTATCAAAAATCTCTATTTCACACCCCTACAACATATTTTTGGCTGTAGCTCAAAATAGCTCGATGCACAAAAGTGACTCATTTTGTGGTGAAGGGTGACATTGTAATTTTACTAATTTTAATAGATCTACTAGCTGATGTTTATACAATACTTATTTTAACATTCCCAACAGCACACTTCAGTGGCCACACAACTCTGACTATATTTAAATCTTGGCAAAGTGTTGGAAAAATGTAGGGCTTATATAGTGTAGGGCTTATATAGAGTAGGGCTTATATAGTGTAGGGCTTATATAGTGTATGGCTTATATAGTGTAGGGCTTATATAGTGTAGGGCTTATATAGTGTAGGGCTTATATAGTGTAGGGCTTATATAGTGTGCTATTGTTGATATCCTTTTCATGCCTGGTTATCTAAAGATTTGCTAGCCTAAGCTTAAAAACATTTTTGTAATATTAAAATTAAAAAAAAATGGTCTCACCACAAAAATCCTTTATTATATATTTTAGAGGTATATTATGTTTACATTTTTTTTAACAGAACTAAATCTCTTGTAATTTTGTTTTAGCATTTTGTAACAAATAACCATAAATAATTTTTTTTTAATTTGCTTGCTGTTTTATTCAATAGACACAATCATTTAGTGTAACTGGATTATCAGCTCATTATTACAACTAACATTTTCTGAGTTTAGGTTTTTATCAGCAGGCCCTACATTTCTTTCAGACGAAGCTTTGACATGACAAATTTTTTTTTCTATGTGTCTTGTTTGTTTGTTTTCCTTCTTGTATCTTCTTTTAAATTTGCATTTTAATCCTTTGCCCTTGCCGTAAAAATTAGATTTTGATTAAGGATATTGAAAAGAATAAAATAATTATTTGTTTTTCAGGAACATGTCCCAGTTCCAACATCAATATTGCTAAAGGTCAATGCAGAGACCAGTGCTCATCAGACAAAGATTGTGGACTGGGTCAGAAGTGCTGCAAAGTGAACTGTGCCAACCAGTGTGTTCCTGCCATTGGTAAAGTTTGATACATTCTTTCCTGTGTTATGGTTTCTGAAGTCAGGAATAAGTTGTATATGGACTACAATTACACTTCAAACTATCTTACATGTTACAGATGCTTTCTCTATATAGATATAGGCCATGGCATTTGGGCATGGAATGGGTTGCCTGAACAAACCAGGAAAACCAGTAACTTAACATCATTTAAAACATTAATAAAAATGCAAGACTAGGACCACGGATGAACGTATAACAATAAAATATTTTTTTATAGAAAGAGCGTCTAATGTATAAGATAAGGTGGCCTATATTGTTAATTAGTTAAGATAGTTAGAAAATAGGATAAATTGTTTATTTTTACTGAGCTGGAATACCAAAGGTCTCGGGTTCAAATACATGTGATGGCTAGGATTTTGTTCCTATGTCTGGACTGTGTCCCTGAGTCTACACAGCATGCTGAGTACCTGACAGTAGTTGGGGATAAGTAAAGTGGCTGGGCATTGTGCTGGCCACATATCCCATGTATGCTGAGGCCACAGAAACCAGTGTAGGCTGCTTCAATTGCCCCAATAGATCAAATTGGTCTTAAAAGGATACTTACTAACTTTATTTTTTAAAGTGTTGCTTCTCTTGTCGGGTCAATCATTAGAATGGTCTTTGCCATTTAACCCAGTGTTTACAACTTTACTCTCAGCACAGTTAAGTTTGAGATAGTGTCAGCCTTCTGTGTTGTAAGCTTAAGAAATGTTTTCATAATGTAAACATTTTACTTGAAAATGGTTTTTTGAATTTTTTCTAGGAAGAAAGGCTTAATTCAAGCAATGCTAATTGTTTATAGCCTATTTCAAGTATATAATATGAACTTTTCAAGGATAAAAGAAAAAAAAAACTCGAACAGAAATTATTCTTTGCTGAAAATCTTCGCTATAAAGTAAACTTTGTCCAGATACAAACTTATATGCTCTCCATTTCTTTCTCATTAATATAAACATTGGTTATTCTTGTTCTCTCAATATTGAAATAATCTGAGCATAACTGGCTCATTACCCAGGACATTTAGGTAAACAAAAGGGTAGTGGATATGGTACAGCTAGTGGAAATACTACAATGAATAACATTAGAAGTTAAACTGTTTTAATTAAAACTACCATGTTTCATTACCAACATTGTTTTTTTAATGAACAGATGAATCCAACAAGAACTTGGCTTGTCCAGTGGGCCAGTCTCGTGGTCCGTGTAATGGAGCCACATGTGGAGCAGGATTGTATTGTAATAGTGGAGTTTGTTGCTTACAGTATAAAGGTATGCTGAATAAAATGTTTGGATTCAATGATATTTCTTAGAAATCTATATTGAATTTATAACTTCTTCACCTTTACATATCTCTAAATTTATGGCTAAAGTTGTTGCTACACCATTCACTTTAGGGAAGTTTTTAGGAAGTTTATGAAAAGTGACCAAGGTTTGGGAAAGTGTGTGAATTTAGGTAAAATGGACAAAACAATGTGAACAATAATTTAATTAGAATTTTAAGTTAAGTTGAGGAGTCCTCAATCAATCACCTATATTTTGTTTTTAATATAGGCCAACTAAAAAACATCCACAATTTTTTGTTGTATTTGACTACATCTATATACCCTGCGGGTAAACATAAAGAATTTTCACAAATGCTCGTAAAAATTTGGTTTGTAAATTTTTTTGTGAAGTCTGGAAAAAAGTTTGGGAATTTCAAAAGGATTTTAGAGTAAGAACCCTGCCATTGTTGACTGTCTGAACACATAACATTGTGAGCTAAGAAGATCTGTCGCGTGAATATTCAAATTACTTTATTTGCTTATAGTCTTTTTTTTCAATGCACTGTATTACTTCATTGTATAAAGTCTACTACATATCATTAAATGGGAAAAGTTTATTTTATTATTTAAAAAAATATTTTCTTCAATTTTCTTTTTGTATTTGTTTTCTCTTACATCAGAGGGAGCAGATTTCTGTGCAGTTCCACCTGCCATGGGTGAGCGGTGCGGTGAGTCTGCCGAAAGATATTTCTTCAACTCCACAACCAGGCAATGCCAGAAATTTACATTCTCTGGTTGCCAAAAAGAATTTAACAACTTTGCCAGTTTGGAAGATTGCTGCCAGTCATGCGGCAAGAATGGTAAGTCTCTAATACATCTGATGTGAAGTTTACATGTAGATGCATTTCTTCAAAATTATTACAATTATTTTCAAAATAAAGTACAACCAAAGTTTGCTTTTTTTTTAACATGCAACTTCACAGAATGAAGAAGACATATAAAAAAATTAATTGTAGGTGTTATATGAAAAAAAAATTGTTTGTCTGTAAATTGATGAAAAAAAAGTTTAAAATAGTGAAGGCTATAATCAGGTCAAAAGTTAGGCTGCATTACAATAGTTAATAATGGAAAAACAAAATACAATCAGTACAATTTTCAATACTTCAGCATGGCAATGAATGAGTAAATATTATAAGGTTGCCATGAAATTCTACTAAAGCATTAAAATTAGACCTAACAATGACTCAATTCACAAGTTGTTAAAATTTTAAATATAGATAATAAATCAATTTAAAAAAAAATATAATCTTACCTGTAGAACACACTTCACATTAGCTGCATAAAAACACATTTATTTTATTTCTAGAAACAATTTAAGTATACAAATTTCACAGATTTGAGATATTACAATCAACATATATTGTTCTAACATGATTTCCTTTTTTTTTTCTTTCATTGAGAAATGAGCTTTCATGCTGTCAGTACCTGTTCATGGGCCAGAATCATATATTTTCTTTCAAGTTTGTTTAGTGACAGATAAATAACCATGTCCATATTGAACAATTTATAAAAAAATTTTTTTTAGTCTACGGACTTGTATCCCTATATAAGGAATTTGAACTGAGATTTTTCTTGCAATGTGTTTCAATGCATTGTTTACATGCAGGTTTTATCTTCTCACTTCAGGCCGCTGTAAACAAGGTGAATGTCCGGCTATCAAACTGGGCTCTGTGACCTCATGCAACAACCGTTGCTCAGCTGACGGTGAATGTCCAGGCAAAAAGATCTGTTGTCCCAGCGGCTGCGGCTCCATGTGTGTCCTTCCAGAAGGTAAAATCATTTAGTGATCTGCATCTAGGCAATCTGTTATAGACGTGTACATTTAACCCTTAGAAAATTACTTGTCGGCACGGTGGCTAGGTAACTGGCGTACTGAAGGTCCAGGGTTCGAATCCATGTGAAGGCTAGGATTTGTTCTCAGGTCTTGGGGGTGTCCCTAAGTCTACCCAGCTCTGACATATGTTGTGGTAAAGTAAAGGTGGATGGGCATTGTGCTGGTCACACAATCTCCTAGTATACTGTAGCCACAGAAACTGGACAATGCTGCTTCACTGGCCCTGTGGATCAATTTTTTCCTTAAATGCAAATTGTTATTTCAGTCTATGTTTATTTATGGTTACATCTAGCTTTACATTTTAGTCAGAGTTTTTAATAATGTTTATTTGTTGCTTTTTCTGAGTAATTCAGGCAACCCATATGTTGCCAGAAAGCCACTCAGAATAAACACAATTTATATTAATGAGTCCAACATATGAAATAAAGAAAATAATCGGATGACATATTTATCTGTATTATAAGTAGTTATAATAAAAACATTAAAAAAATAATGTTCCCACCCACGCCAGACAGTAGACTACTTCCTACTTGAATGTTCTAAGCTAACTGACTGCAGACATGGATTACTCCCCCCCCCCCATTTTATTACCAACACACTATACCAGGGGTCAGGAACCTATGGCTCTATTGATGGCTGCACTTGGCTCGCAGACAAATGTTCAATTAAAAAAAAAAATTTCTTTAGACTCCTTTGATCTACATATTAATTGCATATCAATATTGATTAACAACAGCTTAACAATTTTATTAAAAATAATTCAGTGACATAGTTATTGTACTTTTAGTGTTGAAATTACACAAAATATACACATTTACTTGAATTTTTAGTTTTAAACATAATGTATGGCTCTCACAAAATTACTTTTCAAAATATGTGGTGTCCATGGCTCTCTCAGGCTAAAAGGTTCCCGACCCCTGCACTATACAGTAATAAAAAAAAAACATAAAAGACATACACATATGTTTGTGTTTTTCTTTCTGTCATACGCTTATGCTTCATGGGACTTTTCATCTTCATTCTACACTTACTTTCCTGGGACTGGAGGGTGTCCCTGAGTCTACCTAGTTCTGATGGGTACCTGACCTTAGTGGGGGTACAGTATAGTTGATTGTGCACACAATCACCTAGTATGTCATTGCCCCAGAAACTGGTGAACGCTGCTTCACCGTCCCTATGATCAAATTGGTCCGAAGAGTACTTTACCTTTTATTTACTTGATTCATTCTTCAGTCACCAGTAATGTGTCTGATTGTCTGGCAAGGCAAATGGAGGCCAAAGTCAGAATGAATCTGAACCCAAACAGAGATGCCAAAGGATGTGACGTTTTACATATACCAAGGTGAGCACAATTATTCCAGGGTTAACCCTAGTTTACTAGCCAATGGATCAACATGATCTGTACGAGATAGTTTACTAGAGCTTTACTTATTTATTCATTTTATGCTACATCTGTGCATTTGAACTTTACTAACTTGCTCAAATTAAATTGCTATGCTTCCTATACTAGATGTGAGGCTGATGGTTCCTGGACTAAACTGCAGTGTCAGCCAACCTTGGGCATCTGTTGGTGCGTGACACCCAAGGGCAACTATGTGAAAGCCTCCAAAACTAAAGGTGTTCCTCCATGCGATAAAAGTAAGCACATAATTTGTAGACCTACACAGCAGTGTTAACATCAGTTTTAGTCAGTGTTTTGAAACTCAATGGGTCAAGATGGCCTGAGCGGCATCACATTCATCTGACGTACCGAAAGTCCAGGGTTAGAATCCTGGTGAGGGCTAGTATTTGTTCTCGGGTCTGTAAGGTGTTCCTCAGTCTACCCAGCTTTAATGGGTACCTGACTTTAGTTGGGTTAAAGGTAAAGTAAAGGTGGTTGGGCATTGAGCTGGCCACATAATCCCGTAGTATACCATGACTACAGAAAGGGTGATTTGCCGGCCCCCATGGATCAATTTGCTCAGACAGGATAGTTAACTTTTTTTTTACTTACTTTAGAAACTTAAGGCTGTAAATGTTTTCATATGTTTTATGTATTTTATTTCTATTAAAACCTTAGTATCTGACACTCAGCTGGCCACGGCAGATATTGACAAAGTGGACGTTGCCTCTGTGGAGGTTTCCGGTGAGTAAAATATCAAAACTCATTGTTTTATTTATACATTCTTTTTTTTCTGCTTTAAAAGTATTTGTCCACTGTACAGTTATTTCATCTAAATGATGTTGGTCTTTATAATGCACATTTTGTTGTTAATAAAGGAATGTATAGAAAAATTAGTATTGAATTATTAGGATGCAACAATTTTCTTTATAGAAGGTGCATCTGTAACATATATATATATATATATTATTAAAGAACATAAAAATAAAGATCACATATTTTTTTAAAACTGTTCTTTTAAAAAGTGATCATTTTATGTCGCCAGTTTGCCCAAGTGGTTCCAGTCCCAGGTGTTGTCCTGCCGCATTGTGCCATAAACCTTGTGCCGCCTACCCTAATGCTACCTGTGTTGTGGATCCATGTAACGGATGTGCTTTGAAGTATTACAGTCAATCCGGAGACGAAGTCTCCTGTAGCAAAGGTTGGTTCCGGTTGTGTAAAGCACACTCGGTCACACATTCTCTCGCTCTTGTTCTCTTTATCTCTCTTATTCTCTTTATCTCTCTTATTCTCTTTACCTCTCTTATTCTCTTTATCTCTCTTATTCTCTTTATCTCTCTTATTCTCTTTATCTCTCTTATTCTCTTTATCTCTCTTATTCTCTTTATCTCTCTTATTCTCTTTATCTCTCTTATTCTCTTTATCTCTCTTATTCTCTTTATCTCTCTTATTCTCTTTATCTCTCTTATTCTCTTTATCTCTCTTATTCTCTTTATCTCTCTTATTCTCTTTATCTCTCTCTTATTCTCTTTATCTCTCTCTTATTCTCTTTATCTCTCTTATTCTCTTTATCTCTCTCTTATTCTCTTTAACTCTCTCTTATTCTCTTTATCTCTCTTATTCTCTTTATCTCTCTTATTCTCTTTATCTCTCTTATTCTCTTTATCTCTCTTATTCTCTTTATCTCTCTTATTCTCTTTATCTCTCTTATTCTCTTTATCTCTCTTATTCTCTTTATCTCTCTCTTATTCTCTTTATCTCTATTATTCTCTTTATCTCTCTCTTATTCTCTTTATCTCTCTTATTCTCTTTATCTCTCTTATTCTCTTTATCTCTCTTATTCTCTTTATCTCTCTTATTCTCTTTATCTCTCTTATTCTCTTTATCTCTCTTATTCTCTTTATCTCTCTCTTATTCTCTTTATCTCTCTCTTATTCTCTTTATCTCTCTTATTCTCTTTATCTCTCTTTTATTCTCTTTATCTCTCTTATTCTCTTTATCTCTCTCTTATTCTCTTTATCTCTCTCTTATTCTCTTTATCTCTCTCTTATTCTCTTTATCTCTCTTATTCTCTTTATCTCTCTTATCCTCTTTATCTCTCTTATTCTCTTTATCTCTATTATTCTCTTTATCTCTCTTATGCTCTTTATCTCTATTATTCTCTTTATCTCTCTTATTCTCTTTATCTCTCTTATTCTCTTTATCTCTCTCTTATTCTCTTTATCTCTCTCTTATTCTCTTTATCTCTATTATTCTCTTTATCTCTCTCTTATTCTCTTTATCTCTCTTATTCTCTTTATCTCTCTTATTCTCTTTATCTCTCTTATTCTCTTTATCTCTCTCTTATTCTCTATATCTCTCTCTTATTCTCTTTATCTCTCTCTTATTCTCTTTATCTCTCTCTTATTCTCTATATCTCTCTTATTCTCTTTATCTCTCTTATTCTCTTTATCTCTATTATTCTCTTTATCTCTCTTATTCTCTTTATCTCTCTTATTCTCTTTATCTCTCTTATTCTCTTTATCTCTCTTATTCTCTTTATCTCTCTTATTCTCTTTATCTCTCTCTTATTCTCTGTATCTCTCTCTTATTCTCTTTATCTCTCTTATTCTCTTTAACTCTCTTATTCTCTTTATCTCTCTATTATTCTCTTTATCTCTATTATTCTCTTTATCTCTCTTATTCTGTTTATCTCTCTTATTCTCTTTATCTCTCTTATTCTCTTTATCTCTCTTATTCTCTTTATCTCTCTATTATTCTCTTTATCTCTCTCTTATTCTCTTTATCTCTCTTATTCTCTTTATCTCTCTTATTCTCTTTCTCTCTTATTCTCTTTATCTCTCTTATTCTCTTTATCTCTCTTATTCTCTTTATCTCTCTTATTCTCTTTATCTCTCTCTTATTCTCTTTTTCTCTTTATCTCTTTTACCCTTACTCTCTAATTCTCTTCTCAATCTGTTTATATATCTACATTGAGCAACACTATATTATCAATATTGTGCCTAGAAATGAGTTCTGCGCTACATTTCAAAATTGTTGTTTTTATAGAGTTATCTTCCTGTGAAAAGGAAGTGGATGAGCTTACCGCCACTTCATTGGAAGCTCAAATCACAGCCATGCTGGACATGGGCATGAGCCTGGATGATGAAGACATGCAGGATACCAACACTACATCCACTATTTCATCTTTAGTGCCAGGTCAGTATTACAGATTCCCTCTGTTCAGCAAGTCATTGTCATTTCTGATGGAGAGTAATTAAGTTCAAGTAATAGTATTACTATTTAAGAGGCACTAGTGTCCCGATGGACGGTGGCTTGATGGCCGAGTGGCAGCGCATCGGGCTGGCATACCAAAGGTCCTGGGTTCAAATCCTGGTGAAGGCTAGGATTTGTTTCCAGAGACACGAGGGTGTCTCAGAGTCTACTCAGCTCTGATGGGTACCTGAAATTAATTGGGTAAAGTAATGGCGGCTAGGCATTGTGCTGACTACACATCCCTTTGTATGCCCTGGCCACAGAAATTGATAAACGCTGCTGCAATGGCCCTATGATCGATTCAGTTCGACAGGTACTGTCCCTAAAGATTAGTACACAGAGCATGCTATGCAATAGCATGGAGAAATGTGCTATATAAATGACCATCTTATCCTCTGATCATATCGGCACCAAATTAAATCATTGAGGGACTAAACAGTTTATACATTTTTAAGCCTATCAATAATTAAGAGTGTAGCAACCTGCTTTAAACAAGAAATAGTGTGTTAGCCAAACACAGCATCATATCTGTCTTTGTCATTAGAAAAAAGACTGCGATTGAAAATTAAAGTCTTTCAATTTACACATTTTTTATTTGTATGTCTATCTAAGCATTGCTATAGATTATTGTGTCTATTTTTCTAAGTTAGCATTTAATTCTTTTTTTTTCATTACTTCTTTGTTTATTTAATATACTTTCTTGAAAAGATTTGAAATTTGTAGGAATTGTATGGGGCCTTTTAATATATGTGATGCAACCCCACGAATCGGTTCGGGAAGTCAGCAAAACTGATTTTTCTATAAATGCAAAAAAAAATGTGAAAAAAGGTTCCTAGGTAGTTTTTTAGATTATTATTGATTTGTTATGCTGAATGCCTTAACTTATACCTGTAAAATTTTCAAACGAAAATAATTTTTAGAAATTACTAAAAAATCTGTTTTTATGCAGCTTTTGTATAAAATCAAGCAAAATGTCCTCTAAAAATTAAATTGTTTAAAAGTTAAATAAATATTGCTTAAAATATATAAAACATATAACAACTTGTGTATTAACTAATTCTTAGTGTGTTTGCTAATTTTCAGGGCGATTGGTTAATATTTGTTCATTCTGGAAATAATTAATTGTCTGTTGCAATGCAAAATTGTTAAAAAACGGTACCTTTTTCTTGTTCATTTGTCTGCAAAACGACTTCGTTACCTTTACTTATGTAATTTTGAAAAAACTTTTGACATAATTAATGGATTTTAAAGATGTTTTCACCAGTATATAGATAAATGAATTAGCTTTATTTAAACACCTAAGTCTAAATATCCTATTTTGCCTACTTCAGTACCATTCCGTGGGGTTGCATCACATATATTAATAGTTAATGTTGCATATGCATACTTTTGGATGTCCTAAGGATTTGTTATTTGTTTGATGGTTTTCTTTCAGATGTTCCAACCAGGTGTCAGCTGCCAGTTGATCCAGGAACTTGCAAAGGCCGAATGCCACAATGGTACTATGACCCAGCCTCATCCTCCTGCAAGATGTTTAATTGGGGAATGTGCGGCGGAAATGAGAACAGGTTCCCATCACCAGACGCCTGTTATCAAACCTGTAAGTCAACAATATTAACCCTTCCCGTACCGACCTACTTATATCTATGCTGCCTTCAGTTCCGCTATATACGCGCCCGGCACTGTAAGGGTTAACTTCAGTTGCAATTTATTTTATTACTATTTGTATTTTTGGACCTTTGGGTGTGCTAAATAGGGCATAGGGATTAAGGGATTATTGTCCTCTGATTACTCATGGTTCTTTGCCTGTCTTATGGAATTATATATACTCACACTCTGAGATATCGTTCCCCACACTATTCCTGTATGTAGTTTTGGGCAGGATTGTACATTTGAAAACATTTGTATCCTATTTTTTTTAAGTTTATAGTTATATTTTTGTGATAGAAATTTGCATTTGAAAAATATCAAAAAATTTAGTAGGAGCTATAAAAAAAAGGGATAAGCTCTATAAAACATTCAAGAACATAAAAAAAAAAAAAATTAGTTTTGTATTAATTATTGGTCATTGTTTAATTTTTTTCAGGTAATGCACAAGCAAGCCCATGTTATGTAAGTTTTTTTCTTGTTTTTTTCTTTCTATAGTCTTCAAATATTATAAGCGCTTGCGATGAATGCATTTGTATCTTAACCCTACTATTATCTAACTTTTAAAAAAAAGTAATACAACATTTGCATAGTAAGAATTGATGAGAGAAATTATTTAATATCCTAAGTCCATATAGTTTACCTAAGTTATGTACAACTCAAATTGATACTTTATAATAGAAATCAAGAAACTGAGTAGTCAATTGACTTACTGTGGAACGGTCTAAAAATGAAAGATAGGAATTTAGAAGGTTAATTGTCAAAGGGAATTCATGAGAATTCGGCTTCACAATTCTACCTCACGTTTATTTAATCAAAAGGATTTTGTTTTATTTTTAAAGTATATCTCATATAATAAAGCAATCTGTTTCCTGGACTATGTTAGAAGTTATTTAAGTATTGTTAAGAGACATATATATAATTCTTTGTAACTGGACATCTTGATCTTTTACTGTTCACAAGGTCATTTTGAAATTGTTTATATATATATATATATATGTTTGTCTGGCATTGACTGCAAAAGAGCAAACAGCTCTGCAGACTGGCTAATAGAAGAAGAAAAAGAAGAAATATATATATATATATTAATGTATATGATATTGCTCATTAAAAAAAATTACTGGTATATATGATTATGTATAAATAAGATTATTCAGATTACTGAATTGAATTTCTTCATTATATATAAGCATACATAATAGATATATTTCTATGACTATTTTAAGGCATTCAACTGTTCCTCAACTACGAATTGTATGTTGGAAGTTGATGAGGATTGCATGATGGGAATGATGTGTGATGTTAAACCAAAGTGTAAAGGTGAGCTTTGTGTGTGACTAAATTCAAACCAAAATGATGTCAAAGTAAATCAGGTACATTACAAGCTTGACATTTGTTTGTTTGTATAGCAGCATGCATCATAGTTCTCAGCGGTTGAAGGTGTATTTTGTATTAACTGCCATAAGTAAAGCAGTGTTCACATGTGATAGTCTAAAAATTATATCAAAATACAAAAATGTAGGCCTACAAATAATATTCCATCTGTAAGATAAGTATTCATTTATTTGAATATAAAACCTTTTTAATTTTGTTCCAACAGCCGCCAGTCCTACAGGCACAGCTTCAGGACTTTACATCCCCGAGTGTATGACAACTGGCCAGTACAACTACAAACAGTGCTATGGCGGGTACTGCTGGTGTGTGCATGAGAATGGAACCCACCGCGATGGACTCACCAATAAAAATGTGACTGGACTTGTCTGTAGCTCTACTGGGGCCAATGCAAATTATGGCTTTGATAGTGAGTTGGCATTTTTTTGCATGCAATTTCATGTTGTGGCAAACTATTATGAGTTTAAGTTTCTAATATATAAAGATATATTGTTTGAGTTTAATTCTTGTTTCCTTTTGGTCTATTAATCCTGGGCTCTATGTAACTTCAAAACATTTTAGGATTCTTTATGAAAGAACTGATAAAGGAAACTGTGAACAAAAAATCTGTATGAGTATTTATTTTGTTTGGAAAAATAGCTAGGCCTTTCATTTTACTCAATACTATTTAAATGGGAAGTAGTTAATTTAATATCATTTTTATAAAGAAATCTAATTTTTCATCCTTTTAAGTACTTGAAAATTTTTATTAATCTCTGATTATATCTTTATGGGGCTTTGGTGGCCAAGCATCAGTGCGTTTGCCTGGTGCAGGCTAAGATTTTTCACGGGACTTGAGGGTGCCCCTGAGTCTACCCAGCTCTGATGGTTACCTGACACTATTTGGGGTAAAGTAAAGGAGGCTGGGCATTGCGCTGGCCACACATCCCCTCGTGCGCCGTGGCCACAGAGACTGGTGAACGCTGCTTCACCAGCCCTATGATCAGTTTGGTCCGAAGGGTACTTTACTTATTACTTATCTTTAGGCTCAACTGTCTTTATAAATATATAATGTTAGTTGTAATGTTAGTAAGTATAAGCCACACCTGTGTATAAGCCACAGGTATACATTGGAAGGTGAAATGCAAGTAAAATTGTAGTTCACATGTATAAGTCGCACACAAAATCAATTTGTTACATTTGTATTATTTCTTCAGCCATAGGAAAAATCTAATTATAGGTTACCTTTAGAGCATTCTATACAGAAAGTCTTCAATAAATATCTAGTTTAAAAGCTCATTTTTTTTTTCAGTTTTATAATGATACAAATATCTTTCTTCTACAGACTGCAGCAACGGCCAGTCACCCAACCTGAACTGTGTCAGGGCATGTAACAAGAAAGTGTGCCCCAACTACCCGATGGCACACTGTGTGGTTGACATGTGTTCGACCAACTGTGACACGAAATTTGTTAACGCCACAAGCAGCAACGTAACATGTGGAGGTCAGAGAAGTTCACATTTCAATCTCCACGATCTTATACTAATTCTATTATGTACCTGTCATTTAGAAAAATTAAGTTTTGTTGTATTTAAGCTAGAATGAACATTAGGAAATTAGTCTGAGATAGGTCTACATTTCAGACAGTTAAGTTTAAGATAATGCATTTGAACTATAGCTCTTCTAGGGTTTTGATTTGCTTAGCCTCCTGAGCCTGTCTATGGCCTTTTGGCTCAAAACCAATCCACTAAGTCATACAAATAAAACAGCTGTTTTCAGTTTGACAACTTTACAATTTTACTGCTAAAATCTGTTTATGTTTTCAGCTTGACAACTTTACAATTTTACTTCTAAACTCTGTTTATGTTTTCAGCTTGACAACTTAACAATTTACCTGCTAAACTCCTTATTTTGTTTTTAATGGAAATATTTTATTTTTCAATTAGGAAAAATAGAAAAAACTTTTTTTTTCTTTCTAAGAACATTAGATTAGCTTATTCTTTTTTCTTATTAAATTAACACATAGTTATCATTGGGAGTGTTAAAAATAACTATTGTCTAGGAATAACTAATTATAATTTCAGTTGATCATTCAAACATTCTCCTTTGTTAGTACAAAATAACTGAACGTCTTTGAATAAATAATCTAATTTCAGATGATCAGTGTAAAGCATTTTCCTTTAGTGAAGAGAAACAGCTCAATTGTACAGGTGAGATTGGAAACATTTAAAAATTAGTTTTATTTTGTCTAATTGCATAATAGCATTGAGCTAGTAAAATAGCGGCTATCACAGTTTAGATAAGGAATCTTATATAATGTCTATGAATAGCAATTTTTTTATTTATTTAATTTTCTTTTGGTCATTTTTTTTTTTTTAAACTTGGAGCTCTTAAATATTTTAATTTTAAATATACATCTGATCTTTCTGTAGTATATTTCATTTTGTTTAGACAGGAAGGTTTAGAACATATAATAAAACTTTCTTTTTTCAATAATTCTTTTTTTTTTTTTTGGGAGATCTGAAGTTTTTTTAATATATTCCATTTGAGAATAGTGACTATGTAAGAAATATTAGCTTGCTATTGTTAACTAGAGATAGTACTTTTTTTTTTTAAATAGACTATTTACCCAAATGAAAGTAGTTAAAGGCATTAATCTTTTAGCGAACCGTAGAGAGGATATTTATAATAACACAAATGAACTCCAAAATGTTGTTGAGAGAAATGGATAAATTATCGATTTCATTATATGTATTTTAATCATTTAAATTCATTTTTTAATGTTTTGTATGAAATTAACAGCAATAAAACTTAAATTTATAATTTATTAAACAATACAATTAATTTATTTATAATATTATAAGTAAAATAAGCTTTTATCTAAAAAAAAAAATGAATATTCTACTACAAAAAACAACTTCAAAGCTATTTATATCAACTGCCCCCTGTTCAGCATTCATTGTTAATTATCATTTCAGCTCGCTCTGTGTGTGCCAACCCCAAGTCTTGCCCAGAATCCATTTGCCAGAGAGCACTGAGGCTGAACTGCAGCCGAAACCCGTGCGCTATTTGCCTCACTGACCCCTGTACTTGCGAACCTTACTTTGTGGATGCTTTGACTAAAAAAAATCTGACCACTAGGCAATGTACTTACTGTAAGTAAGAAATACGACAATGAATTTTTCAACTCAATAAAATCATAAGCACTCAATTTCAGTGTCTTTATATTTTAATTAAACCCCTTTTTCAAACTGAAGTAAGTGTAGGCCTACTATCCCTGTCAGACCAATTAAAACTACACGGCCAGTGGAGCAGCTTAACAAGTTTAAGTGCCCACTGCATACTAGGGTGTGTGTTGCCATCGGAATGCCCAACAACCTTTACTTTGCCCCAACTAAAATACCAGGTACCCATCAGAGCTGGGTAGACTCAGGGAAACCCTCATAATCTGATAAAAAATTCTACCTTTCACCAGGATATGAACCAGGGACACTTGGACCGCTAGTTGAGCATACTGCAGTTGGCCACCGCTTTCCATTTTCACACTAAAAATCTTAGTAAAATGTATTTCTAAGAAAGTTTCAATGACTAGGTCTTTATAATAGATTTAGTTTTAAATTCTTTTATTTGAGGTTAATTGTACTTCATTTCTAGTCAAGTAGGCTTGATGATCTTTATCATAATTGAATATTAGTTGTTGTTGTTTTATATTAGGTGCCTTTGCTACTTAATCTTATCTTATCTTATACATGACAGACGCTCATTCGTGGTCCGAGTCTAGTCTTGCATTTTAATTAATGTTTTAAATGATGTTAAGTTACTGGTTTTCCTGGTCTGTTAAGGCAACCCATTCCATGCCCAAATGCCACTCGGGAAGAAAGAGTACTTAAATGCATTTGTTCTCGCATAAGGGACAAGGAAAGTGTTTTTGTCTTTATGTTTATCTGAGCTTTGCAACAGGTTGCTATTGGGTTGTATTTCCAAAAAAGAGTTTAACTTAAGCTATACATCAAACATTATTAAGATATT
Organism: Anisus vortex; assembly: GCA_949126835.1. Classification (NCBI taxonomy): domain Eukaryota; kingdom Metazoa; phylum Mollusca; class Gastropoda; family Planorbidae; genus Anisus; species Anisus vortex. The sequence goes on from OX421501.1 coordinate 3,132,334, forward strand.
CATTTTTTAGATCTTTTAATAGAGGCAAAACACTTTGTTCAAATTGGTACATTTCCAATTAATTTCTATTTGTCAAATATATTAAATATTTCTAAAATAACTAAATATATCTAAACTTTTTTTTCTGTTTTCTAGTGTCTCAAGGAACCTGTGCTGTCAAGGCTTGCAATGTTAAGAAAGAGGCAGAGTACGCACGACTGGCCAGACTGGCTGAGGATGACAATGTAGAGCAGAGCCCCAACTGCACAGCTGAAGGACGGTTTCAGCCCAAGCAGTGCTGGAAAGACAACTGTAACTGTGTCGACGCCTTTGGTCAAGTGGTCAACGGTGGCTCAGTCAACAGCACATGCAAAGGTAAGAACTTTATCAGACTTTTGTGCAGTGAAATAGACTAGGTACAGACAAATAGACTTGTTGTAGAGAAAGAGAGTTTGGTGCCATGAAATAAGACTAGGTACAGACAAATAGACTTGTTGCAGAGAAAGAGAGTTTGGTGCCATGAAATAAGACTAGGTACAAACAAATAGACTTGTTGCAGAGAAGGAGAGTTTGGTGCCATGAAATAAGACTAGGTACAGACAAATAGGCTTTGGTGCCATGACACATACTTGGTGCTATCAAATAGAATTTGGTGCCATCAAACATACTTGGTGCTATCAAATAGAATTTGGTGCCATGAAACATACTTGGTGCTATCAAATAGAATTTGGTGCCATGAAACATACTTGGTGCTATCAAATAGAATTTGGTGCCAGAAATAGACTGTGCTGTCAAATAGATGGTGCAACAAATAGACATGTTGCAGACTAGTTGACTTTGGTGCCATGAAATAGATTGGATGCAGACAAATAGACATGGTCCAGATAAATAGAAATTAGTGCCATGAAATAGACTTTGAGCAGACAAATGTTGTTTTGTCATTAAATAGAGTTTGTTGCGGTCATATAGACTTTGGTGCCATCAAATAAAAATTTTCCTTGTGTTCTTGTGCAGTTTTGGTCACTTATAAGAAACACATTTTCAAATCATGAAACGATATTACTCTTTAGTTTTGACTAACTAACTTTCCCAGTTAAGCTGTATATTATTGTAATGTCATTTTAATTTCATGTTTTTTTTTCTTCACCAGCCATCGAGCAAATAAAGAGAATTAAATCAACTTTCACATTTGCCGCTGACTTTAAGAAATTTCAACAAGAAAACAAACTAGGGGATATCAAGACGTGAGTCTATCTAGCAGTTCTACTGGGCCAGTTTTATAGATAGGTTAAACATTATGCTGTTATACTAGGACGGTTTTATAGATAGGTTAAACATTATGCTGTTATACTGGGCCAGTTTTATAGATAGTTTAAACATGTTGTTATACTGGGCACGTTTTATAGATAGGTTAAACATTATGTTGTTATACTGGGCGAGTTTTATAGATAGGTTAAACATTATGTTGTTATACTAGGACAGTTTTATAGATAGGTTAAACATTATGTTGTTATACTAGGACAGTTTTATAGATAGGTTAAACATTATGTTGTTATACTGGGCGAGTTTTATAGATAGGTTAAACATTATGTTGTTAAACTAGGACAGTTATATTGATAGGTTAAACATGTTGTTATACTGGGCCAGTTTTATAGATAGTTTTAAACATATGCTGTAATACTGGCCCAATTAGTTAGTGTAACACACAGTTGAAATCAAATAGTTATAAATGCCCACTTACACTGTGTTAGTTTTTTTTTCTTCTTCATGTTGACTTAAGTGTTCATAGGGTTTATGTATTGTTGTAAATATCCAACATTATTACATTCACATGGCCTAATGGGCCCACAGTTTTTTCTATGATCTAAGAAAAAGAACAATTTTTTACAAAATGTATGCACCAGAAATTTGAATAATGCCATTCAACAAGTCTAAATAAAAACAGTCCGTAATTAATGTTTGGAAATATATTTTTTATGAATAATACCTTTATATGTTATGTAGTTAAAATTGTTGGTTTTTTTACTCAATAATCATTTTGCTTAAAGGTAAAACCATATTATTGCTTTCGCAGAGAAATAAAAAACAGACTAGTTGATCTAGGCATTGATCCTTTGACGATCAAATCCATCGGTGAACCTTATGAGGGCAGCATAAAAGTAGAGATCATCCTTGAGGGAAATCCAGATTCTGCAAACCCAGATATGACAACAATTTATCTTTTATTTTTACAAGGGGTAAGTTGGTCACTGTTTCAAACACTGACTAGTAAACTTAAAATTGTCATATTGCTATTCTTTTTTTATGGCATGATTTTAAAGACGAGTTTTAAAATTATTGTCTATAATTATTTATTTATGTACTGTAGAAAAAAATTACTTGTTTTGTTTTTGTTTGTTTTTCTGCTTCATGGGACTTTTCAGCTTCATTCTACACTTACTTACCTTACTGGGGAGGGGGGGTCCTAATGGGAGACTGCAGTGGAGGCAGGAATACTGTCACAGTCACAGGTGAACATTATAGTCACTAATACTGTCACACTCACAGGTGAACATTATAGTCACTAATACTGTCACACACACAGGTAAACAGTCACACATACTGTCACACTCACAGGTACACAGTCACTAATACTGTCACACTCACAGTTACAGTCACTAATACTGTCACACTCACAGGTACACAGTCACTAATACTGTCACACTCACAGGTACACAGTCGCTAATATTGTCACACTCACAGGTACACAGTTGCTAATATTGTCACACTCACAGGTACATAGTCACTAATACTGTCACACTCACAGGTAAACAGTCACTAATACTGTCACAGTTTCACAGGTACACAGTCACTAATACTGTCACAGTTTCACAGGTTTACTTTACTTTCACTTCACCAGGAAGTTGAATACAAGTATAGAATTTCAGTCCCCATTACCTTAAAGGCTTTTGTTTCCTTTATTAAATCTAGCCCAACATCACACTGACCATTGGTAACGATACACTGTACTTTGTGCCGGATAACAATACAGTTTCAGCCCAAACTCAAGATGAGCCTGTAGCGGTTGAGTCAAGCAGTGGCCTATCAGAGAGAGATAAAATTATCATTGGCTGCGTTGTGGGTATTGGAGGTGGTCTCATTCTTATTACTATCATCATACTGGTAAGTTGTTTTTACTGTTGTTTTTTTTGTACATTCTTGTCAGCATTTCTATATATTGGCATGGGGTATATTAGACAAAAATTGGAAATTTAATTATCACTTTTAAAATAAGGAAGTATTTCCACTTACTAATAGATAAGAATGGGCATTTCTTATAGCGCATCTATCCATGCTCAGTGCGCTCTTGGTGTGATTTGCATTGGCACATGTATTAGCCAAAAAGAAAGGTCTTTAAGTTCTTTTTAAAACATTCTCTTGTCCCAGATTCTCTGTGTCTGAGATAAACTGTTCCATAAAGAAGGTGCCACTGACTCAAATGAGCACACTCCCAGGTACTTTTTTCTGTGTCATTCCAAACTAGGAGTTTTGAGGAGTGACTGTGATGAAGAGCGCAGTTCCCTAGATGGCTCATGCCTTGATATAAGCTTTCGAAGATAGGAAGAAGCAATGGTGTGTAGGGCCTACCTGTAATTATAGATATTTTGTGCTTGTAATTAATTATTTTTTTTCAATTATTTCACTTTTCAGTGTGTGTGTTGCTACTGCAAGAGAAAGTCACCAAAGTCAAGTGCCTATGATCCTGTTGGGGTAAATAATATTTTGTTTGTCATTTATAATAGTGGCTGATTTTTGCTGCCCACACAATCCCCTAGTATGCCTTGGCCACAGAAACTGATGAACGCTGCTTTGCTGGCCCTATGGATCAATTAGGTCTGATGGGAAACTTTACCATAATAATAATAATTTTATTTATATGGTGCTGTTAACAAACATTCTTTGAGTTCAAAGTGCATTTAAATCTAAAGGAACAAAAACAGACATAGAAGTAATTTCCTAAAAGAACTGGACTAACAAGTAATTTCAAAAAAGATCTGAAATAACATTCCCTTGGCTGGCTTCATATGGGCCTACAAAACATTATTATAATACATATCACAAAGTATATATAGTAGCCTATAATTTGAATATCACAAACCCATATGAAAACGCGAAATACAGCAAATTAAAGGTTTACAAATTAATATTGAAAAATAAAAGCCATAGAGGATTAGAAATACTTAATCTTAATCAAAGGTAAATTTAAAAATAGTGAGTCTTTACAATCTTTGTGAAAAATTGGTGAAGCATTTGGTTTGTCTGAGCTTAATGGGGAGCGAGTTTCATAATAATAATTTCGGGAAATACTTCTTAACTTGGTCATTGTAAGACTTGCACTAAGTGAGTATAATATGGTTTAGCAATTGATATGTTTCTATCACTTGGAGTACGGTCATTGAGCAGCAGCCCATTGGCTGACGTGCGGAAGGTCCTGGTTCAAATCCTGATGAAGGCTAAGATTTGTTTCTGGGTCTGGAGGGTGTCCCTGAGTCTACCCAGCTCTGATGTGTACTTGAGGTAAATTAAAGGCAGCTGGGCATTGTACTGGTCACACAAGCCCTTAGTATGACTTGGCCACAAAAACTGGTGAACGCTGTTTCAATGGCCCTATGATCAATTTTGTCAAACAGGAATACTTTTACTTCAAGTATCAATCTTGTAAAAACATGATTTTTGTACATTTCTTTTATTTTTGTGGGGTTTTCTTAGTGTCACAATTATATACTTACCCACATCTTCAATTTTGTTCCTACCCTAAGGCCTTAGAAAATCCAAGCTACGGTAAAGGACCAGCAAGAATGAACCAAGCCTATGTAGACGATGATGATGAAAACGACAGATATATTAAAGTGAAGCTGTAACTGAAACATCTTTAGAAATATCAACCATGTTGGCAATAAAAAAAATTCTTTTATAATGAAAATGTAGAAGAAAATGTATGTAAAAAAATAATTACCATTTGCCATTTAAAACAAAAATTGTCATTTCTTTTTAATATACCTTATATAAACTATTCTGAAAAAAACTTGATAATCTGAAGCCAGACTGCATGGACTATACATTGTTATTTATAATTCAAACCTGCTTAACATACAAGTTCTTATATCTCTCACTTCTGGCTTTCTAAGGAAACAGTGATCCATTATATACTGAGATAAAAGATTTTTTTTTTAGAATAACTTACATCTATTTTACATGAACTGCCTTTGAAAAGAAAGGTCTTGTTTTTTTTTTGCAATGGTCAATCTGCATTGTCTTACAGACTTCTTTGAAGACCTCATTCATAATTTTATGTTCAACATGTGTTTTTGTTTTATGAATCCAGCCTGTAGGGCCTACATGATTTGTATATTAGATAATTAGGATTAATGGCAACTTGTTCACATTTTAAATTTTAAAATAGTTCCATAGTAAGGTCAATCTGCCTAATCTTACAAGCTCCCTTGTTGGCATCATTTAATATTTGTGTGTTAAATTTTGTGTTCTTGTTAACAACTGCAACATGTAAATGATTTATTCATTAGACAATAATGATTAATGACAACATGTGCTAGTTAAAATAGTGAAAACATATTTGTTAAAACTTTTAAAATTTGAAACAAAATAAAATACTCTATTTTATTTTTATCTTAAGTTTATATACAAATGTAGTTTTTAAGTTTTACAGACACACATACCATATATACTCGCGTATAAGTCGCACTTTTTTTTACAGAAAGTTTCTACAAAAAGTAGGGGTGCGACTTATACACCCGACACTGTTTTTGAAAAGTTCGAAAAACATCACTACTCTGTCATGAGGTTTCCTAACTAACCCCTATAGTTGATTGGAGTTATGTATAATTATTAGGATATGCCTTTATTTGATTATGTTTGCCTTATGCACGATTAAAACAATTTATTAAAGAAAGTTTCCAAATTAGGGTGAATATTTAGTAACTTTATGTTAAAAAGGTATGCATTTTTGAGATATTATAAAGGCAGTGTAACCCAGGAATCGGGGGTGCGAGTTATGCGCGGGTCAATGACAACGTATAAGGAAAAAAATCTTAAACTAGGGGTGCGACTTATACACCGGTGCGACTTATACGCGAGTATATACAGTACTTTTAAACCAACATATTCTAATGATAGATATTGCCTACAAAATTATGCAGTAATAAAATAACACTTTTTTCTTTTCAGCGGGTAGAAGTTGTATTAATGTTAAACATCACTTTTTCAAATTTTCGCTACCAAATAGTTCAAGACTGTATGACTTTATGTAGATTAAAAGGCTGTTAGAAATTGACTTCAGTTTAAAATAAAAATAAATGTGATGCTACCACACAAACCGGTACAGAAGTCTGCAAAACTGATTTGTCAATAAATGTAAATTTATATAAGAAGATTGATTTCTAATGTTTAATGCCTTAACCTAGAGCTGTGAAATTTTCAAACTGAAAATAATTTTAGAAACTGCTTAAAAATGTGTCGATATGCAGCTGAAAACAAATTTTCCTCTAAAGATAAAATAGTTTATATGTCAACTAAATATTTTTTTAAACATTTAGATCTAATACTTTAAAACAGCTTGTGACTCATATAAGCGCATCTTGCTATTTTCATATTTAATATTTATTTATCTGTTGCAATGCAAAAATTTTTTAAAATCAGCAATGTTTTCTATTTTAATTTTTTTTCAAACCTACTTCCCTTACCTTTATTTTTAGGATATTTTGAATAACTTTTTAACATTTTAGAGAAATTTTCACCAATTTATAGATAAATGAATTAGTTTCCATTAAATACCTAAAACTAAATATCTTATTTTGCCTACTTCAGTGCCATTCCATGCGGCTGCATCACAAATGGTCTATGAAGACGTACATTAAAACCTCATCTTTTATCAAAATGTGTTATTTTTCTATCATGTTATTTTCATAATATATATATTTTAAGGCTGTCAATGTTGAACAATATTTTCTATGAAGTGACTTTTTACCTTACATTCCATTGTGTATGCAATTTTTTAAATACTTTATATATAGAAAGTTTATTCTGACCCTATATTTGTATACTTTCAATGTTTATATACATATACATCTATAACAACGCTGTTTAATTTTTAAAAATATTTTATCCTGTAATTGTTGTTTGTTTAAATTGTGACATGTATGTCCCAAAGAACAAAAGCATATAGGTCATGGTCATTTCACAATCGCCTGTAATTTTTTCATGCTTTTAGAAAACTAAAAAAAAACTGAATAACAACTGTATTACTTCAGTTTTTTTACTTTGGTAAATTAAAAAAAACAACAGGTTTGGTTTAAGGATGTCGGGTATTTGACATCTAATAGAAGACTGTGTAAACTTTACATTTCAACTCTTAACTCAAAACCCCCGAAAACGACTTAGGCGATTGAGAAATGACCGTGACGATTGTGAAATGACCTTGACGATTGTGAAATGACCTTGACGAATATGTTCAAACAATATGTTCTTTCTTGTAATAGTAATATGGTTAAGTTATATTTTTGTAAAAAAAATATTTTTTTTTCCACACAATAAATGTGTAAACTAGTGTGTTCTTTTATCTGAGCATCTGATATTATTTTATACTATCAGAACAAACACTAGCCATTGGATAAAATTTCTTCCATTTATTGTTATTAATTGTAATTTGTATATCATAACACAATACCCCCCCCCCCCCCATTAATTTATTGTCGGGAGAAGTTAATGTTAAAATAGTTTTATATTAACCCCTAAAAATCTTGGACATAACATGTGCACCTTTTAACATGTTTTTTTTTAGGATTGTGAATTTTTATATGCATATTAAAAGAAACAAAATTTAATTTTTCCCTTGAAATTGTTTTGCTTTTTTTTGTGTATAAATTTTCATGCTTTTTAGCTAAGTTGATTCTAATCATCAATGATAACTGTTAAAAATAATTCAAAATATGTATTAGAAGGCATAATATGTCTATACAAACTGCTGTAAACTTAAAACAATAACTTTTTGTCATGGAAAATAATAATTATCATTTTGCCTTGTCTGAATAAAATATCACATCATTTTAAAGTTTTTTTTTTGGCTTCTTTTTGTTTAATATAATGGCCACTTTTGAAGGCCTTCATCTTTGGTTCCCTTCCCTCCCACATTGCAGTATTCGTCCCACCCCTCTCCCCTTTGCAATTCTGATTATACCACTGGTCAGGGCCGGCTTATCCATATAGGCGAACCAGGCGGCCGCCTAGAGCGCAAAATCTTGGGGGGCGCAAAATGGAATTTTTTTTTTAATTTGGGTATTTAAAAATATAAACTATATTAAAGTTTAGTGTTTCTGTGCGCTACTAGCATAGGCAGATGGATTATTTGGTAATGAAAGGCGAAGGGCATTTTATTTAAGTTGTCTTAGTACATAGGAAAGTATGCCCTAACATTAAGCTACTTAGTTTGGCAACCTCGCTGTGCGTAGCGGTGTGCAAAAAAGGCAACCCCTCACTTCCCCCGGCCACACCCTGGATGCGATGCGAAGGAGGAATATCATAGTGAAGTGACGTAACCTTCAAGTCAGTTCGTGAATCGTAAGTCGTGAAGGCGCTGAGTTGTGTGCATTGGCAGTGCAGTTGTTGTTTTTGTGCATTTTCAGACTGTTAATTACGAAAACGAGTACATTAAATCCCCTATGGCACAAGATGTTAAGTCGAATTGATGTACTAACACCTTTGCGGTAACAGTTATCTCAAGTTTGTGATGCTTTTGATGAGATTTCTAAAGACACTAAATGGATCTAGTGTCAGTATTGTGAAGGTAGAAGCACTTGGGTTACTTAAAATTATCTCAGAATTCAAATTTATTGCTGCATTTGTCACATGGCACAGCATTTTGTTTCAAGTAAACATAACTAGTAAGATATTGCAAGAAAATGACTTGAGTCTCCAGAGAGCAGTTAGTCACCTGAAAAAAAAAACACGAAGTTTTTGGTTACAGCTAGAAGTGATTTAGAGTTCAATAGAGTTCTGGTTGATGCTAGTGAAGTAGCAGCAGAAGTTGCATGACATAGCGTCCAATATATTGGACACTTTTTCCAATTTTTTAATTCCCATACCTTTAGATTTATGCAAAAGATATTTTGTTCTGTGTCTTAATGTTTCTATGGACCATGTTTTTTAATAGCCAAGAGCCGGTACTCTTGACTACTTTTTTTTCAATAACAATGACAATGGAAGACGTTCAAGGCCTTAAGAGGAAAGGGACATTTAATTTTTTTTTGTACTCAAAACAATACATCTAATAATTTAAAAATCCATTGTAAGTGTGTATTTATGTTACAGCTACATAACTAAACATATTCTAGCGTATATATTTTGATATTTATAAGTCAGAATGATTTTTAGTGCCATGTCCAGTTTATTGGACACCATGCATACAAGGAGGAAACACTATTTATTGGGATGTCCAAAATATTGGACGCCATGCATAGGAGGACTCTTACAGCGTATTGGTAGAATATAATAAAAAATGTAGTATGTATGTAGATATCAAATAGAATGACAAAAGAGAAGAATGTTTTTTTTATTATATTGTACAAAGCTCAAAAGAAAACTTATATTAAAAATATAATGTAAATGTAACCTAAAAACTTTGAAAAACCATACAATGAATAAAAAATAAACGTTTAAAAAATATATTACTTTATTGGTGTTGCTAATTTTTCTCACTTTTTATTATAAAATGTATCATTTACAAACTGATACATGCTATATTTACATGTGTTTAATTGCTAATTATAAAAAGTTTCAAAATATGTAGTCAAATTATGATTATACTTTAGAGACTACTAAAAATAAAATTATTTGTCTATTTCGTCTTATGAGGACAAAATGGATCCTGGCGTTCATGGCGTCCAATATATTGGACATTCTGACCCCACCCCCACGGGCACGATAGGTCAAAAATTGTTTTTTCAGAGTTATTTTTATGTTGATAGAAGGCTGTGTACCAAAAATCAACTCTGTATCTCGACTCCTTCATATCTCATGCAACAAAGGGTTAATATTTAAGGAAGAGAAGGTCCAAATTAAAAAAAGAAGAACATGGTTGATTACGAATCAACAGATGAATAATATGTAAATATTGCAGATGACCCCTCAGAAAGTTTCAAGATCCACTTTTATGTTGCTGCTTTAGACACAACTGCTTATGCGGTAAAATAACGTTTTTCCCAGTTAAATAAAGTAGCCTTTCTGGTGTCTTTGGATTTTTGTACAACATTCCTGACTTTAAAAACATGACTACATCAGAAGTTAAGTCAATGTGCAAAAACTTGGACAAAAACATTAACAATTGAAAAAGATGAAGGTTTGAATGAATCTGACATTGCTGCTGTACGACAGTGTTCTGAATTAAGAGCAATTTCTCATCATCTCCATGACTCAGTATCAAACCCTGAAGAAGTCCTCAACTACATTTACCAACAGAATCTTGGAAATGGATTTACTTACATTTATGTAGCCCTTCATATTTTGCTTACGTTGGCATTTTCCGTAGCTAGTGCTGAACGAAGTTTTTCAAAACTTAGCTAATTAAAACCTTTCTGCGTAGTACAATGTGTCAGGAGAGACTTGCGGGTCTGGCGACAATTTCTATTGAAAGTGAAATAGCAATACAGTTAGACTCAAAAGCCCTCATACAAGAATTTGCTAAGCAGAAAGCAAGAAAGGTACCATGACGGTTTTAGTCTTTAGGAGTATAAATACTGTTAATCAGTATTTAAAAGTGACTTTTGGACCGTAGTTAAGAAAACAATAATCCAATATCAAGTAGTCTTTGTGTGTATTTTTTTAAGAATTATAAAAACAGGAAAAAATATTTATAAACTAACTGTGACTTTCTGTTTGTTAGTAAGAAAACTGTAGGCCTACGTAATGCAATTATAAAACCTATAAACCAATATACCTAATCTAAAACTGTGTGTTAAGTAATTTTTCTAATAATAATTTAGATAATGCAAAGCCATTGTTACTTTTCATTTAACTGTTTTATTTACATTTCGCAGTCATCAATCAAATGTTATAGAATAGAATTCTTTGTTGGGCTGTAACAATTATTAATAAAAGCACATTTTCGAAGTTCCATACCCGACAGACCCCGCCAAAGGAACTTTAATGAGGGCGCAGAATTTGTTTTCGCATAGGGCGTCAAAAACCCTAGAGCTGGCCCTGCCACTGGTAATAACTCACTGGTCTGTTTGGCAATGTTGTCAGTAAGGTTGTCCCACTTTTTTTGCTCTGGATTTCAGGTTGACCTTCAAACAATATTTATATTCCAATGTTGATGAGTTCAGGCTAGGAACGGCTCTAGGGCTTTTGTCGCCCTAGCCGAAAACTAGTCTTGCGCCCTTAAAGTGCCTGCCCTCATTAAAGTGCCTTCGGCAGGCAGGGGATAAACTGAGAAGTGCTAGGGCATAGGCCTACCTTCCTATTTTCTAAGACAACTTAAAATACCCTTCACCTTTCATTACCTAGTAATTCGTCTGCCTATGCTAGTAGCGCGCAGAAGTACTAAACTTTAATTTAGTTTATATTTTTAAATCCCCAAATAAATAAAACAAATCCTCAATTATGCGCTCCCCCCACCAAAAAAAAAAGAATATTAATAATTAATTGCGCCCTAGGCGGCCGCCTAGGTTGCCTATATGGACGAGCCGGCCTTGGTTAAGGCTCTAACAAAGGCACTCTATGTCAGCTAACTACACTTGGCAATATAGACACCACACGCATAATATATATGAATCAATAAATACTGCAGCATTTGTTATATATTCCTAGTAGGTGTTCCAAACGCCTTCGGGGCTCCACTCCTGATTTGTTTAAGGTTTACTCCTTTAGCCTTTTCTATGTCCGCAAGGCAGCGGGGGTTTGTGATCGGAGTGTCCCCTCTCCTAGATGGAGTGTCTTCCCAGACTGACGGGAACCATCCGCCCGAAGCTATTGGTTTTGAGGCGCCAATTTTCCGCCTTCGCCCCTTCCTCTGTTAGTAGAAGCAGTTCCGCCGGGCTTAGTGACTAAACCACTCGAGCAGGCCAGAGGTTGGACTTGGTTGCAGGAGGCTGTTTGAGACGCATGCCTTACGGGAGCTTTTTATAGACAGTGGGAGCTTTTTATAGACAGTGGGAGCTTTTTATAGACAGTGGGAGCTTTTTATAGACAGTGGGAGCTTTTTATAGACAGTGGGAGCTTTTTATAGACAGTGGGAGCTTTTTATAGACAGTGGGAGCTTTTTATAGACAGTGGGAGCTCATCCGCCACTGACACCCCCGGCTATGGCAACTTTTGGAACCAGCTTCTGCAGTCGAACCGGCTCCAAATGTAGTGCCTCGCATTCCTTTGGGATATGCCGATAAGACAGAGAGCGGGGTTGTGATGCATGGGCAACTCACAATCTCCATATCAAAGCCCAGGCATGCGCCCCGGAGAGGACACTTCGGTGCTGCTGCAAAGCGGCAAAATCAACATGGGAGCCAGCAGTTACGAGTGATAAGTCCAACCTGATTGGTGTAAGGCACGGACGCTACGGGTTACCTCTGTTGGTGGGAGAGATCATCGCGCCTCATTGATAAGCTACCGCCCGCCTCAACCTGGGCAGCCCCCAGGCAATAAGGTGCTGATCCGCCACTGTCTGCCTGCTTCAAAGGGTGCTTGGAGCTTAGACAAAATCGACAAGCAGACGGTAACCAAAGCACCAGTTATACAAAAAATCAAAGTAAAAAAGAAACCACCAGTCTTAAGACTGGCAACCTGGAATGTGAGAACGATGTGTCCTGGCATTACCTCCGACCCCCAATTTACCACAGACAGCAGGAAAACTGCAATCATAAACAATGGACTGAAAATAGACATCGCAGCACTTCAAGAAGCCAGACTAGCCGAAGACGGCATGTTACGTGAAAAAGACTACACCTTCTTCTGGCAGGGCAAACCCCTTGTAGAACCACGCCTGTACGGAGTAGGCTTCGCCATTAAAAACAGTCTACTGCCAATGGTGACTCCCCCAGCCGGTGGAACAAAGCGCATCCTTGCAATCAGCTTGTCAACCAAGTCAGGCAAGGTGAATATTTTTAGCATCTATGCCCCAACATTATGCTCGCCTCAGGAAACAAAAGACCAGTTCTATGAAAAACTTGATGATAAAATTAAATCAATTCCGAAATCAGAGCACATCTTCTTATTGGGCGACTTCAATGCCAGAGTTGGATCAGAACACTTTGGAGTGAGGAAAATGAATGAAAATGGACAAAGAGTTCTGGAACTCTGCTCCTATCATAAGCTCTGTATCACTAACACAATCTTTAAGACAATTCCTCTCCACAATGTTTCCTGGAGACATCCAAGATCCAAACACTGGCATCAGCTAGACATGATCATCACAAGAAAAACTGCTCTGAACAACATCCTCCTAACACGCAGCCTCCACAGTGCTGAGTGCGACACAGACCACTCAATGGTGTCCTGCAAAGTTAGGATCAAGCCTATAGCTATACACCACACCACGCAAAAAGGCCGCCCACGTATTAAAATACCCGAAGCTCCCTACCCAGGACTCCAGAAAAAACTCAATGAGCAAATGGAAAAAGCATTCACGGAAAACACCTGCAAAAGCATAGAGGAGAGGTGGCAACTTATTCATGAAACCACGTACAACTCGGCACTGCTAACATTCGGGAAACAGACACAAAAGAACGAGGATTGGTTCGAAAGCAATCTTCCTGTTATACAACCTATCATCAAGACGAAAAGAACAGCTTTGATACAATACAAAAAGGACCCCTCGCAGAAAAACCTTGCGATTTTAAAATAAATGCAAGAAAAGATGCACAAAAGACTGCCAGACAATGCGCAAACAAATACTGGCAGGACTTATGCACAAATATCCAGACATAATAATAATAATAATTGGTCATTTATATCGCGCCTCACTCCATGCTAATGCAAGCATGCCCAGCGCGCTCACAAAAACGAAACGACAATAACACTCTAAAATAGTTTTAAACAAAGTTTCGACCGATGGAGGCACGATACGACAATAACATTTTAAAATAGTTTTAAACAAGTATTTTGCTGATGGATGTGTACTTCATCAACTTAGTTGAAAAGAAAAGTCTTCAAATTCTTCTTGAATGCTTTTTTGACAACGAGTTTTTCAGTGTCTCAGGTAAGCCATTCCACAGTGTAGGCGCCACAGATTCAAACGAGCGTACACCAAGAGTCTTTTTTCTGTGACCTTCCAAACCTGGAATTTCCAGGAGAGATTGTGTTTAAGATCGCAGCATTCTTAACGGGACATGCTTCGGTATAAGCTTATTGAGATATGCAGGTGCTGTGCCTTCCACGCATGCGCTGACCACGGAAACATTCGCGGTGTATACGAGGGGATCAAAAAAGCTTTCGGACCCTCTGTCAGTAAGGTTGCACCCTTAAAAGTATTAGACGGCTCCATCATAAAAGACAGAAAGACAGAGAAATGCAGATGATTCGGTGGGCCGAACACTACCAGAACCTTTATGCAACATAAAACACTGTCACTGCAACTGCTCTCGCTAATATACCAACCATGGAGGTAATGGAGGACTTGGATACACTCCCGACAGAAATAGAGCTCAGTGAAGCCATCGATAAGCTTGCACCCAGGAAAGCCCCTGGCGGGGATGGCATCCCAGCAGAAGCAATAAAATATGGGAAACCAGCCCCACTAAAACACCTGCACGAGCTGCTCTGCCAGTGCTGGGAGGAAGGAAGACTTCCCCAAAGATATGCGAGATGCGAATATTATCACGCTGTATAAAAATAAAGGAGATCGCACAGACTGCAACAACTACAGAGGTATTTCCCTCCTCAGCACCATTGGCAAGGCTTTCGCCCGCTTGATCCTGAAAAGATTACAGCTACTAGCTGAACGCATATATCCGGAATCCCAATGCGGTTTTAGGGCTGAGCGATCTACAATAGACATGATCTTCTCTCTCAAGCAACTGCAAGAAAAGAGCAGAGAGCAGAGGCAGCCATTATACATAGCCTTTATTGACATCACCAGGGCTTTCGACCTGGTTAGCAGAAGTGGCCTTTTTGCTATCCTAGAGAAGATCGGTTGCCCCACAAAACTCAAAACTTATCACCTCCTTCCACGACAATATGCAAGGAACGGTGCAATATGACGGCTCTGCGTCCCACCCATTTCCCATTAAAAGTGGTGTAAAGCACGCCGCGTACTTGCTCCAACATTATTTGGAATATTTTTCTCCCTTGTGCTGTCCAGCGTCTTCGAGATCTCTGAGGACGGTGTATTTATACGCACAAGATCTGACGGCAAACTATTTAACCTGGCACGTCTCAGGGCAAAAACCAAAGTACGCCATGTTCTAATACAAGAACTTCTCTTTGCTGATGACGCTGCTCTCATATCCCACACACAGTCAGGTCTTCAGAATTTGGTTAGCTCTCTGGCTCGTGCTTGTCAAGAGTTAGGACTTACCATTAGCCTCAACAAGACAGAAGTAATGGGTCAAGATGCAACGGATGTCCCCACCATCAACATTGGAAGCCACACCCTGCAAGTGGTAAAAGAGTTCACCTACCTTGGATCCATTATATCCAGTACCATTTCCCTTGAAAATGAGTTAAATAAACGGATAGGGAAAGCTTCTGCTGCCATGTCCAAGCTATCAAAGAGAGTGTGGGAAAATGGCAAGTTGTCACTGGCTACTAAACTGTCCGTATACAGAGCTAGTATTTTAAGCACCTTGCTATACGTCAGTGAGAGCTGGACAACATATATGTCACAGGAACACCGCTTAAACACGTTTCACCTACCCTGCTTGCGTCGAATTCTAGGCACCACCTGGGAAGCACGCAAATCAAACCAGGAAATCCTAAGCCAGGCCAATGTACCAAGCATGTATGCTTTGCTATCACAACGTAGACTGCGTTGGCTTGGCCACACCAGGCGCATGAATGATGGCCGAATACCAAAGGATATCCTGTATGGAGAAATGGCCGCAGGATCTCGAGCCACAGGTCGGTCTCTTCTTCGATACAAAGATGTGTGCAGACGGGACCTCAAAGAAATGGACATAGTCGAGGACTCATGGGAGGAGATTGCAGCTGACCGAGGAGCCTGGTGACAGGCCGTCTACAATGGGATGGCCTCCCAGGAAGCAAAAAGGGCCAGGGCTGACATTGACAGAGGGCAGAAAAGGAAGGCAAAAGCATCCTCCATACAGCCGCCCTTAATGTATAAATGCGTGGAATGCTTAAGGGACTGCCACTCAAGGATAGGGCTGTTCAGTCACAGCAAGCGCTGCCCCTCATTGAAATCACAAAACCCCAAGGGCGCATCCATTGTCTTGCGAGACAGATAGGAGCCATATATGTAAAATATTACAGTTTATTCACATAGATTGATTGCATCAATAATAGTAAATGATTTGAACGGATAATCAATTAAAATATACATTATCCAAATATGCATAAAGAATGGGCATAGGTGTGGACCCAGAAGCCGGAGACCCGTTAATGGAGATCCACCCCCTGGTCCGCTTACAATCAGACTGACTGTATAAAACAACGTTAATTTACGGCTAAACAAAAATGAAACACATTTAGGCTCAAAATAGGGCGTGGGGGGAGGGGCTTATTAATATTACTACAATTACTTTTGTTTGGGTTTATGATTAGTTTGATTGACAAGGGGGGGGGGGAATACCGGGGTAACACCACCATTCTCTACAAAATTCTCTACACTAAAAAATTGCTTTTGCGTGACTTGAAAAATTTGAACAATGATTGAACAGAACAGGTTATTGCAAACATATTTTAAAAAAAAGGTCTGTGCTATAATAAAGTTCCCTTTCGGTTTGCTTGTTGACAGGGACACGCTCTTTACAGTCTATGTAATGCATACTGATGATAATTAGCGAATCGGGGGAGGTAATAAAACCTTAGGCTACATAATTTGTCTTTTTCCATTGCCAAGTAAAGTTCCAATCAGTGTCGTAGCTAGGGATGGGCAGGGGGACATGTGTCCCCGGGGGCCACGTTTAGGGCGCCAAAATGTGTATTAAAACTAATTATTTAATTTTATTTTGATGTAAGCTAATGTATCCCAAATACGTTTGCAAGATTGAATTTTGGAGCTCCACAAATACCTTCATTACAAAACAGTTGTCAAGCATGATTTTTGCGCCCCCATTGAGCATTAAGGGGTGCCATTCTACTCATATACAAATGACACATCCACAATGTTTTTTTTTTTAAACGAAGATCAGTTCGGGTTCAAATATTATTCTTCATATACTGAAAGTGGCATCTGGTTTTAACAATTATACAGGTTGGATAATTTCGAGTCGAATATAGGATTTTAGTTGAGTGCAAGGAAGATAGAATAATACTTCACATAAGTTAAAAAGAGAAAGATATATCCTTTTCTCTGGCGCTATATTCGATGTTAGTGAAACAAAGACAGGGGACTCCCACATCTAATTGGGCATTGCAGCTTAAGGTAACAATAATTTCTCAAGTCATCAAATTTGTGGATGTGGATTTTCAAACTAAAAAAAGTAATCATTGAAGAACCATTTTTTGGTTTTGTTCAGATACATTCCAAAGACGCAGCAGGCCTTTAAAGAGTTATCGTAGAGTAACTGGACTCTGATAACATACCTCTAGCCAACTGTCAGTTACAATGTTATGACAATGCTGCTGTAATGACTGGGCATATATCCGGCCTTCAACAGCGAATATGTGCCAGAAATCACAGAGCATTGTTCGTCAACTGTGACAAACACAGATTAAACTTAGCAGGAATACACTCAGCTAAACAGGATCCAGTTATTATCACATTTTTGGAAGAGTTGAAAGTTTATATTTGTTTTTCTCTCGTTCAACAACTCGTTGGGAAGAATTAAAAAGAGTTGTACCAATCACAGTGAGAAGGGAGTCTGAAACACGCTGGAGTGCACGATCAGAAGCTGTTAAAGCTATTTATGAAGGACTAGATTAGATGAACTAGTAGGGCTGTTGAAAAATTTATCAGAAGATGCAACTAAAACGCCTGACACCATAAGTGATGCAGAAACTTTGCTGGAAGGTATATTAAACTATAACTTCCTAGTTTTGTTACATTTCTGGAACATCATACTTGGGAAAATTGATCGTGTCTAGAAACGGTTGCAGGATCCTACTATAGAGAATGAGCTATTAGTCTGTATTCTATTTCATTAAAATATCAGATGCTTCAAAAATGAACCATTTATACCGTAAAATTTCAAAATTTTCTTGGGGGCTCAAAGAGACTCTGTCGGTTCGAGTAGGGGCGCAGACTTTGTGTCATGTCCCCGGGCGCAGATGACCCTAGCTACGCCACTGGTTCCAATTGCAATATCTTTCACTGTATTTTTATGCAATTCATTAGCCCAGAGGTTCTCAAACTGTCGTGTGGACACGAGGCTGGAAATGATATAGGATAGAGGAATTTTATGCCAGTGATATTTCGCTACTTCACGGATCGACATTCTCGGATTCACGAATTGGCGAATTTTTTTCATTCTATTGAATTAGAAAATGTATTGCAGACTTTCCGGAAATTTCGAAAATAGTCGCCATATCGTAGGCCTACCGTAACAATCTTTCATTTTTTTTTACGTACAACTGCTGTTTTAATTCTTAACATTTGTACCTGTGTACTGTATGTACATACTGTAGACATCTGTAAATTACTGTAAAGGGTGGTTTCTTAACAGTACTTAAAGGGAGGGTTTCGAAAGTCCGAATACACGTAGGCCTAAAACTAATACTGTAATTGTACTCACATCCCACTATAAGTGCAACACCTGAACTTATGAATGTTAGAGAACATTCTATGAGGGAGAAATTTCTATTGGCTAATCTCATAGTTTTTGGCTTTTGCGGGGTTTGGGGGTAGCTCCTGCCGACAGGCTTTCAGTCTGGGCCTTGATTTCCAAAGAGTCTAGACGCATTTTGCTGTGCTCTCATCTATGTATTATATCAATGTACATTAGACTACATTTTGTTTTACTAAAAAGTTTTAAACTAACTGCTTGATTTGAATTGTTAAATAAAACGTTGGATTTGTTTCATAAAGGATTTACTTCAATTTATTATAAGTTAGCCAATATTGTTTTGTCAAGTTGAATAAAATATTATAATCTGTGGCACTGTCGGAGAAAGTAAATGAACTTGGGGGTCTAATCATCCCGAAGAACCTAGACAAAGCAGCTATGTAGGCTATTAGAAGTTTAATCCTGAATCAACGTGTGGCGGCCTAATATAATTAACCCAGTGCTCTCGAATTAAATGGATTCATCGAACGCTCTACTTTAACAACGTCAACAAAGTAGGCTATATCTTTACATTTATTTGTCTGCATAGTTCGCAAGTGAACAAACAGATGACTGCCACTTGTTTACCCGAAAAAGTAGAAAAATGCTATTTGTTATGGGGACATACCAGTCGGGAATAAGTAAAATAATAATTACTGATGTGACATTATCTTTTGTAATATATATCTAATAGTATCTAGGTGTAAGGTGTAAGATAGGGAAAATCGATTTTATACCCAAAAACATTTGTCGGTTAACAACCATTGCTATCTTAAATTCAATTCCTAATAACCACAAAACTATGACAGATAAACACAAAATTCTTCCACAGAAATATCAAACACAATAAGATTAAAATCTGAATTGACGGAAATTTTATTATCTTTACAGATTGATGTTTAAGATTTTTTTGTTGTTGTTATGATGAAAAATTTATTTGTTTTCTACAGAAATGAAAAAAATCTCTGTTTGCATGCAATTAAAGATATATATATGTATAGATCTATATATAATGATTTATCATGCACAAAATAAATGCAATAGGCCCCATCTGTATTACTTTTAAAGTTATAGACTTTTATGTCGGAAAAAAAACAACAGAAAACAAATAATAGAGACAAGCATAAAAACGAAAAAAAACAACCTGTACAATTAAAAATACATATGCAAATTATATGTTTTAACATTTGTCAATTTTAAGGGTGATATATTTTAAATTGAATTATTTTTTAATTAGATTGTTGGATGATACAAATATTTAAAAAAAAAAAAATTCACTATTAGCAAAAAAAAATAAAAATGACCGGACAGGTAAACAATGATATATTACACAATGTAACAAAAACTAACTTTTTCTCTGTTTATGGAAATTTTTTGATGTTTCTTAATTAATTTGAGTATGCTGAGTCTGAATATGACATTGTTTTTTTTTTATCGCATCAACCGTTTGATAATAAAATCAAAAAATCAATAAAGGGGTTAGCTGCATTATTAAGCTATGTCATGTAGTTACATGTTAAATATTGTAATGTTCCCCCCCCCCATATCATATATGACTAGGATTATATTTGACTAGTATAGACTAAACAAAAAATTAAATTTATAATGATGTGAGTATTGGTTACCATGGCAATGGCGGCCATCTGAAAAATAAACATATCTATTTAAATCTTAAATTTTTTTTTTCTAAACTAAGATGATTTAATGGAAGTTTTAAATATATATTTGTTGTATTAGAGTTTTTTGTGGGTAATAGGGTAGTTTTAATTGTTATTCTTTAAGAAATTATTAATTTATAATTTTTATCATTTTGGTCTATATAAATTGCCCACAAAATTATTTTATAACTCATAAATAATATTCATTAAAAAATTATGAAAGATACAAACATACAGTAACTAGCTAGTTATCTGCAATATACATCTATGCATCATCCTTATAACTTTAATTAACATATCTCAAAAGACTTGAAAAATTTTAAGATTTTACTGACCAAAATACCACAAAAACAACATTTAGAGAAAATGACTGAAAAAAACCTTTCCATTTTTTTTTTTTTTTACTAGACTACACCACAAACATATATTTTATCAACAATGTCATATACATAAACAGAAAAACAACATTAAACACTAAATTGTCCAGGTTTGTTCATTGTACCTTTCTTTGATTTCTTACGGCGTTCCGCTTCTACTTGTCTTTTTTTCATTTTTTTTCTTTTAATTTGATTTAATTATATTTAATTAGGTCACTAACAAAATTTTCAATCTTTAGAAAAAAAAACTACAAAGTTTTCCTCATTTTTAATGGGGACTTAGTAGTAATAGTAACTGTAGTCTAAGCAATCATGTTCTAAGTTATCAATTTATAAATAAATGTAGAAAGTTTCAAATAAATTAATTGAACGATTTTTGATTTAGATGCTTGGAGGCTCCATGGTGCAACATTTGTTCATTAAATCGTACCCAAAATGTGCTTATATTTTTTAAATAGTTCTAAATCAACATAAATAAACATATAATTATATAGAAAATAGACAAAATAAAGCATATAAGGTGCCAGGTGGTAATAAGGCCCACTTGTCTAAACTAATGAAAAATATTTAAATCACTATTTTATTATTATTTTCAATGATATTTAATATGGTATCACAAAATGGCTTATTTTTAAAAATATGATAATTTTTTATTTTGTAAATGTTAGATCTAAATATTAAATAAATACAGTTTCACAAATTTGTTTATTATTTCTTTATTTTTTAAAGGGCCTAGTATATATTATATGGGCCTAATTACCCGCCTATGAGGGTAATATGGCCCATTGAGGACATGTTACACAAATATGAATACATTTAGTTCTAAGTAATATCTCAATAAACAAATACCATGTTTACATTGAGTAATGTTTAATCTTAAGCAGCACTCAAAAATATTTTTCTAAGCTAATATTTTATTGTTTAGGTAGCTAAAAGTCTGTTAGGGCCTTAATACCCCCAGGTAGCTTATAATAATATATAATGCTATAAATGCATTACACATATACGAAAACTCCAAAATATACTTTATGTTTGTTCTCAAGAAATCTTGATGATAGAGCAAAACTAATGGTACCATTAAAATCAGCATACCAAAATTAAGTAAAAAGCAAAACAAAATTAACATAAACTAAAATGTTGTTACATGTTGTCATTTGGTTTCCCCACATTGTCAATAACATTTAATATTAGTATTTAAGAAAGCTATGTTATGCTTTTATATACAGCTGATAAAATGTTATTGAGAAAGGTTTGTAATAAAATGAAGTTACAAATATTAATAACAAATTCTATGTGGCGAGGGGTGGGGGGGGGGGAGGAGGGGGATGAATTATAACTGAAATTTTTTTTTAAAGTTTCTTTTTTTTTTCCACAGTTTATAACTAAACAATGAAATGAAAGAAAATCCTATGAAAACACTGGGCTTCTACACGTTGCTGTGGCCACAATATTGAAACTTTTTTCATAATTTATTATTTTTAGACCTGTTTTATCAACTAGTGATCATTTTCAAATTAAAAAAGAGTTCATTTAATAGTAGGTTCAGAAAGCACTGAAAATTGAGATATGTGTAGAAAAAAGGCTATAGTAGGCCTATAATATTTTCAAATAAAAAAAAAAGTCATTAAAATAAACAAAATAGCATGTCGATCCCGATACAAAAATGTTGTTTTCTTGGTACTATCAGTCCACAAATGATTGTAGTCGGTTGCACAAGCGGCCTTTGTTTTCTTGAAACTGCACAACACATTGTATTTATCAATATACTCAAAGTGAAAGGAATTTGGCTAGAATGAATGTTGCTGAAGCGACCATCACACTTGCTTGCAAACTTTGAGCTTAAAAAAAAAAAAAAAAAAATTGGTTTAATTCCCATTTTAACAATATTAAATGTAGGGATGTTAAAACCATTATTTTTTCTAAAACTGGTTTTCGGTTCTATAAAACCGGTTTAAAACCGGATTTTCGCCCCCCATCTTCGCGCAATGTCACAAGTTACAGGCCGGAAAAGCCAAATGTGCGTAGTTTTGTAGGTAGGCTATATTTGAAAAATACTTCAAACTTAATTAGTGTTTGCATTCAAGGGGCTGATTTGTGTGAATACAATAAGATTTTGTACTCTTTACCATAAAATTCTTTAGAACTAAAAAAAAGTCTGAGCCAATTGATTAAAACCGATAATAGCTTTCAATTTTTCAATAGTGATAATCAAATTACTGATTATCGTTGACCATATTATTAAGAAGCATTTGAAGAGGCTTATATGGTAACTTGTAAAATAATATAATGAAAGGTTTCGCGTTGCACAAATCAAAAGAATGTGTATTAAATAGTGCCGTTAATAATAAAGCATAGACGCTGTGTCTAGCCGAATTGTTCAGGGTCACAGGGAAGGGCTAGTTTGCGTCTCTCCATTGCGTCCATCTTTCATTGCTTTGCAGCGCACATCTAAAAGATGAGCCGAAAAGTAAAAAGATTCATGTTAATTGTAGCTGTAACTTAACAATTGGTTTAATGTTGTTTTTATCGCAAGCCATAGTTGGTATTTGGAAACACAAGAAACACAATATCTAAGACTAAATAGTATTAGCAAGGCATTTCAGAAATTTATGCATGCGAATCCAACATTATTTATTAAAAAATATTTCCATTAGAACCAAAAAAAAAGGGTCTTCTACTTGAAGTAATTAATGATTACCTTCCAACTTCCAACCAACAAACATTAATCCGGTTTTGAAAAGCCAAACCGGTTTTTGGTTTAAAAACCGGAATCCGGTATTCCGGTTTTCGTTTAACATCCATAATTAAAAGGAATAAACAAAATATTTGTAATGTGGGTTAAAAGCCGAGACGATGAGGGAGATAGGCCTATGTTGGGAAGATGACATCAGGGAGTGGACCGGCTTGTCTCTTGGGGATTCCCAGAGGGTGGCGGCGAGAGACCGAGACCACTGGCATACGATCGTTAAACAGTCAACAAATGATGCCACAACGACCCTCACTCGGGTAATGGGATAGGTGAAGGTCAAGTTAGAGAAATTACGTTTCGTTTTACATGCAGTATTGGTGGTGTTGCGTATGGAACAAAACGTAAAGTATTACTTCCCATATGTGTTGGTCCATTTGGCTAATAAATGTTTTCAATACAATAATATTTAAGGCGCCTTTGCGTTGTTTTTTCAAACTAATGTCTGGTATTCATTAGATCATGAATGTGCATTCAGACTCACCGCACAAAACTCGAAAACATACAAACATAAATATAACAAGCTCCGGTGTGGATGCAGGATTTAAGCTCGAGACCCTTGAGGAGACAATCCTAACGCGCTGCCGCTAGAGCAAAGCGTGATATTAACATTATGTGCATTGGTACAAAATATTTTGATTTGTTTTTTTTTTGTTACTTACCAGTGTTAAACCACGACCAAGCATCTGTAAAAAAAATGATAGATATAGCTATAACCAAGCACGTAAAAATAATAGTCCTATATTTTTTGTAAATAGGTTATGACTAACTCTTAATATTTATTGAAGTATTCCAGCTATGTTCTCCTAGGTGTGAGGGGGGATGTTAGCACTGTAACTGTTTGGTATTGAGGTATGAATTAACCGGACTCCATGAGCAAATATAAACCTCACTAAAAATCTATGTGAGTTCTGGAGTTCTATGCCTTGGCGCTTCAGTGGCATTATTGCCCTGAAAAATTAACGATCATAGTAATTTGGGTACACTGTAAGACAATGAATTTTTCGGCCAGTGAATTCCGCAATTAATTACAGTGAACACTCGCTACTTCGGGGTTCGACATTTGCGGATTCATAACTTCGCGGATTTTTTTCATTATATTATTTGAGAAAATATATTGCGGATTTTCCGGATATTTCGAAAATAGTCGCGATAAGTGAAGATCGAAAATATTTAGTTAATTCCACTGTGACTGTGTACTGTATGTTTATAGTGTAGATATTTGTAAATTACTGTAAAGGGTGGTTTGTTAACAGTATGTAAAGGGAGGGTTATGAAGGGTCCGAATACACGTTAAATAGCAAGCAATCTCACAGTTCACACTAATAGCCATTACGATTGCAACAGTAGTATAGTATAAAAGTGCCCGATTGTATGTTTCGATAAAAAAAACACTATTTAACAGAGAGTTTTCAGTTCATGTTATACACAGTGTGTTTGATTTGTTTATATTTACCATTACCAAACCCACGTCTTACATCTGTAAATAGAAGAAAAAAAAAAGAATAAAATAAAAAAGACCTGATTTTAAGAAGAACTATATTTCTAACTATATTTCTGATTATGGGAAGAACGATCTGTATTTCTGATTGAGAAAAGAATGACCTTTTTTTTTTTTATTGCGGGAAGAATGGCCTGTATTTATGATTGTACCACTTCTGTACCCATGCGAAAGTGCAGGTTTACGAGGTTATGTCGCGTCGTTAAGTTCAGTGGAAAATTTGCATGGGCGGGGAGTGGATTTCATGTATCTAGGTAATTCCAAGCATGCTCCTTCGAATGTTCCTAAGTAAGTTACCATTTTTAAATCATAAGATTCGATTGCTTCTGAATATTCCCTAAAATGGAGATGTTCACTGGTTATAAACACAAAGACAGCTCACCTTTGCACGTGTAATCTATTTTCACGTAGCCATCACTGCATTCACATTCTTCCTCATCAGAGTCACAGTAACCTGTGTAGCCAGTACCATTACAAGTAGAATCCATACTGCATTCACGACCTGGATCTAAATTAAAATAAAAAGTAAATATATTTTATTATACGCTTAATGTAACAATGCATTTATGGCAATAGTGTGAGAAATTCAAACGGAGTGCGAACTGTTTTAAAGTAAAAAAACGCTTGACCTATATTTTTTATACAAGAAATTTAAAATCCTTTTTTTTAGCGGGTCTGCGCGTTCTGTTGAAAAAAAAAGCTCACTTTGCCAAATCTGGCCCGCGTGCTTTAGGTTACCAGCTCCTGGTCTACGGTACAGTGAGGAGATTAAAACAAACTTAATTTTTAATATACTAAAACAGTCATTTCTCATAAAACGTAAAGAGCAGAATTGCAAATTGACATTTATGGCAGTCATGTGCATTTCGAATTGTGATAGTGGCGTGTATTTCTGATTGTGGGAAGAACGGCGTGTATTTCTGAATGTGGGAAGAACGGCGTGTATTTCTGATTGTGGAAAGAACGACGTGTATTTCTGATTGTGGCAAGAACGACGTGTATTTCTGATTGTGGCAAGAACGACGTGTATTTCTGATTGTGGCAAGAACGACGTGTATTTCTGATTGTGGCAAGAACGACGTGTATTTCTGATACGGCGTGTATTTCTGATTGTGCGAAGAACGACGTGTATTTCTGATTGTGGCAAGAACGGCGTGTATTTCCGATTGTGACAAGAACGACGTGTATTTCTGATTGTGGAAAGAACAACGTGTATTTCTGATTGTGGAAAGAACGACGTGTATTTCTGATTGTGGCAATAACGACGTGTATTTCTGATTGCGGAAAGAGCGACGTGAATTTCTGATTGTTGAAAGAACGACGTGTATTTCTTATTGTGGGAAGAACGACCTGCATTTCGGATTGTGGTAAGAACGACCGGTATTTCTGATTGTGGGAAGAACGACGTGTATTTCTGATTGTGGGAAAAACGACCTGCATTTCTGATTGTGGGAGGTACGACCTGCATTTCTGATTGTGGAAAGAACGACGTGTATTTCTGATTGTGGGAAGTACGACAAGCATTTCTGATTGTGGCAAGAACGACGTGTATTTCTGATTGTGGAAAGAACGGCGTGTATTTCTGAATGTGCGAAGAACGACGTGTATTTCTGATTGTGGCAAGAACGGCGTGTATTTCCGATTGTGACAAGAACGACGTGTATTTTTGATTGTGGAAAGAACAACGTGTATTTCTGATTGTGGAAAGAACGACGTGTATTTCTGATTGTGGCAATAACAACGTGTATTTCTGATTGCGGAAAGAGCGACGTGTATTTCTGATTTTTGAAAGAACGACGTGTATTTCTGATTGTGGGAAGAACGACCTGCATTTCTGATTGTGGTAAGAACGACCGGTATTTCTGATTGTGGGAAGAACGACGTGTATTTCTGATTGTGGGAAAAACGACCTGCATTTCTGATTGTGGGAGGTACGACCTGCCTTTCTGATTGTGGAAAGAACGACGTGTATTTCTGATTGTGGAAAGAACGACGTGTATTTCTGATTGTGAGAAGAACGACGTGTATTTCTGATTGTGGGAAGAACGACCTGCATTTCTGATTGTGGCAAGAACGACGTGTATTTCTGATTGTGGCAAGAACGACGTGTATTTCTGATTGTGCCAAGAACGACCTTTATTTCTGATTGTGGGAACAACGACCTGCATTTCTGATTGTGGCAAGATCGACGTGTATTATTGATTGTGGCAAGAAGGGCGTGCATTTCTGATTGTGGCAAGAACGACGTATATTTCTGATTGTGGGAAGAACGACCTGTATTTCTGATTTTGGCAAAAACAAAATGTATTTCTGATTGCGAGAAGAACAACCTTTTTTTCTGAGTGTGGGAAGAACGACCAATATTTCTGATTGTCAGAAGAACAACCTGTATTTCTGAGTGTGGGAAGAACGACCAGTATTTCTGATTGTGAGAAGAACAACTTGTATTTCTGATTGTGGGAAGAACGACCTGTATTTCTGATTGTGGGAAGAACGTCCCGTATTTCTCATTGTGATAAGAACGATGTGTATTTTTAATTGTGTGAAGAACGACCCGTATTTCAGATTATGGGAAGAACGACGTGTATTTCTGATATTACAAAGATTTTGTATTTCTGATTGTACAAGATTGTGCATTTCTGATTGTTCTAATGTCATGAAAACACTTGACAGTGTAGCCTTCTCAACGACATAAGAAATAAATGTAATGTTTATCAATACCGTACAAAATCTAAACTTAGAACAAATTAATAAAAAACCAACAAGAAACCATAATATACTAGATTTATTCTTTAAAAAAAGACGACCAGGACTAGTAATAGATTAGGAAAATATTATTCTCTGGTCTTTCAGATCATGATATTGTCAGAGTTAATAACATAATCAAAACCGAAATATGCCAGAAACCTAAAAGAATAATTTATCTCTGGAATAAATGCAATACAACAGATATACATCAAGCAGCAATAAAATTTCAAATTACTTTCCTTAATAAATACAATATAAACAGTCCAGTTGAAGATATTTGGCAATTCATAAAAACAAACTTAAAAACATTAATTTGTGATTTCGTGACAACAAAACAAACATCAAATAAAATTAACAAATGTTGGTTTAACACTAAACTAAAGAAACTGTGTAAACAAAAAGAAAATCTGTTCAAAAAATAATTTAAGGCAACTAATTCAATTAGACTACATAGAGAATACGTAAAAATTAAACATTTAACTCAGAAACTAAGCAGACAACTGCAAAATGAATATATAAACAATGTAATTTCTAAAGATAATTACAAAAACTTATGGTCCTACATTAAATTACACTACCTGCATAGCTCCACTAAAAGGCCAAAACAATGAAACTTATAACGACAATGAAACTAAAGCTAATATCCTAAACACACACTTTGCATCATCTTTTTCAAACAAAGAAATCTCCATAAATTTAAACAAACTAGAAGAGATAGGAAATATAAATGTAGATGAAAAAGGAGGCATTAAACAACTCTTAACCAACTTAAAAGTAAACAAATCTTCTGGTCCAGATGAAATACCAGCACAACTGCTTAAAGAACTAACTAATGAAATATCTCCAATCTTAAAAATACTTTTTCATACCTCTCTAAACCAGGGCAAAGTGCCCAAAGATAGGAACGTAGCCAATGTAACCCCCCTTTTCAAAAAAAGGAGATAAATCTGACCCCGGAAATTACATAGCTGTTTCCCTGACAAGCATAACTTGTAAAATACTTGAGCATATAATATATAGTAGTATAGTAAATCATCTAGACAAGCTTAATGCACTGTACCCTCACCAACATGGGTACAGGAAAAACAGATCATGTAAAACTCAACTAATAGGTTTAATAGATGACTTGTCTACGGGATTTTGTAGATAATAACAACCAAATTGATGCTATATTACTAGATTTTTCAAAAGCATTCAACAAAGTTCATCATTCTAATCTACAAAAAAACTTAAATATTGTGGCATCTCTGGCTATCAGTGGATGAAGGACTTTCTTAGAGGTAAAGAACATACAGTGATAATAAATGGCTCTAAGTCATCATAAATAACGATAAACTCAGGAGTTCCACAAGGAACTGTTCTAGGAACCCTATTTTTTCTGCTTTATATTAATGATCTTCCAAATTGCATTAACATAGGTACAAAAGTAATATTATTTGCCGATGATTGCATAATTTATAGAATAATAAAGACAGTAAAAGATAGTGAACTCCTACAAAAAGACCTAGATGAACTACAAAAATGGGAATCAAACTGGAGTATGTCTTTTCACCCAGAAAAATGCCAACTAATAAGGGTATCCAAGAAAAAGAAACAAATAATAGCAAACTACTTCATTCATGGTAAAGAACTAACTACAACTAACAATGCTAAGTATCTAGGAGTGATAATAAATGATAAGTTCTCTTGGAACCCTCATACTCATATTGAAGAAGTAATTAAAAAATCAAACAAAACATAAGGCTTCATAAAAAGGAACGTTTACAAATGTAATAAGAATGCTATCTCACATTAGTTAGTCCTATACTAGAATATGCAGCATCTGTATGGGACCCATCGAATAAAGAAAACATTTAAAAAATTAGAACTAATTTAAAAAAGAGCTGCAAGGTATATAACTAGTGAATATTTCCAATTAACAAGAGAAACACCATTAATCAAATCATTAAATCTAGAAACACTAGAGGACAGAAGGGCAAAGAGTAAAGTAGTAAGAATACATAAAGCATTAAACTCTAATTTAGAAATATAACCCAATAACTACCTGTTGCAAAGCCCAGATAAACATAAAGATAAAAATACTTTCCTTATCCCTTATGCGAGAACAAATGCATATAAGTACTCTTTCTTACCGAGTGGCATTTGGGATGGAATGGGTTACATGAACAAACCAGGAAGACAAGTAACTTAACATCATTTAAAACATTAATAAAAATGCAAGACTAGACTCGGACCACGGACGAGCGTAGGACGCAATAATCTTCTTTATAGAAGGAGGGTCTGTAATGTATACGATAAGATACGACTTTTGGCATCGCCTGTGCATTCCATACCGTCTACTGTAATGATATATAATTAAAATGAGCAAATGTAAACCTCACTATTAGAGACCGACCGATTTTTGGTTTCGGCTTCGTTTTCGGCGCCGAAAATAGGCAAAAAGCCTTTTCGGCGTGTTTTCGGTTTCGGCCAAGCCAAAATGTTAGTTTTCGGTTTGTTTACGGTTTCGGCCGAAACTGATATTGACTTTCGGTCATCAGGCGAATATCTATTTTAACTTTAAAAATTCATAATGCTACGCTATTGCTGCATCTATTACTCTGCTTATTGATACTTTCATTTAGTTAAACTGTTGTGAATTAATCTGTGTGAAGTAGGCATGTTAAACGAAAACCGGATTTCGGGAGGAAATCATTCATAAATGTGTCCCACGATTTATTCATTTTTTTATCTGAAGAAATATTTGTAGACACTGTTTGATAAGCACAAAACAATTTCGTAACATTATATTCCTTGCAAACACTCGTTTGTCAGAGGCGAATTATAGGTGTTTTTTTGTTTCTGTTTTTTTCGAATTCCGAATATTGATTGTGAATTTGCGATACAAGTACACACAACAGCACATGCAGATGTTAACGCTAGTCGTCGACACAGCCATTTGATCTACGTATTCGAAAAGAAAAAAAACTGGAATTTCCCCACTGATGCTGAACACTTTTTTAACAGACAAACAGACCGATAGACGTAAGGTTGCGAGATACTCGGACTTCACAAAAGGAGGACATAGAAAAACAAAAAGAATGACATATTTAGTGTTTCGCAAGCCACAATCAGTTCAGTTTTATGACATTAGCTGCCAATAATTGTATATTAGTAAAAACTGACCCAACATTTTATTTAATGTAGACTGAAAAGCAACTTGGGCAATAAAAAAAAACAACAACTTTGCAGAGCATGTAAGGTTCTTTAAAAATTTTTTTAATTTTCTTGCCGGACATCTGTCAACCCTAGATATATGTGTCTGGAATTTTATTCATATTCTACAAATATTATTTTAATGAGTGTAACATATAGATCTAACATCCACCGATTTATATTATAATTATAAAGGTCTAAATTCATGACACTACAGCTTTTGACTTCTGTAATCCAAAATCAACTTTTTTAAAATAAAGATTTCACCACGTTCTAAGGATCAATGGACCTTCGTATTTTTTTTTTAGTATAATCAATGCAAATTTGTCTTTTCCAAACTATAACTTACTTTGCCCGGGGGCGGAGAGTGGGAACAGAAAATGGGTAAAAAAATGATATTTAGAACCGAAAATAGGTTTTAAGAAAAAAAAAGATATTAACATTTCTAATGTGAAGTAGACGACTGAAGTTAATATTAACGGATTTTTTAATCACTTCAAAGAATGGCTTACTCAATTAGAGTGCCTATAAACTAGTTAATATTACACATAAATGTGCAGTCTTTTGAAATCATTTGTTTCGCATTTTCGGCCGAAGTTGTAGTTAAACTTTTGGTTTCGGCTTGGGTTTCGGCCGAAAGTCAATGTATAATATTCGGTATGGTTTCGTTTTCGGCCGAAACTTAAAAAAAATTTCGATCGGTCTCCACTCACTATGAATATATCGTATCTGTGTGGGTTCTGGAAATAATGCCTTGGCGCTTCAGTGGTATTATTGCCTTGAAAAATTGACGATCATAGTAATTTGGGTACACTCTTAAGACAATGAATTTTTTCGGCAAGTGAATTCCGCAAATACAGTGAACACTTGCTATTTCGTGGTTCGACATTTGCGAATTCATGACTTCGCGGATTTTTTTCATTATATTTTTTTTGAAGATATATTGCGGATTTTCCGGAAATTTCTAAAATAGTCACAATATATGAAGATCGAAAATATTTAGTTAATTTCACTGTGCCTGTGTACCATATATTTATAGTGTATATATATATATGTACATTACTGTAAAAGGTGGTTTTGTTAACAGTATGTAAAAGTAGGAATTTTAAAGGTTAATACACGTTAAATAATTACAGTAAATATGGTTTTCCTACTTTGCGGATTTTTTTAGCTTTCATCATATGTTTATTAATTATATTCTTCACATGTTAATACTTTAAAAAAATGTATTTGTATTATGCCTACAAAACAAAATAGTAAACAAAAAACGCGACATTTTGAAGGTTTTGTGTTTTGCTTGCCGGAATGAGGACACGAGTCTAAAAAGGAGGACATGTCCTCCTTTTGCCGGACGTCTGGCAACCCTGATCTAACGAAACATGGTGGCTGGAATAACAAAGGAACACAAAGACACCAACAAACTGTCTGCAGAGTACATTCCTACTTCCAGTTTTTTTGCCGCTCAGTACATCTAAATTAGGCGCCAGTGACTGGAGTTCGTTATGTAAGCCATGTAAGCGATGGCTGGGATGGGCAATAGAACTAAACACAACAATAGTCCCTCTCTGAGACTATAAGTAATGAAGTGTATTGTGTGAATCTCCGACATGGAGAATAAATTATATTTATAAAATATTTCCTTCAGAAAAATAATTCGTAGCCCAACAGATGAAGTACGAAATACTTAGCCTACCTTATTTCCCTTTAACATCCCTAATTCTGATATATAGACATATATGTTTGCTGACTACGTTATAATAGGTGAAACATTATAATTAGGTGGATTAGGCTACACATAGTTCTATTTAGTGATTTTTACTTTTTAATTTCTAATTTTCTGTAAAAATTGTATGAGATAAAAAAAAATTCAGTGGCGTCGGGTGGTAGGGTGGCAAATAGTGCAAGGTACGAGAGGTAGGGGACAGGGATGGCAATTACAGTGTGTATAATGTTTGTGTGTGTGTGGGGGGCAATAATGCAAGACGGAATAGTGAACATAATATGGTTAAAATAGAAGGCTATAATTAAAAACTGGTGCACAATTTCCCCCTACACTATTTAACAACTAACATTGTACCAAAAGCTCATTAGTGAAACGTAAAATTAGAAAAGTTTAAATATTTCTATGAAAAGAACAATAGTAAACAAAGGGAGAGAAATATTGTTAAGAGCCTCAGATTGGAAAAAAAATGTGGGAGGGGGAGTGAGGGGGGTAGGAACTATGTTACACCCCCTTTGTGGCTACGCCTATGAGAGTTATAGTCAATTTGAAATCTTTAAAAACAAATTTTCAAATGTATTACAATTAATTATAGATTAAACTTTTCCGTTTCAAATCTATTTTTGCGTCATATTTTTTTTTACTTGTTTTGAGGGGGGGGGGGGGGGTAACAAATTGTGGACGTAATTATATAGGGGGGGGTCTCTGAAAGGTAAAAATCGCCACAAACATCTTAAGTAATCAACACAAGGCTTTATTCTGAATAAAAATTAACACGGAGCACACAGCAAAAAGTTGTCACGATCACAACAAAGACACTGGGGAATTCTGAGCTATACACAGTGAGTTTTTGTTGTTGTTTATACTTACCATTATTAAACCAAAGTCTTGCATCTGTAAATAGAAGAAAAAAATAGAATAAAATAGAATAAGTCTTTTTAAAAATAAAAGCTCACGCTATGTCTTAAAATGTTGCAATTTTTCCAGAGAGTTAGTCCCCCCCCCCTCCCCGTATGGAGAGTAGGAGATTGGAGTATTTTTTTTTAATATAGAAAGGGTCAAGTATAAACCTTCCCCTCACTTGCGCGCGTGGATAAATGGTGATCTCAGTTCCTTAATATCAACATGTCTACGGGAAGGTGTATTTAAACGCGTCTGACTTAAAAGCCCAAAGAGTGTGTAATATATTGAAACGTAAAACCACTAATAGTAATGTGAATGAATGTCAAAACATTTTAAGTACTTAACACAAGGCTTTATTCTGAATAAACGTTATCACGGAGTACACTCCAAGTAGTAGATACTGTTACAACAGTTCACACTAGGAAAACAACACAACAAATAGCCATAACGGTTACAACGGAGTGACCCGTTAAGCCATCTAAGGTTTGAGATTTAGACAAGGTTCCCGATCCATTTGACTAGGTAACATTGTCAAAGACACACATTTTATTCCAAATCTTGTTTTGAAGTACGTTATAAGGATTTTACTAAAATTCTAATAAGATATTACGGCAAAGTTTAATTCGTCTTAGCATTGTATCAAGAGATCAATGAATTTCAATTCATATCTACATTTATATATAAAGCTATGTGTGTGTATTGAACCAATCAAATTGTTTTATTTGAAGACACGTGACCTTACTGCTTCACATTTTTCACCTTTGCAATTTGACTAAGCACGTGTGTCCTCGATAGCCTGGTGTTTAACGTATGGGACTACCATGCGGTCGACCCGAGTTCAATTCTCCAGTAATTCTATATCTTTTTTTTTACATTTTTAAATTAATGTTAATTTTAAAAATAAATAAATGATTGTAAATCCATGGGAAACCGTGGACAAATTACCTTTTTGTTAAATAGAAAGTCTTGCCGATTTTCCATCCGTTTTCAATATTTATTTTAAATTACTTTCCAAAATGTCTTCAGTTTAAAAAAAAACAAAAACTTTTTAATATTAAGGCTATTAGACGTATAGCTTTCTGTTAATTGTAGTTTATATTTTTTTTTTATCTGTAGCTTATATAAGCCTATTTTATACCCCACACCCTGGGCAACGGCGGGGAATTTACCCTGTATTCTAGTAAATAAACATGTGTGCTGAATGCATCACAATACGTAATTACCGTCAATTTGTTTATTTAGATGTTTGTTTGTTCGCTATAGCCTCCTAAGCTGTTTGACCTATTGGGTCAAAAGTTAAATGTATAAATTGGAAACGTCCTACAAAAGATTATTTTTTTTTATCAACAAAATTGCTTAAGTCGTTCATGTATTTTTTTAAATAAACTTAGACCTATTACTAATCATCGTAAGTTAAGGTTCTAAACTGATCTCCCCTGGAACGTTCATTTACTATTTCCCAATAATTCCCCTTGCATCATGTAGAATTTTTTTTATCACTGCTCACGGCATTCATTGATTTGACCTTCAAAGGTAAAGAAGGGGATAGGGGGGGGGGGGGTTAAACTCGGCGTTGCGAGAGATAGTCTAGGCTACTTTGGTTTATTTGTATCTGTATTACTTCCGGTTTCTAAGTTTTCAATAAAAAAAATAACAAAACACTTTGTAGTCATTCGTTACTCCGTCATTTTGACGGGTATAACCACTAGTATTCCCTAAAATAGAGATGCTCACTGGTTATAAAGTCAAAAGTCAGCTCACCTTTGCACGTGTAATCTATTTTCTTGTAGCCATCACTGCATTCACATTCTTCCTCATCAGTGTCACAGTGACCTGTGTAGCCAGTGCCCGTACAATTAGAATCAGTACTGCATTCACGACCTTCAACTAAATTGACATAAAAAGTAAATATATTTTATTATTCGCTAAATGTAACAATAGCATCTATAGCAAAAGTATGCCAAATTCAAACGGTGTGCGAACTGTTTTAAAGTAAAGAAGCGCTTGCCCTATTTTTGATACCAGAAACTTTAAATTCTTTTTTTTTTTTGCGGGTCTGCGCGTTTCGTTGAAGAAAAAAAAGCTCACCTTACCAAATCTAAGCCCGCGTGCTATAGGTTACCAGCCCCGTTTTATACGGTACAGTTAAGAGACTAACATACTTAATTTTTTTAATACTAAAACAGTCATATCTCAGAAAACGTAAAGCGCAGACTTTACCCCAACTGTTGTAAGTAATTCATAAGAGACACAATTAGATAGACGGTATGTAGGCTATTACTACGTTGACTATGGGAGACCTTTGGAATGGAGCTTTATCAAAACGCTTACAAGTGTGTATATCTTCTATCCAAAGTTTGGAAGATTTTATTGTGTTTATCTGGTTAGTGCAAAGACTATAATGAGAGGGATCGCTTGCTCTATTTTTAGAGCTTAACACTTGCGCAGCCAATGACACTGTCTTTAATGACTCATAATCTTCACTGAAGACTTCCGCTTATACAACTTTCGATTTTGATATTAATTTTCCATTGAGAAAATCATAAAAATCATATACCCTCGTGACTATTGTAAAGTTAATGTATCGCTTTTAGAATACAACATATAAGCCTATATATATTCTTCATCATCATCTGGCTTTGGGTTCCTCGTGGAACATAGGGCCTTTGTCAAAGCTCGCTACTCTTCACGGTCTCTTGCTAGTCGCTTCAATTCTTCCCAGCTCTTTCCAGGTCTTTCGGTTTCATCAAATATGCTTCGTCTCCATGTTCGCTTGGGTCTTCCTCTATGCCGTTTACCCTGGGGGTTCTACTCTAAGGCCTGTCTTGCTCTGTTGTTGTTATCTTTCCTGAGGGTGTGTCCAATCCATCTCCGCTTCCTTTCCATGATTTGTTGTTCTACTGTTCTTTGTCCACACCTCTCCCACAGCTTGGAGTTTTCTACCTTGTCGAACCATTTTATTTTGAGTATATTTCTTAGGCATCTGTTAACAAAGGTCTGAAGTCTATTTTTAGTTATCTCTGTCGTTCGCCATGTTTCGGACCCATAAAGTAGGACCGTTTTGATGTTTGTGTTAAAGATCCTTACTTTAGTTTTGACAGAGATGTATGTAGATCTCCAGACCTGTTTCAAGTGAGCAAAATCTTGTCGCGCCAAATTTATTCGACGTTCGATGTCTTCGTCTGCTCCTCTTGATACACTGACCACACTTCCAAGGTATACAAAGTGATTCAATTGGTCTAAGCTTTGGTTTTCTACTTGCATGTCGCCATCTTGTTGGTGGTTTATTTTCAATAATTTGGTTTTTTGTTGGTTTATACTGAGCCCTACTCTTTTTCCAGTCTCACTCAAAGCTGTGATCTTCTCTTGCATGTCTTGTAATCTGTGGGACAGAATGGCCAGGACATCCGCAAACTCCAAGTCTTCTAGTTTTTGCATTAGGGTCCATTGTATTCCTTTTCCTGAGTTAGCATAAGCTTCTTTTGTGACCCAGTCTAGTACTAGAAGGAACAGAAGTGGTGAAAGTTGTAACATGGAATTCATCTGACATCTTACCATTATGTACTATTTGGCAGGTTAAGTTTTCATAGAGACTTTTGATGATGGTTTTTATTTTATTAGGTATTCCATAATGCCCCGTGATTGACCATATTGTCTCTCTATTAATGCCATTACAGACAGAAATTGCAACTTAAAATAAAGGAAGTAACAAGAAAACCATAAAAACAAAGTTTTTATTATACTCCCTTTATTTGCAAACTAAGTTTACCATCATGTAATTACAAAATATCTGTGTCGCAAATCTCAAAAATATCTCCTTACTCTGTATGAATTGTTCTAAAAATAATCTTAGCGCATAATTTTTTTTTCTAGCTTTGCGCCGAAAAAGTATAAAAAGTTGCACAGGCATTTTTAACGCGAAATCAACAATTTTCTTATACTTTCCTTTTAAAAAAATGTGATAGGATGTATTGCTAGGCGCCACAAGTCTGCTGTCCAAATTTCAGCTCGATCGGACCACGGGAAATGGTCGAAAAATCGAAGCCAATTTTTGCACATTACAGACAGAAATTGCAACTGCGGGTTCTAGCCCGGCCATCGGCGGATCCCTGTCGCCCTGCAGGAGTTTTGGGCCTGTAAACATATTTGCGCCAGCAGGCAGCATTGTGTTTACAGAGCGCACTGAGCATGCTAAAATAGCATGGATAGAAGCGCTATATAAGTAACCAATTTATTATTATTATTATTATTATACTGCTACATTGTATACTATTTACGGTGTAGTGTATACTGCTACAGTGTACACTATATACGGTGTAGTGTATACTGCAACAGTGTACACTATATACGGCGAAGTGTATACTGCTACAGTGTGCACTATATACGGCGAAGTGTATACTGCTACAGTGTACACTATATACGGCGTAGTGTATACTGCTACAGTGTACACTATATACAGCGTAGTGTATACTGCTAAAGTGTACATAATACACGGCGTAGTGTATACTGCTATAGTGTACACTATTATACGGCGTAGTGTATACTGCTAGAGTGTACACTATATACATCGTAGTGTATACTGCTACAGTGTGCACTATATACGGCGTAGTGTATACTGCTACAGTGTACACTATATACGGCGTAGTGTATACTGCTACAGTGTACACTATATACAAGTAGTGTATACTGCTACAGTGTACACTTTATACAAGTAGTGTAATCTGCTACAGCGTACACTATATACAGCTATACTGTTTTTATACACATAAAAGTTTGAGAGGGTGTTTTTTTTTCCAAACAATGTCAGATAAAAGAAAGTTAAAAATAGACATTTAGTTTGGTGAAACTTCATCTAATTCTGTTATTATTTAAACGGCAAACTATTATCTGACTATTAATTAATACATAAATATTTTTCTTTTTAAATTTAATCTAAAATATATTGAAGTTTAATCTAAAATATATTGAAGACATTATAATCTAAAAAAGCCCAGAGAGCCGCATACTATTATTTGTCAGCCCTCTTTTTACCCACTGGCTGTAGTTTGCACACCCCTTCATTACATAAATTACACTTGGTCTTGCTTTAAACTTTAAATTATATCTATCATCGGTGCGCAATAGTAGTCTATACAATAAATTAAACTTTTTTCTGCTGCTGTACGGGTATTTCCGGATCCACGTCATAACTGCGACGCAACAAATCACCGCTATTGAAAGCCGCGATACACGTGGGTCGAGCAATGGCATGTTTTCACGGCCAAAAGGAATTATCTACGATAAACCTTTTTTTAGGTGAAACAAGTCGTGCATAAAAACATGAAGAAAATCGTTAGAGCGCTTTTGAAGAAAATTTCCAGACAAACATACAAATATATATATATATATATATATATATATATATATACAATTTTAACTCTTATTATAGTATAGGATTTATGTATATAAATTTACAATGTGGTTTTAAAACTAGTTAATATGGACAAACTACAACTCATTCCTACTCAAATAGCTTCAAATGTTAAAGAATCCAAATATATTCCAAAAAAAAAAATAACAAAAAAAAAGTTTGTCTATGTTTTAGCAAAGAAAACACTAAAAAGCTAAATTTCAGGTCACGGTATCATTTGTTGCTGGCGTACTTAAAAAGAGACGGATGGTTTTATCACCTCTATGTAATTATTATTTTTGTTTTAAACTAAATATCTATGTTTATGCATTCTACGAACAATAATTCACAAAGTTATGTTAAAGCTCAAGTAAATTTTTATCATTTTCATTAAAAAACAGTTTCACTTTTTCAGACTTGACTTTTTTTCCGCAATTTTATCAAACTCACGACATAAATTTGTTTCGAGCGCAAATAAAACTAAAAGCAGACAAATGAAGATAATAATTAGATAGATCAGTGTATTTTCTTTACATTCAATGAAAAGATTGCAAACAATTAACTTAATTTTATGTCTTAAATTGCATTTTACGAAGTGTCCTTAAATAAGGACGCCAACGAAATATGGGTTACTAATCTTATCTAAAATACTATAGACGCTCTATAAAAAAAGATTGTTGCGAACTTCGCTCTGAGTCTATGGTCTGAGTTTAGTCTGGCATTTTGATTAGTATTTTAATCAGAGCTTCAAACTGAATGACTAATTACTATAACTTACTATCTTTTACTGTTTCAATTGGGTACGGTGGCCACAGAAAGAGAAATAATGCAGCAGTACCTAAAATTAGGCCTAGAGTTGTACACGAAACACCAATACACGTCCTATTGCAACATTTACACCCCATCTTGTTGTTGCAGTGGCTACTTTCATTAAATGAGGTTTTCTTTGCGCTCTTACTTTATCGCACGTGAATCCACGTCACGGCATTACAGTGGTTCTAAATGTATTCCACAATACTTCACTACTATAAATTATGACGTTATAAAACGTTTTTAAAGCTTGTAGCTGCAATATATAGTTACTTGTTTGAGTATTCTATCTTATCTGGGTGATTTGCGACTATAATATACGCAGAGTTGAAAGACGTTACTTTAACCCAATTTTCGGAACCGCTGTCGAAGTGCTCATGCGTTTTTCTTGAAACCAACGTGTTTTTATTTTTAGAAATCGGAAGATGAAATGACATAGCATATTTGGCGTTTGCAATTACGTGTAAAAAACACGTGATGTGCGTTTAATTTGTCTAGTGGTGACAAATGGCAGCCATATTACTATAGGCTTAATTATAATTTATTGATAAATTTCATCATTTCAACAATAAGGCGTAAAATTATATATAAAACACTGTCATGCGATGTAAATTGACATTCAA
This sequence comes from Anisus vortex, assembly GCA_949126835.1. Lineage (NCBI taxonomy): Eukaryota > Metazoa > Mollusca > Gastropoda > Planorbidae > Anisus > Anisus vortex. The sequence goes on from OX421501.1 coordinate 3,172,906, forward strand.
AGCTAAAATTTTAACCATTAAAAATCAATGGAAAAGGTTCCGTAAGTGCAGAATATTTAATTGGAGATGTCGATTTACGAAAGTTAGCCTCTTTCAAAAGAATCAGCTTTCAGCCAGGAAATACAATGGCTCAATAGCTAACTCTTAAATGATAGGCCTACTTTTTTCTTGTATGATAAATGGTATGATAGTTTGCGCGAATGTCTAGTGTTTGAGTAGAAATGGTTCTTTAATATTGTTTTAAGTATGCTGAAAGACGGAATTTATGTAATCAAATAAAATTTCCATTTATTTGGATCAATAAAGCAATCTTATCTTATCTATTAATTTACTATCTAAAAGTAAAGCATAAAGCAGAATGTACAATGTTTCATAAGAGCTATTGAAAAACTTTAAAAGCCTAAAATCTTGTTTATGTCGTGGACGAACTACTAAGGACTAGTATCACAGTTAAATATCAAGATTTATGGAAACTAATTACTTATATTTTGGGTTTAAAATACACATGGTAAGGAACACTGTTTTATTCCCCATTATCACCATCATGGCCGCTATTTACACATTTACGTCACCAAAAAACCTAAGCCACGCCTATTGCTATCGCTCTATAGATTATCTCAACTGTTTCAAAAAATCTCCTCCTTTCTAAGAAAATTACTAACCTTTCAGTTTCTAACTTACAATAAAGTTTTCATCAAACGTAGTATGATACTCTCTTTATTTCTCCTAGTTCCGTCTAGATCTAGATTTAAACAAAAATGTATCTTTCAAACGTAGTTTCATTTATTTTTTTTTAAATATTTTTTTTAATATTAGTTGTTTTTTAACTTTAAACCATAAAAACACATGGAGACCTTAAACTAAGAACCTAGGAAGGGAATTGTTAAAAAAATAATGTTTAGAGCTTCTTTTTTTTAAAAAGAAAAACATTTATTAGACCTGGACTCTATGCTTTGGACCTTAATATTATGGTCGATTCATACTGTGATCACTGTGTCATTACTTTTTGATCGAGTTTCTTCAATGTTAAAAAAAACAGTAATGTTTAGAACTAGTTTTGTATCGAATAAATAATAATTTGGCCTATAATGATTTTATTACTGTCCGCTATTCAAGCTATTGCCCTAGACCTAGATCGCTCGTTTTCATTAATAAAAAGGCAAATATAATGCAAAACTAGACTCGGGTCACGGATGAGCGTTGGAGGCAATAATCTTCTTTATAGAAGGAGCGTCTGTAATGTATAAGATAAGATAAAGTTTGATAGGTAGAGAGAGAGGCAAGAGGCATCTTCACGAAAGTAAAAACCATAGCCATAGCAAATATTATGTTAAACTTAAAAAAAAAATGTACGTAGGAAGAGGCTAATATATATATAGGACTATGTCGTATAGTTGGGCCTATGACCGCATGCCGTATGTCGGCGTAGGCCTATGTGTTCCAAATTGAATATGATAGGCCTATAGATATTCATATTGTCATAGTGCATGAAATATTAAGATAAGAATGGGCATTTCGTATAGCGCTTCCATCCATGTTATTAAATTAGCATGCTAAGTGCGCTCTTTGAGTGATTTGCAGTGGCAGATGTAGCCTATTAGCCAAAGAGAAATGTCTTTAAGTTCTTTTTAAAAGATTCTCTTGTCCCAGATTCTCTCAGTGTTTGAGATAATCTGTTCCATAGAGAAGGCGCCACTGACTCTAAGTACTCCCAGGTACTTCTTTCTGTGTCCATCCAAGCTAGGAGTTTTGAGGAGTGAATGGGTTAAGGAGCACTGTTCCCTAGATGGCTCATGCCTTGATATAAGCTCTCAAAGATAGTAGATTATTAATCAATAATAGGCTTACAACTAAAAATTCACGAAGAAAACACGCATCAGTTTGCAAATATCAAATATATAGCATAGCCTACCTTCATATTCGCTTAATTATTTTATGCAAACGCAATCGGTTAATCAACACTTTTCTATAGTAGATAGTTTCACTTTAAACTGTTTTCTCTTTATAACCTATAGGGCCTAGACTATAATAGACCAACTATAGTAGTATAGTTAACTATAATATATGATAGGCTGATTCGATATTCCAATATAGGCCTAATAGATTAAATAATAATAAGGATAGGCCAATATTTATAATTTATGTATATTAGATTTAAATCAGATTGTTTTATATAAATAAAAGGCATTTGTGTGTGTGTTGCAAAATTTAAAAGCTCTAAGCGGATATTTCACCTGGACCAGAAGCTTTGTTTACTTTTAAGTTGGTAAGGAGTTGTTTAATACCTTTTTCATCTACATTTATATTTCCTATTTCTTCTAGATTGTTTAAATTTATGGAGATTTCTTTGTCACCTGGATTTAAAAAGGATGATGCAAAGTGTGTGTTTAGGATATTAGCTTTAGTTTCATTATCATTATAAGTTTCATTGTTTTGGCCTTTTAGTGGAGCTATGCCTGTAGTGTCCATTTTTCTTGATTTAATATAGGGCCATAAGTTTTTATTATCTTTAGAAATTACACTGTCTACATATTCATTCTGCAGCTGTCTGCTTACTTTCTGAGTTAAATATTTAATTTTTTAGGTATATTTTATGTAGTCTAATTGAATTAGTTGCCTTAAATTTTTTAGTTGTCTCTAGGCCTACTAAAGCTATTATATAAATAGCCCTATGCCTTAGCCTAATAATATGGCCTTAATAGGCTTAAATTATTATAGTTTAGGCCTAGGCCATTGACGCCGGCTGGTCCAGCGGTTAGCTCACCGGACTGTCAACCAAAAACCAACTGACACGTTTCGGGTTTTATCCCTGCCACCGACCGATCCCTGTCGCCATGCAGGAGTTTTGGGCCTAGTGGACGTAATAATCTTCTATCTAGAAGGAACGTATGTAAACTGATAAGATTAAGGCCTATAGCCTATATATAGTAAATAGTTTTAGTTTAAACCCAATGCTTTCAAGCATTGTTCACGTTGATTAATAGTTTCTAGCGATTGTCTTTGACTGGCTTTCTGTCGCTTGAGTACCAAACTTTTTTTTTTTCGTTTATCTAGTGTTTCATTTTTTAATTGCTCTGCCTTAGCTTTTGTATAAAATCAAGCAAAATGTCCTCTAAAGAACATTTTTTTTAAAAGTCAACTAATAAAAATATTTTTATTTGAAAAAATTATATCTAATACTTTAAACAGCTTGGGTATTGACTCATATAAGTACCTTTGCTAGTTTTCATATTTAATATTAATTTATCCTGGAAATATTTAATTACCTGTTGAAATGCTAAATTGTTAAAATCAGGATTGTTTTTTTTTAATTTTTGTCCAAACCTACTTTACCTTTTTTTTAATGATATTTTGAATAACTTTTGAACTAATTAATAGATTGCAGAGAATTTTTCACCAATGCATAGATAGATGAATAAACTTCTATTAAAGACCTAAAACTAAATATCTCATTTTGCCTATGTTACGTTCCATAATTTTTGTCCTTTTTGTTTTCCCCTGTGTTTCCTGGAGTGCGCTGATTTCTTTTTATCTCCCTTGCACCCAGTATAGTTTTGTCTCCCTTTCTTTCAACTGTGTTGGTCACGCTTGACCGCACGCCTAAGAATGTTTTTTTTAATTATTATTATTTTTCTTTCTGTATTGTATTATTTGTATGTATCGATAACCCGGTTTCCCTCGCTTGAGCACGAGGTTACTTTTCTACTTGACACAGTGTGTTGTGTTTCTGGTAAGTCTTGGGACGAGTTTTGAGTCGACCAGTCTTCGGTATGCTTGTTTCTGTGTGCGCTTTAAACATTTCTTTCTACGTAGTGTATCTTTGTAAGTAGTAATTTGTATTAGAATTCTCTTTTGTATTCTAGTTTGTAAATTTGTATTAGAATTTTCTTGTGTATTATATTTTAGAATTTAAATTTGTATTTTCTTTTGTACTCTGTAATTATATATGGTAATTGTCTTATTTCTGTATAAAATGGCAAACGTATTTTGCTAAACTTACCTCTTGACTTTAGAGTATTTTTGTTTGGTTTGGTGTTTTATTTTCTTATTTTAATTAAAGAGTCTAAATTTAGTTTATATTCTTTTGGGGGTTTCTTTTGAATACTCTTCTCTTTATTATGTTTGACGAGCCATTACAAAAATTAATTGATACGTAATAAAGAAATTGGGGTCCCGTCCGGGATTGATCTTGAACATTAATTAAATGTCAGTAATTGATGTTAGTTAAACAATTTAACTAAAGTTAATATTGAGTTAAAAGATTTTTTGAAGTCAAGATTAAGATACCATTGTGTTTTATTGACCAAACTCTATACAAAATTTGTTTTGTTGTATGTAAACTTTTTGTAAGATTCTAGCATGGATATTCAGGCATTATTATTGAAGCCTTTTGTTGAAGATTTAGATACATGCAGACGTAGGGATCTGGTCCTTATTGCTAAACAATTACGTTTAAAAGTAAAATCAAATGCTCTCAAAAAGGAAATAAGAGATACTGTTGTTATCCATTATGTAGATGAAGATGTATTTCCAGAAGAGGCTTTAACAACAATTAGCCCAGATGAGAGCAAGGATAGCTCATCCAATATTGAATTACTAATCAAACTTAAACAAATGGAGATTGAATCTCAACTAGCTCTAAAAGAAAAAGAAATAGCTCTAGAGAAAATGCGTTTGGAACAACAAAAAGAAATAGAATTAACAAAATTAGAATTTAACTCTAATGCGAGACCAGATCCTTCTCCCACTGTCAGTCAGACTGTTGAGGCAACAAAATTTTTAAGAATAGTCCCACGCTTTATTGAGACTAAAATTGATAACTATTTCCCACAATTTGAGCTTGCGGTGAAAAATTTCAGTGTGCCTGAAACTTTGTGGCCCACTTTGCTACAAACAGTTCTGACTGGTAGCGCTGCAGAAGTTTTTTGTTCTTTGACTATAGAACAACAGAAGGACTATCAGGTTGGTTAAGCAATTAATTCTTAGGGCTTATGAGCTTGTGCCTGAAGCTTATAGACTTCAGTTCAGAGACTATCGCAAACTGGATGGCCAAACACACGTGGAATTCCTGCGAGAAAAGGAACAACGCTTGGATAGATGGCTCACATCAAGAGAGATCGGCAACGATTTTGCGAAGCTCAAGAACATCATATTGATGGAAGAGTTTAAGAATTGTGTACGGCTGGACGTCCGGACGCATTTAGCTGACCGTGGCGAGGAAGGTGTGCACAAGGCTGCAGTGTTAGCCGATGACTTTGTCATATCGCATCGATTTGTGAAACTCCCGTCAGATGATAAGCAAAAGCAATCTAAAGTGCATGAACCGACTGCTAGTATATCCACTCAAAGTAGCAGCATAACTGAAAGAAAGTCTAGCATTGTGACAGAATCTTGCTCCTATTGCAAGAAAGAAGGGTACAAATTAGATGACTGCTGGAAGTTGAAGAGGAAGAATGAAAAGGCTCCCTCAAAAGTCAGTGCATGTACTGTGCATTGGTCTCCCAAGTCTGCATCCACGTCAGCAGTTAGAGATAAAGCTGTTAAGAAAGACTCGAAGCCAACAGCTTTTGACTCTTCAAGTGTATCGACTCCTAGCGTTCAAGACTCATCGAATACATCATTACGATGTTCTACTGACTCCAAAGAGAGTTTTCCACTTACATCATACCGATGTTCAAATAACTCCACACGATTTTCTTTCATTTTATTTTACAAAACATCTAATAATGTGTCATTCCCTTCAAATTGTTTTGCTTTTTTAGTGTATAAATGTCCATTTTTTTTAAGCTAAGTTGATTCAATCATCAATGATATCTATTAAATAAGTCAAAATATGTATTAGAAGGCATAATATGTCGATATAAACTGCTGTAAACTTAAAAATTACTGTTTGTCATGGAAAATAATAATTATCATTTTGTCTTTTCAGAATAAAATATGTCAAATTATTTTTAATGTTGTAATTTTTTTTACTCTTTTTGTTTAATAATAATGGTTGCTTTTGTAGGCCTTCATCTTTGGTTCGCTTGCTTCCCACATTGCAATATTCGTGTCCCATTAACTTTAGCAATTCTGGTTACACTACAGGTAATAAATGAAGAAAGTTACCATTAACACATTATACAATCAACACATCTAATGGCTATTCTTGAATCTAAACAAACATAAACACACGCAATCACATAGTTGACTTGTCATCATATGATAAAGTGAAAACTGGTTTCGCAAATCGGATATAATAATGCTTATATTACTTATATAGCGCATATCCCGTTGAGAACAGTTATATGCACTGACAACAGTTACAGACAGAGAACAAACAACGAAGAACAGCCGAAAAAAAAAATATGTACGCTACTGGAACAGGTTGAGTCTTCAGTCGGCTCCTGAAGGAGTCAAAGCTAAGCTCTGGTGAAGCTGGAGTGGGAGGGGATTCGAGGCGGACGGGCCTGCGTAGGATAATGCACGTTGGCCAGCGGAACGATGTAATATGGATGAACTGTGACCTAGAATGCGTGAGCTGTTCAATATGGTTTGCATCGACTCTGTTCCCTTGCGTTAATCATCATCAAATCCTTATCGTTATTGTCGTTGTGGGGAGTGAAATACACCTCAGCAGTCACTATAATACTCCATTTTTGCCTATCTTGAGCGGCTGTCAATAGTTCAGCTTTTTCCAATCTATTACTAGTCCTAGTCTGTTAGTTAAGAATAAATTAAATCAAGTATAAGCTTATTGTTTCTTATTGGTTTTAACTAGATTTTTTCTAGATTTTTTGTCATGTGGATCATTTGTTTTACATACAGATTGTACATTAGTAATAATACATAATGCATTAAATTTTAACTTTTAAATTACAGAACAATAAATATTCTATGACAATGCTCGGATAAACAGTAGTAAACAAATATTTTCACTATCACATATGCAAGAACAAATTAACAAAGTAGTGAGTGGCGTCCGGGCGTGGAATGGGTTACGCGAACACCCCAGGAAAAGCAGTACCTTAACATCATTTAAAACACTAAACAAAATGCAAGTCTAGCCTCAAAATTTGGATAAGCGTAAGATGCAATAATTATCGTTATAGAAGGAGCGTCTGTAATATGTAAAATAAGATTGCAGTTTGAGGTTTGCTTGTTACATTTTCTACCCGATCACCTTAAAATTATTGAGTCACAGCCATGTCTTAACCCTTCCCGTAACGACCTACTTCTATCTATGCTGCCTTCAGTTCCGCTATATACGCGCCCGGGACTGTAAGGGTTAAATAATTAAATATAAACCATTTTAAACAAATTCCAGGCCAATATATAATTCAAATTTAAGTACACAATTTGCACACTAGGCAATAAAAAACCACTGCATGTATAAAACATGCTTTTAGTAGTACTTTTTAATTCATTTCTTTTCATAATTTAAAAATAAAAGTAAATCAATCGGATGCACTTGACTGAAAAGTATAGAGTATAAAAAGTATAGAGCATAAAAAGTATAGAGTATAAAAAGTATAGAGTATAAAAAGTATAGAGTATAAAAAGTATAGAGTATAAAAAGTATAGAGTATAAAAAGTATAGAGTATAAAAAGTATAGAGTATAAAAAGTATAGAGTATAAAAAGTATAGAGTATAAAAAGTATAGAGTATAAAAAGTATAGAGTATAAAAAGTATAGAGTATAAAAAGTATAGAGTATAAAAAGTATAGAGTATAAAAAGTATAGAGTATAAAAAGTATAGAGTATAAAAAGTATAGAGTATAAAAAGTATAGAGTATAAAAAGTATAGAGTATAAAAAGTATAGAGTATAAAAAGTATAGAGTATAAAAAGTATAGAGTATAAAAAGTATAGAGTATAAAAAGTATAGAGTATAAAAAGTATAGAGTATAAAAAGTATAGAGTATAAAAAGTATAGAGTATAAAAAGTATAGAGTATAAAAAGTATAGAGTATAAAAAGTATAGAGTATAAAAAGTATAGAGTATAAAAAGTATAGAGAATAGAGTATAAAAAGTATAGAGTATAAAAAATATAGAGTATAAAAAGTATAGAGTATAAAAATTATAGAGTATAAAAAGTATAGAGTATAAAAAGTATAGAGTATAAAAAGTATAGAGTATAAAAAGTATAGAGTATAAAAAGTATATAGGTTTCTTCTAAGTATTGTTTCACTGGTGGTGTCGACAAGGTTAATGAACTCTTTCCTTCGCAAAATACCATTTTTGAATTTAAACACCTGGTGCAGGCCTGGACTTGAGGGTGCCCCCGAGTCTAGCCACATCTGAGTAACTGACACTAGTTGGGGTAAAGTTAAGGTGGCTGGGAATTGTGCTTGCCACACATCCCCAGGGCCGGCTCATCCAGATAGGCAAACTAGGTGGGCGCCGAGGGCGCAACATTTTTGGGGGCGCGCAATTGAGGACTTTTTTAAATTGGGGTTTTAAAAATATAAACTATATTAAAGTAAAGTTTAGTCTTTTTGCGCGCTACTAGCATAGGCAGATGAATTTCTAGATAATGAAAGGCGAAGGGTAGTTTATTTAAGTTATCTTAGAACATAGGAAAGTATTCCGTAACAGTACTTCGTTTCTCATCCTCGCTGTGAGTAGCGGAGTGCAAAAAGCCAAGCCCCAACTTCCTCTGGCCACACCCTGGATGCGATGCGGCGGAGGAATATCATTGTGAAGTGACGTAACTATTTCCTTCAAGTCAGTTCGTGAATCGTAAGTCGTGAGGGCGCAGAGTTGTTTGCATTGGCAGGGCAGTTGTTGTTTTTGTGCATTTTCAGACTGTTAATTAAGAAATGGTACATTAAATCCCCTACATGGCACAAGATGGTCCAGTCGAATTGATGCACTAACACCTCTGTGCTACCAGTTATCTCATGTTTGTGATGCTTTCGGAGAGATTTCTGAAGACACTTTTGGATCTAGTGGCAGTTTTGCGAAAGTAAAAGCACTTGGGTTACTTAAACATATCTCAGACTTCTAGTTTATTGTTGCACTTGTCATATAGCACAACATTTCCTTTCAAGTAAACATAAATAGTAAGATACTGCAAGAAAAGGACTTGAGTCTCCAGAGAGCAGTTATTCACCGAAAACAAAAACGAAGAGTTTTTGGTTACAGTTAGAAGTGATTTAGAGTTCAATAGAGTTCTGGTTGAAGCTAATGAAGTAGCATAAGAAGTTGCATGGAATAGACTTAGTATTTGAGAAAGAGAAGGTCCGAATTCAAAAAAGAAGAACATGGTTGGCGACGAAAAAACATATGAATCTGTAAATATTGCAGGTGACCCCTCAGAAAGTTTCAAGATCCACTTTTTTTGCTGATTTAGACACAGCTTTTTATGCTGTAAAAGACAGATTTTCTCAGTTAAATAAAGTATCTGGTGTCTTTTGATTTTTGTACAATATTCCTTGCCTTAAAAACAAGACTACTTCAGAGGCTAAGTCGATGTGCAAAAACTTGGAAAAAACATTAATAATTGAAAAAGATGAAGGTTTGAATGAACCTGACATTGCTGCTGTACGACAGTGTTATAAATTAAGAGCGATTTCTCATCATCTCAATGACTCAGTATCAAACCCCGAAGAAGTCCTAAACTACATTTACCAACAGAATCTTAAAAATGGATTTCCTGACATTTGTCTAGTCCTTCGTATTTTGCTTACGTTGCCACTTTCCGTAGCTAGTGCTGAACGAAGTTAATTAAAACTTAAGCTAATTAAAACCTATCTGTGTAGTACATTGTGTCAGAAGAGACTTGAGACTCAAAAGCCCTCATACAAGAATTTGCTAAGCAGAAGAAAGCAAGAAAAGTACCATTAAGGTTTTAGTTTTTAGGAGTATAAATACTGGTAATCAGTAGACTATTTAAAAGTGACTTTTGGACCGCAGTTTAGAAAACAAGAATCCAATATCAAACAATATCAAGTATTCTTTGTGTATTATCTTTTTTAAGTGTTATAAAAACTGAAAAAAAAAATATAACTGTAAGTTATTGTTATTATTAAAGAGAACTGTACATAATTCAGTTATAAAACCTATAAACCCAAATATCTAATGTAAAACTGTGTGTTATGCAACTTTTCTAATAATACTTTAGATTTCTTATTATTAATCTATAATGCAAAGCCATTGTTGCACATCCCTCTCGTATACTGTGGTCACAGAAACTGGTGAACGCCGCTTCACCAGCCCTATGATGAGTTTGGTCCAAAGGGTAATTTACTTGATATATAATATATATATATAAATATAAGTATATATATATATATATAATATATTGTTACGTCTTAGTGTCTAGGAGGGTTGTATAGCTTAAAAGAATTCGTAAAGCCCTCGTAAAATTCTATTATTATTATTATCATGACGATAATTGCACAGCTTAACTTTCAACTAATCTTCACCAATTACACAGGGGAGATTGGGATCACAGCCACCGCCCAAGTGTTGTTTGGCAAAGTTGTCAAAATGGTGGTCCCAATTTTTCCCCGCTGGGTTTCAGGTTTATTGTCAAATAATATTTATATTTGAATTTTAGTGAGTTTGGCTCTAACATCTATGGCAGCTAAATACACTAGGCACTAGACATCACACATAGTAAATATGAATCAATAAATACTGGAGCAGTTGTTATATATGACAGTTTATTCACATAGTTTGCCTGCATCAATAATAGTAAATGATTTCAGCGGATAATAAATTAAAATATATGTTATACAAATATGTATAAAGAATGGGCATAGATGTAGACACAGAGTCCGTAAACCCGTAAATGGAGCTCCGTCCCCTGTCCCGCTTACAATCAAACGGTCTGTATAAAACAACGTTAATTTAAAACTGAACACATGAACACATTTAGGCTCACAATAGAGCGTGGGGGGAGGGGCTTATTAATATTACTACAATTACTATTGGTTGGGTTTATATCATTAGTTTGATTGACAAGCGAGGGGAGGATAACACCACCCTGAGACTTACAGTCTGAAGAGAAGGGTAGGGGGTTAGAGGTGAAAATGAACGTACAAAGTATCTACACTAAAAATTTGCGTTCGCCTAACTTGAAAAACTTGGACATTCATTGAACCGTGCAGGTTATTGCATACATATTAAAAACAAAGGTCCCTGTTATAATGAAATAGCGTTTTGGTTTTCTTTGTTGACAGGGACACGCTCTTTACAGTCTATGTAATGCATAGTGATGATAATTAGCGAGTCGGCGGAGGGAACAAAACCTTAGGTTAATTTTTTTCATTGCCAAGCAAAGCTCCAACTGCAATATCTTTCACTTTAGTTCTTTGCAACCCATTAGCCCGGAGGCTCTCAAACTGTCGTGTGGACACGAGGCTGGACATGACATATGATAGAGGAACTCTATACCAGTGAACCCTCACTACTTCGTGGCTACAATTACCGTTTTGATAGTTTTGCCGAAATGACCGAATTTCTACGGCATCCCTCCGTCTCGCGAGACGATGGTGCATCACCGATGTATGAGGTTGCACTTCCTCGTGTGGCTGAGCAGGCCTATCCTAGAGTGACATTCTTTTCTACAGCCATTGCACACGTATTCCGTGAATTCTATTTTCTTCGCCTTTCTTCTTGCCCTTTTATCTATGGTCTCCTCCATTCTACTTTCCTCTGCTATTTTTACCACTTCCTTGAAAGCAGTGCGCCAGGTGGACCGATCCTCTGCCTTCCACTCCCAGTCATTTGTACTTATTCTCGCTGTTCTCACGTCCCTCTGGAAGACATCTTTTTAACGGCGGCGTGGACGACTTGTTTCTATTTCCAGATGTCAATTCTCCATATAGGAGGTTCTTAGGGATTTCCGAATTTACAAATGCCAAAATTACCTTGCCGAAAATACCGTTGCCGAATTTACCCTTGCAAAATTTACATTGATTTAGATTGCACACAACTCACTGGTATTATATCAAAAATGTTTTTTTATACAAAATCTTCAATGCAACATCACATGCAAATATTTATAATATCGGTTTCGGCGTACAAACTACTAAAAGGGGAATTCCCGAAAATGTTTGATACAGGAAGGGTAAATGCAGGTGTCAACTAACTAAGTGTAGTTAACATAATTTAACAACTGGTTCAAGGATACAAATCGTAAACATTATTCTAAACGTTAATAACAATATATTTTACTATGAGGATTAAATCTTTATAAAATGTCATGTATAATACAACAATTCAAACTACTACAATATATGCTATAGACTCAGCTTATAGATATTTAGGCTAATTAGTATTAAGCTCTCAAATGTCAACTAATAGAATAGATAATAGATAAATAGATAAATGCCACAAAATTGCTTTCATTGCCCACAACCAGACGAACACTTCGTAATTGAATAAACACAAATAAAACAAATTTCAGGCATGCAATATAGCACCATTTTCTCAACCTACATTAATTATCAGGTTATACTCTATAATATATTATAACAAACATAATATCAACAAATATATATATTTGTCTGCATAGATTACAAGTGAGCAAACGGTTGTCTGCCCTTTGTTTACCTGAAGAAGTTGAAAAATGCTTTTTCTTAAGTACAGCATTGTTGCCTTCCTAGAACTATCTGTCTACAGATTATTGTAGTTTGTTGTACAAGCGACCTTTGTTTTCTCGAAACTGCATAACAAATGTATTTATCAATATACTCAAAGTGAAAGGAATCTGGCTAGAATGAATGTTGCTGAAGCGACCATCACACTTGCTTGCAAATTTTGAGCTTAAAAACAAACAAAGAAAAAAAAAATGGTTTAAATCTCATTTTATGAATATTAAAAGAAACAGACGGAATATTTTTAAATTTGGGCTAAAGTCAGAGACGATGACAGAGATAGGATAGGGTATGAGATCAGGGAGTGGACCGGCTTGTCTCTTGCGGATTCCCAGAGGGCGGCGCAGGACCGAGACGGGTGGCATACATTCATCCAACAGTAAAAACAAATGGATGCCCCAACGACCCTTACTCGGATAATGGGATAGGTGAAGGTGAAAGTAGAGAAATTACATTTCCTTTTCCATGTAGTATTCGTGTTATGCGAGTAACAAATAAAGTATTACATTCCATAATTCCATATATGTGTTGGTCCATTTGGCTATTGTAAGCTTTTACAACATTAATGTCCCAGCCAACGTTACGGTGTTTTTGTTTTTAAACTAATGTCTGATATTCATTAGATTATGTATGTGCATTCAGAATCAACATACAAAACGCGAAAACCCCAAAACATACATACAACAAGCTCCGGCGTCGATGCAGGATTTAAGCTCGAGACCCTTGTGGAGAGGGGACATTCCTAACGCGCTGCCTCTAGGCAAAAGTAATATATACTCAGATCCCCAGAGAAAAACGCCCTAAAGGCAGACCCAGACTGAGATGGTTAGACGATGTCGAGATGGATCTGAGACCGATCGGGGTCCAGGCCTGGAAAAAAGAAGTCGATGGATAGGTCCGAGTGGAAGGAGGTGGTGAGGCAGGCAAGAGCTCTGCATGGGCTGTAGTGCCATAGATGATGATGCCGCTGGACCACAGTGTTATATAAACATAACGTGTATTGGTTAAAAATATTCGGATTTTTCTTTGGGGTACTTACATAATATGCTAAACCATGCCCAACCATCTGTAAATGAAATAATACATATAACCATGCAAGTAAAAAAAAAATAGTCCTAAATTTTTGAACATAGGCTAGGTAATGACTTTAACTCTTAACCCTACCTGTGCCGACCTACTTCTATCTATGCTGCCTTCAGTTCCGCTATATACGCGCCCGGGACTGAAAGGGTTAATATTTATTCAAGTATTCCAGCTATGTTCCCCTGGGGGTGGGGGGATGTTAGTACTGTAGCTGTTATTCGTGATATATGAATTCACTGGACTCCTTCGGCTAATGTAAACTTCACTATAAATCTATGGTGTCTATGGGAATTTTTTAAATAGTGCTTTGGCGCATCATTAGTATTACTGTCCCTGCAAAGTTAATGAGCGTGGTATTGTGTGTACCCTTTAGGACAAAGGATATTTTCGGCCAGGGAATTCAGCAAGTGTTTCTTTACAATAGTAAAGTTGTAACTCTCTCTAGTGAAATTCATTCAGACGGGCTAAAGTCGCAGATATCTCGGAAAGAAAAAACAAACAACAAAACCATGGGCAAGGTTGAGTAAAATCTCTTATAAGATAAGATTTCTTTATTGATCCAAAAGGAAATGTGGTTTTATTACATTGCAGTATTACAAGAACACAAGCACAACAATCAGAACAAATACAACACACACTCATACACAACAGACATCTTCAAATCTGCAAGATACGCACCTGGCTCTTGACTATGCTTTATCGATCCTACTTTTCTAAACTATAACTCTCATCTCCAAACCCACAGAGCTAATTAATACCCAAAGTAGGTTAGGGCCTGATAGTATATTTCGATGAAAGTAGAAGTAGGGGACAGGCAGTTAACAGATCGAGTAATTCACAAAAATTATACACACTATTTTGAAACGGTTTATACATACCATTGCTAAACAACCGGCGTACATCTGTAAATAGAACAACAAATAATTAGATATAATACAAAAATTAAAAATGTAAAATATATTATGCTAGATCTATTTCTTAAAATGTTCTTACTGTCCATGTGAATTACACTCGTAAGGTGAGTAGGACCGGAAAGTATTTTTAAAGGTAGGACAGAGCAAGCATAGGCCTTCACTTCACCTGCCCGCCGGGATATATGTGGATCTTAGTAATATCAAAATGTCTACCAGAAAATCCCTAAGAGTTTATCGCCAAGCCAGCTAAGTCTTGGGATCTACAATTGGTTCCCGATCTAGCTAACCATGTAACATGGTAAAAGACACAACCTACATTCCCAATCTGGTTATAAGTATCTTATTAGGCCTATCCTCATTTTAAAATAAGATATCACAGCAAAGTTTAATGTGTCATTGCATTGTATTGATCATTTTGTGCAGGGATTTGTGAATTTCAGCTTATTTATAAAACTTCTATAGAAACATTACGGTATGTTGAATAAATAACTACATAAACAGTAAGTAACAGTAAAATATCCAGTGGGACCAGATTGATCCGTTGAGCCGGTGAAGTAGCGTTCACCAGTTTCTGTGGCCACGGCACAATGCCCATCCGCCACTACTTTAACCCAAATAATGTCATCAGAGCTGGGTAGACTCAGGGACACCCTTGAGTCCCGGAAAAATTCCTAGCCTTCACCAGGATTCGAACCCAGGACCTTCGGTACGCCAGCCGAATGCTTAGCCACTCGGTTTAATGCTATGGTTTTAATACTCTGGCTTTTCTTTAAAGTTGATATTCTCAGTGATAAAGACTACAAAGACAGCTCACATTTACACTTGTAGTCTATTTTCTCGTAGTGCTCACTGCATTCACATCTTCTCTGAACAGTGTCGCAGTGACCTGTGTAGCCAGTGCCCGTACATGTAGAATCCGTACTGCATTCCCGACCTGCAACTAAATTGACACACAGAGTATTTTATGATACGCTTTTATGGACTACTATCCATATTAAATTTATCATTTTCACGGTAAAGTAAGGAAATTTAAATTACTGAGATTAAAAAAAAAATAATATTAACATCTCCGTAAACGTTAAGCACAGAATATCAAAACATATTTACAATAACGACTGTCACGTGCATTATCAATTCGTAAGAAAAAGCGTATCTTTGAAATTATGAGAAGGGGGTGTGCATTTCTGATTGTGGAAAGAACATGCATCTCTGATTGTGGAAAGAACATGTATTTCTGATTGTGGGAAGAACATGTATTTCTGATTGTGGGAAGAATATGCATTTCTGTTTGTTGGAAGAACATGATTTCTGATTGTGGGAAGAACATGTATTTCTGATTGTGGGAAGAACATGTATTGTTGATTGTGGAAAGAACATGTATTTCTGATTGATGGGAAGAACATGTATTTCTGATTGTGGGAAGAACATGTATTTATGATTGTGGGACGAACATGTATTTCTGATTGTGGAAAGAACATGTATTTCTGACTGTGGAAAGAACATATATTTCTGATCGTGGGAAGAACATGTATTTCTGATTGTGAGAAGAACATGCATTTCTGATTGTGGGAAGAACATACATCTCTGATTGTGGGAAAAACATGTATTTCTGATTGTGGGAAGAACATGTATTTCTGATTGTGGGAAGAACATGTATGTCTGATTGTGAGAAGAACATGTATATCTGATTGTGGGAAGAAAATGTATTTATGATTGTGGGAAGAACATGCATTTCTGACTGTGGAAAGAACATGTATTTCTAACTGTGGAAAGAACATATATTTCTGATTGTAGGAAGAACATGTATTCTGATTGTGGGAAGGTCATGCATTTCTGATTGTGGGAAGAACATGTATTTCTGATTGAGGGAAGAATATGTAATTGTGGCACCTCTGTACCCATGCAAAAGTGTAGGTATACGCGATCGTGCCGCATCGATAAGTTCGTGGCCCGAGGGGGGAGGGGATTTATAGTGCATGTGCCTTCATGATACCTAGCAAGCTGCGCGCCACTTATGGTGGTATGCTTCGGGCAGTGTCTTTGAAACCACCCCATGTTCTGGTAACGACCTAGTTTTAGCGTCGTAAGCTTCGTCGTGTCGTAGGGAACTTAAAATTATATTGTGGGAAGGATAGTTTTCTGATTATACGAAGATTGTGCATTTATTGTTTGTACAAAGATTGTGTATTTCTGTTTGTACGAAGATTGTGTATTTCTGATTGTACAAAGATTGTGTATTTATGATTGTACGATGATTGTGTATTTCTGATTGTACAAAGATTGTGTATTTCTGATTGTAAGGAGTAGCGAGTATTTCTATCTTTGGTAAAGGGCGGATATTTCTGACTGTGGCAAAAAATGCATGTCTTTCTGTCTGACGAATGAGACCGTATGCAGTGGTTATAACAGCCCAAAACATACAAATTCGGTTAACAGTTTAATAAACAGGATATAACAGTCAAACTTCTGAACGAAACGAGTAGATATTGTGTTGTAGCCTGTTTATATTTTATTTGCATAGTGAAACTTCTACTTTTAGATGTTAATGAAATTAAATTAAAAGTAACAACAAGATGTAAACAACTCATGTGTTGTAATCTACAAATTCATTGTTTTAAATTTTAAATCTTTTAAATTCAATTTTAAACCTAATATTAACATTAACACGGTACTAACCTAAACAACCGTAGTTCCCTCTATTATAACCTTTAACACAGCCGCATCTTTTAATGCTATAATCACAAAGTCCATTGAAGTTTTGACCAATGCAATCATCATGTAAGGAACACACTTTGCCGGCTTCTGCATAAAAGTGAAAACATATTCTAACACCAGTTAGTAAGTCTATCAAGTTGAAATGCAAAGACCTTTGTGCCTTTAACAAGTACAACAACACCGCCACTGTGTATACAAAACATCAACATACCAGAACATCCGTATCCCATTTTACTGTATCCGATAGAGCAGCCGCATCGTTGGAGTCTTGTGTCGCATTCTCCAGAGAAACCGTCTCCTGAGCACTCTGTCTCAGAATGGCATTCTTTTCCGGCAGCTGCAAACGAAATGTAAGACAAGTTATCTCATTTATTCCCACAAATTAATAGTTTTAAATGTTTTAAATTCAATTTTAAACCTACTATTGTTACGAATCTAGGCTATAAATGAATGACTGTTCATTTCATTGACCTTTCATAAGTGCGTATTAGATATTAAAGGAGAGGGGAAGGCTTGACCTAAAATTTCTTGGTGAAGATTGAGATAATAATTTCGTCCATCCCCGTGAAAGTGAAGATATAGATCTCAGTCGTAGTTCAAGGGAACATAGCGTAGTTTGAATTGAAATGTGAATAAGGACCTTGTGGAACGTTAGAATTTCGTTTACTTCGTAGAGTTCCCTTAGTATCTAATTAAATCAGTTCAATTCTAGATCTTGATAGCTGTTGGCGATATTTATTAGTTTTAATTTTATGAAACTCTTGTGTTATCGCCTATCTTTTTGATTAATGTTTGACGTTTATATTGAGTCTACAGTTTAAATAAAATATTTATTTAGCAACTTAAGTTGTTTAATATATCACTGTTGAAAGAAAGTTGTTGGAAAGAATTATACAGAATATCACTGTGTAAACCTGTCAGTCAAATGACTTCTAGCCCTAATTCCAGCCAGCAGAATCTAGAGGCTTCTTACAAAGATACGACTATATTTGAATCCGAATTAACGATTTTGTAAGAAGATTAACATTAACATTTAAGGTACTAACCTAAACAACCATAGTTCCTTCTATTATAACCTTCAACACAGCCGCATCTTTTAATGCTATAATCACACTGACCGTTGAAGTTTTCACCAATGCAGTCATCATTTGAGGAACACACTTTGCCGGCTCCTGCATAAAAGTAAAAAAATATTCTAAGACATATATTTTTTAATTGACCAGTTAGTAACTCTCTCAATTCGAAATGCACAGACGTTTGTGCCTTTAACAAGTAAAACATCACCGCCACTGTTGTAGTATAAATAACTCCCTTGGTTTTAGTTTATCTCCCCTTTTTGTAACTCGTGATCAATGTCTTTCCGGTGACCCGAGAATGACCCTTGTCCAGATGAAGGCGGAAGGTCAAACCCCTTGTGTAAGTGGATTAGTAGGTGTGTAGAAGTTCAGGTCAGTTGAGAAAGTTAGCAGATAGATAGTAGGCTAGTATTTATTTTATACACTGTGTTTTTTAAAATTAAAAGTATCGTTTCAGTTTCATAAAATCTAGTTTATTATTACTCTGAAGTGAAGTATTAGTGATAGAATGCAGCCCATAGAAACCAAGATGTAACACTGTGTATACAAAACATCAACATACCAGAACATCCGTATTCCATTTTACTGTATCCGATAGAGCAGGCGCAACGTCGGAGTGTTTTGTCGCATTCTCCAGAGAAACCATCTCCAGAGCACTCTGTCTCAGAATGGCATTCCTTTCCGGCAGCTGTAAAACGAAATGTAAGACAAGTTATCTCATTTATTCCCAAAAATTTATAGTTTTAAATGTTTTAAATTCAATTTTAAACCTAATATTGTTACGAATCTAGGTTATAAATGAATGACTGCTCAGTCTATTGACCTTTCATAAGTGCGTATTAGATATTAAAGAAGAGGGGAAGGTTTGACCTTAAAGTTCTTGGTGAAGTTTGAGATAATAATTTCGTCCATCCCCGTGAAAGTGAAGATATAGATCTCAGTCGTAATTCAAGGGAATATAGCGTAGTTTGAATTGAAATGCGAATAAACACCCCGTGAACGTTCGAATTTCGTTTACTTCGTACAGACCCCTTAGTATCTAATTAAATCAGTTCAATTCTAGATCTTGAGAGCAGTTCGCTTTTTTTATTAGATTTAAATTTTTGTAAACTCTTGTGTTATCGCCTATCTTTTTGATTAATGTTTGACGTTTATATTGAGTCTACAGTTTAAATAAAATATTTATTTAACAACTTAAGTTGTTTAATATATTATTGTTGAAAGAAAGTTGTTGGAAATAATTATACAGACTATTACTGCGTTAACCTGTCTAGCCCTGATTCCAGCCAGCAGAATCTAGAAGCTTCTTACAAAGATACGACTATATTTGAATACGAAGTAACGAGTTTGTAGGAAAATTAAAATTAACATTTAAGGTACTAACCTAAACAACCATAGTTCCTTCTATTATAACCTTCAACACAGCCGCATCTTTTAATGCTATAATCACACTGACCGTTGAAGTTTTCACCAGTGCACTCATCACGTGAGGAACACACTTTGCCGGCTCCTGCGTGAAAGTAAAAACATATTCTAAGACATTTAATTGACAAGTTAGTAAGTCTCTCAATTTAAAATGCACAGACGTTTTTGCCTTTAGCAAGTACAACATCACCGCCAATGTTGTAACGTATAATTAACTCCCTTGGTTTTAGTTTTTCTCCCCCTTTTTTTTTAAACTCGTGGTCAATATCTTTATGGTGACCCGAGAATGACCCTTGTCCAGATGAAGGCGGAAGGTCATACCCCGTTTGTAAGTGGAGTAGGAGGTGTGTAGTAGTTTAGGTCAGTTGAAAGAGTTAGCAGATACATAGTAGGCTTGTATTTGTTTTACTGACTGTTTTCAATTAAAAGTATCGTTTCAGTTTCATGAAATCTAGTTTATTATTACTCTGAAGTGAAGTATTAGTGATTGAACATAAACCCCTAGAAACCGAGACGTACGTAACACTGTACATACAAAACATCAACATACCAGAACATCCGTATTCCATTTTACTGTATCCGATAGAGCAGCCGCATCGTCGGAGTGTTTTGTCGCATTCTCCAGAGAAACCATCTCCGGAGCACTCTGTCTCAGAATGGCATTCCTTTCCGGCAGCTGCAAACGAAATGTAAGACAAGTTATCTCATTTATTACAACAAATTAATTGTTTTAAATGTTCTAAATTAAATTGTAACCCTAATATTAACATTAACATTTTAGGTACTAACCTAAACAACCATAGTTCCTTCTACTATAACCTTCAACACAATCGCACCTTTTAATGCTTTGATCACAGTTTCCATTGAAATTTTGACCAATGCACTCATCATGTGAGGAACACACTTTGCCGGCTCCTGCATAAAAGTATAAGCTTTTTCTAAGACACTTAATTTAACTGACCAGTTAGTAAGTCTCTCAATTTAAAATGCAATGACCTTTGTGCCTTTAACAAGTACAACAACACCGCCACTATGCATAGAAAACATTAACATACCAGAACATCCGTATCCCATTTGACTGTATCCGATAGAGCAGCCGCATCGTCTGAGTCTTGTGTCGCATTCTCCAGAGAAGCCATCTCCGGAGCACTCCGTCTCAGAATGGCATTCTTTTCCTGCAACTGCAAACGAAATGTAAGACAAATCTCATTTTTGGCTCACCACTAAATATCTACTTTGCACACCAAGGTTCTGTCCGGGCGCCAGCCACCCACTGCGGAATTCTATTCGAGTCATTATCGTGGTGGCTCGACCGTATACCTGCAATGTCGCCCGGTAGCACCAATCCTGTACTATAGGTATGGGCATCCAGGCACCAGGGCGGGGTTGCTGCGCTCATTTCTTCCTCCCAAACAGGTCCACGGACCTCCCGATTGCAATAAGATACAGCTTGGGGGCCGTCTCCTATGCGTTAGCCCACCGATTTGCTCTTGTTGCAAACGTACTGGTGGTGTCCACACATCGCTATTTTAAGGCCCATGGGTACTCAAATGCCCAGGACCATATATAGCCTCTTCCCTCCCGTAGATATGCCCCTGACATCTTCTGAGCTATTCTTCTTCAACGCTCACAATCAAAGGCTAGAATCTGCATTACTGTATATAAAAGGACCAATTTACCTAGACAAGTGTAGTCTTTCCTAGTGTAGCCAGCGGCACAAAGACATCTTCTAATGTCATGAGAACACTTGTCAGTGTAGCCTTCCCCATGACATTTGGCATCGTCGGTGCATTCCATACCGGCAGCTGTAATGATAGATATTTGAAAAGAAACTCTTGGAGATCAAACAGAATAAATTATTTTTCTAAAATATCTACGATTGTAGCAAATAAAAAGGAATGCGCTTTTAGTAACAATCGTGGCCCTAGTAGGGGGTTGTGTGTTCAATGCAATGCTACCTCACTGTTATTAGAAGCAGTAAATATATATGGAGCATCTTAATACATTTTTAATTTTCATGATAAGTATCAACACATTCTTGATATCGCTTTTTAGATCGATTTTTAAAGTATTTCCGATCTACAGGGCATGTGACATGCCAGGGGATTGAGTAATCAGCATAAAGCCCAGATCGCCTTTTATTTGCCACAACTAACGCCATATACCCGATAGATTTGGTTAGACCTATGTACACGCTCCAGACACGGGGGTTAATTCCAGTCTTCGCCAGGACTTGGAACACGGGACTTTCGGTACTCTTGGCGAACGCGGTGACGCTAAGCATATTATTCAGCCGTTGTCTCCCTTTGCTGTGTTCTTAAACAGCAGTACTATTTATTCATCACTAACATCATTCAAAAGTAATGTTATTGTATTGATTGTAAGTTGTCACTACCAAATGAATTGTGTAAGGTGGCAACACCAAAAAAAAAACATTGTCAAGGTGTCAAGAGGTCAGCACAGGGGTCAAGAGGGTGTGTAACAGACAGTAGGTACACGGTGAAAGTCAGGACCGGTGTCGGTTTGATAGTGTTCAATTCATATATAGAAGTGGACTTTGATCTCACTTTAGGATATATGTGGAGAACATGCGGTGAATTGCTGTATTTTGAACTGTGTTGCATTATAACTACATATTAAATTCGCTTGCCAGAAACTCGCCTTCTTCGATTCATTGTTTGTGAGAGAGAGAGAAAGGAAGTCGGCACTCACTCAGCATCGTATAATAATAATAGTATGTCAAATAAAGTAAAATCAAATATGTCACATTTGGCACCAGAGACATAAGCCAAATATTTATCTTTGAACATGTAAAGTGTATAGGAACGCGTAAACTTACTTGCGCATTCGTATTCCCGTTTGCTGAAGCCCAAGGAGCAAGCGCATCTGTTCATTACAGCATCACATTTCCCGGTGTAAGCGTGACCAGAACACGTATGGTTCACGTGACATTCTAATCCAGCAACTGAATGGAAAAAAAAGAAACAATATTTCTATAACTATAAGAAATTGTAGACCAGGGGTCGGCAACCTATGGACGCGTGCCTGAGCGGTTTTCAATGGAAGACCACGAAAAAGGCAATTCAAGTCTCCTCTACGTAAAAAGAGCAGGGTGTCTTTTAAGCCTCTCTCACACTGAATGATTTAGAAGTGCTACTTTGGCCACACTATTAGATAAAGGTTGTCGACCCCGGTTGTAGATAACTAATTTATTTACAAATAAAAAGCATACTTCATATTATGATTATGACATAGGTCTGGACTATTGTGTTTTGTAATGATCAAAAGCGTGTGTTAAAAGGTAATAATTTTTATAAAATACATAGAATTATATTATATAATTGTATAGTTAATCTTCAAAATCAGAACAATTTAATTTATATGGATAGGGAAGCAACGTTTACCTGTTTCCGTGGCGATGGAATACTATTGGATTCTAAGGCCAGTACAATGCCTAACCGTTTTTACTTTACCCCAACTATTGTAAGGAATCTATCAGAGATACAATTATATAGTCGATATGTATTACTACGTTGACTATTGGAGACTGTTGGAATGGAGCTTAATCAAAACGCTTACAAGTGTGTATATTTTCTATTTAAAGATTGGAAGATTTTATTGTGTTTATCTGGGTTTATTTATGCCAAGACTATAATGAGATGGACCACTTGCTCTATTTGTAGAGCTTAACACTTGCGCAGCCAATAAAACTGACTTTAATTACGACTAAACATGAAGACTTCCATAAAGACTTCAGCTTATACAACTTTCGATTTCAATTTTAATTTTCCATTGAGAAAAATCATAGCGAATTACTAAACCGGAAGTGTAGAGGTCAACGTGCGATCGGAAATTCCGAAACTAAGTGTTGGAAGTTATCAAATAGAATAGCAGAAATATCAAAGCAAGCGGTTTATCTTAATATAGTCTTTGGTTTATGCTTATCCTGAAACACATTTTATTGTACAAATCATAATATAGCGTCATGTAATGATAAATGTTTAATAACAATTATGATTGATAGGTGTTTACCAGAACATCCATAATCTCGTCTGCTGAATCCAACGGAACACTCACACCTGTGGTTACTTGCGTCGCATGCTCCCGTGTAGCCTTCACCTGCGCAGTCACCGTTTTCTGAGCACTTCCTTCCGTCAACTGTAAAGGACATTTTCATCTACATAAATCCGTCTGGAGGTATAGTAATCCATTTTCTCACACACAGGACGAAGCCCGGATTTGTTTTTCAAAAGTGTATATGTGGCAAAGCTAAACATTTTACCAATTACTAATTTCGTACAGATTAAACATTTTTTATCACAATTTTCTGTTTCCTTAAAGGTCACCGGGACTAAGGACCCCCACCCTAGCCATCCCTTTCTCGTATCTTCGCCCCTGCTCAGAGACAATAACTTTTGTTTCACAGGGCGAATGAAGCAGGATTAACTAGTTTCCGTCATCACTGCATACACTGGGGATTGCGTGGCCAGAAAAATGCTCAGATGTCTACACTTCAAAGCTACCAATGTCAAGAAAATGAAATTGATGCTGAGTAGAATCACAGGCACTCTTCACTGAAGGGTTGGACTAAATACCTCAATTGAAACTCCCTGTCATCTGTTTGCTGTTCTTTTTTGTGATGTTATGAAATTATCTTTCAGTCAAAACTTATGCAATAATGGCGTATAAATCTGAATCAAAAGTAATTTGTTGTCTATTAAAATAGTTTTAAAGAAACTTTATAAAAAAAAGTCCTGCTATATGTTTAACACATCACCGCGTTGAGGTGGATAATCATGATTCAATTTTTCTATAAAAAAAAAAGCGTTCAAGATTAGAATGGAACTTAGACTAACCCGAGCACTGAAAATCTCGTCTGCTGTAGCCAACAGCACAGTCGCATCTTTCGTCCTCCACGTCACACTTGCCAGTGTAGCCGACACCGGTGCAGTTCTCATTTGACGTACACTCAAGTCCGGAAACTGGCGAAAAATAAATATAAGTAGTAGTATTAGCATGTAATAAAAATGTAACACACTTCATGTAACTAGAATAATCTTAATTAATCCTTACAGTCCCGGGCGCGTATATAGCGGAACTGAAGGTAGCATAGATAGAAGTAGGTCGGTACGGGAAGGGTTAACAATGCTAAAGTTACAACAAATGGAATAGTTATAGTCAAAATGAGAGTATCTCGTCGGACCAGATTGATCCCTGGTCCCTGGTACCGGTGAAGCAGTGGCCACGGCATATTAGGGGATCATGTGGCCGACACAATGCCTGCCCAGCCGCCTTTACTTCACCCTTACTGGGCCTTTACTTCACCCTAACTAATGGCAGGTACTCATCAGATCTGTGTAAACGCAAGAAAAATTCTCCAGACCCGAAAACAAGCCTTCACCACGGTTTGAATCCAGGACCGTTGGTACGCCAGCCGAACGCGCTGCCGCTCGGCCACCATGCCCCAGATAAAACAGTTATATTTGATGAAACAGTTATATTTGATGAAACAGTTATATTTGATGAAACAGTTATATTTGATGAAACAGTTATATTTGATGAAACAGTTATATTTGATGAAACAGTTATATTTGATGAAACAGTTATATTTGATGAAACAGTTATATTTGATGAAACAGTTATATTTGATGAAACAGTTATATTTGATGAAACAGTTATATTTGATGAAACAGTTATATTTGATGAAACAGTTATATTTGATGAAACAGTTATATTTGATGAAACAGTTATATTTGATGAAACAGTTATATTTGATGAAACAGTTATATTTGATGAAACAGTTATATTTGATGAAACAGTTATATTTGATGAAACAGTTATATTTGATGAAACAGATACAACAGAAGTAGCACTTGGAACATTTGTATCAACAGCTTTGACTATATGATAGTCTATGTTTCACGATATCTTACTTTGACATTCATATTCTCTTTTGTTGTATCCATTTACACATTCGCATCTGTTGATATGTGTGTTGCAGCCACCTGTGTAACTGGCACCGTGACACGTTTCATCCTGTGAGCACCACATCCCAGCAACTGCAGCAGAGATATGGAAACAATTAGATCTAGAATAGTTATCAAACTATTTAATCAAAATAATATTAGTCAAGCATCCTATCTGTGACTCTCTTTACCCATCTATTACATATCTGCATATCTCTCTCTATATATATATCTTTCTCGCATTCAATCTCTATATCTATTTCTTTATTTCTATCTCCTTTTTACATATTTAGGCCTATATTTAAGATTCACTTATACATGTATACACTAGTAGTTATGCCCGTCAAAATGAGGGAGAAACAAATGAGTACAATATGATTTGTTCAAAAGAATAAGACAAGAATACACAAGGCATTAAACTCTAATTTAGAAATACAACCCCATAACAACCTGTTGCAAAGCTCAGATAAGCATAAAGACAAAAACACTTTGGGGACGTCCATTAATTACGTCAACAAAATAGGGGGGAGGGGGGGGTCTGAAAAAGTTTGACAATTGTTGACATGGGGGAGGGGGGAGTTCAAGAAAAGTTGACGTCAACAATGTTACTTTTTATGAAGAAAATAATGAAACAAATTTAGTACTAAATTCTACATTTGTCCTGTTAAACATATATAGATAATATTAACAACATAGAGTTACGTTAATACAAATATATCAATTATAGAAACTACATTTGATTTGTCCTTTTTGTGTCTATCTTGCTAGTTTGTAGATATGTGTATGGGTGGAAACTAATGCAATTGTTATCAAGGCAAAGTGACCGACCAATTGTAGAAAACCTCACCTTCGCTGTCTAGCGTAGGGTTGCCAGACACATGGATGTCAAAAGAAGGACACCGAGAGACAAAAAGGAGGACATTGTGTTTCAATTGCATAGTTTCGCATTTAGCCCGCAATCAGTATGATATTATTACAAGAGCTGCCACTTAGTTTAAATGTGTATTGGTAAACTGAGCAAGAAACAGTTTTGTTAAAAATAACATATAAATTCAATGTAGGCTGAAAGGCAGCTTGCATTTGGTTGAGCAACTTTAAAGCTCATGCACGAATCTTCTACAAATGATCACCTGTTTATTAATTATATTCCTAACATGTTAATACTAATTTTAAAATGTATTTGTCCTTATGCCTACAAAACAAAATATTACAAAAGCTGGACATTTTAAAGGTATTGTGCTTTGCCTGCCGGACGGAGGACAAGAGTCTAAATAAGAGGACATGTCCTCCTTTTGTCGGACGTTTGGCAACCCTAGTCTAGCGAGACATGGTGGCTGGAATAACAAAAGAACACAAACACACCAACAAACTGTCTGCAGAGAACTTTCAGAAACCCAGTTTTATTTACCGCTCAGTACATCTAAATTAGACTAGGCGCCAGAGTCTGGCGTTCGTTAGATAAACCATGTAAGGGATGGCTGGGATTGACAGTAGAACTAAAAACAACAATAGGCCTTCGCCGAGACTATAACTAATGTTTGCAAAGCATTGAATGAAGTGAATTTTGTGAATCCAACATGGTTATTTAAAAAATATTTCCTTCAGAAAAATAATTCTTGGCCCACCCCATGAAGTACGAAATACTTATAGCCTACCTTATTTCCTTTAAAAATCCCTAATTCTGATATATAAACTAATACATTTTTGTCTCACTACGTTATAAAAGGTGAAACATTATAATTAGGTCGATTAGGCTGCATATTTAGTAATTTTTACGTTTTCATTTCTAATTTCTCAGAAAAATTTAATTAGATAAAAATGTATTAGTATCAGTGGCGTCGCCAGTATTGCAAGGAGTGGGTGGCAAATAGTGCAAGGTAGGGGGACAGGGAAGGCAACTACCGTGTGTATATAATGTGTGTGTGTGACAATAATGTAAGAAGGAAAAGTGAACTAATGGTTAAAATTAGGTTTGTTAAAACTGGTTTTTCTTCAAAACGGTTTGTTTTCGGTTCTATAAAACCGGATTTCAGTTTTTCAACCCCTCTCCATCCCCTCCCCCTTGCCGCGCAAATGTCACAAGTTACAGGCCGGAAAAGCCAAATGTGCGTAGTTTTGTAGGTATATTTGAAAAATAATTCAAATTTAATTAGTGTTTGCAGGGCATTCAAGAGGTTCATTTTTTTAAATACAATATGATTTTGTACACTTTACCATAAAATTCTTTAGAACTAAATAAATTCTGGGCTCATTGATTAAAACCGATAATAGCTTTCAATAGTGATAATCAAATTTGCGATTATCGTTGACCATGCTATTAAAAAGCATATGAAGAGGATGACGATGTTAATCCAGGATGCTTAGTACGCAGATGCGTACGCAATCCAGTGGTACTGCCACCGCTCCTGCTTATCTGTTGGGAACATAGTTTACAACGAGCTATCATTAAAGACGTTTTTTCAAAATTTTCTGACACAGAGGATTATAACTGTAACTTAACATTTGGTTTGATGTTGTTTTTATCGCAGGGGTAAGCCATAGTTGGTATCTAGTCTATGACTAAATAGTGTTAGCAAGGCTTTTCAAGAATTGTTTTGTGTGAATCCAACATTAGGCCTTTAGGCTATATTAAAAATAGAAAGAAAAAAAAAAAAAAAAAAAAAAAAAAAAAAAAAAAAAAAAAAAAAAGGCTGCGCTACTTGAAATAAAGATTAGGTCTACCTCAGAACCAAGAAACCGAAATCCGATTTTGAAAATCAAAACCGGTTTTCCGTTTCAAAACAGGAATCCGGTATTCCCGTTTTCGGTTAACATCCCTAGTTAAAATAGAAGGCTAATTTACAACTGGTGCACAATTTCCACCTAAACTATTTGACAATTAACATTGTACCAAAAGCTTTTTTAGTGAAACGTAGAATTAGACATGATTAAATATGTATATGAAAAGAACAATAGTAAACATATGAGAATTATAGTCAATTAGAAATCTTTTTAACAAGTTTTAAAATGTATTAAAATTAATTAGCCTATAGTATAGACCTTTCCGTTTTAAATCTATTTTAAACATAAAAGCAAGCGTCTAAAATTGTGTTACTTGTTTTGAGGGGGGGGGGGGTAACCAATTGTTGACGTAATTATATAGGGGGGGGGGGGGGTCTCTGAAAGTTTGACAGTTGTTGACAAGGGGGAGGGGGGGAGGTAAAAATCGTCTAAAAATTGTTGACGTAATTAATGGACGTCCCCTTTCCTTATCCTCTATGCGAGAACATATGCATATAAGTACTCTTTCTTCCCGAGTGGCATTCAGGCATAAAATAGGTTGCCTGAACAAACCAGGAAAACCAGTGACTTAACATCATTTAAAACATTAATAAAAATGTAAGACTAGACTCGGACCTCGGATGAGCGTAGGACGCAATAATCTTCTTTATAGAAGGAGCGTCTGTAATGTATAAGATAAAAACAAAGACAATCGAAAAGAAAGAAAAAAAGAAAGAAAAAGATAGGTAATTTGAAAGCATTTTTAAAGTGACATCACTCTGAATATTTTGTAAATGGCGCTCCAGTTTATAATCTTAACATAATTAGTTCTTCTTTTATTTAAAAATAAATTAATTAAAGAATTACTAGCTAATTATTGTTAAAAATATAAAAAAGAACATTTCAAACAAAATTGATCTGACCTTGACATGCCAAATCTCGTCTGCTGTATCCTTCACTGCATTTACACCTGTTTATTTCAGAGTCACAATTTCCTGTATAGCCTCTGCCACTACACTCTGCATCCACTGTACAATTACGTCCTGCCACTGAATGTATAGCCACAATTCAATTAATTCATACATATACAACAAACAATCCAACGTTTAACCATAGACTATAATATACATAGACCGCTTGCTTTAGTTTTTCGGAGTGATTATTCGCACAGTTCTTCATATTACGCTAAGCGTTATATGAAGATTTCTAGCTGCAGATAACGCTCGGAGTTATTCGAAGATTCACACAGGTCTTAATATTCTATTGGCCTATATATACTGTTTATTGTTAAAGTTGAACAAGATTTCGTGGCCCAATGGTTAGTGCTGTCAGCTGGCAACCGGGGTGTCGCAGGTTCGACCCCAGCCGTCGCCACTTTTTTTTTTTTTTTTTAAATATGTATTTATTATTATTATTATTCAATTTGAGTACAACGGGATACGTATATACGGTAAATACATGAATATTTTGGTTGTAAGTAACCTTTAGTCATTGTCAGCCAGAAAATACAATAGGTGACTCCTAAGCCTAAATGATTAAATGATACTTTTTCTTACGATAAATGATGGGATGATATGATAGGCCTAGTCACCTAGTCCTAGTGATAATAATAATAGTAATAGTTCTAAAGTGTGCGCAAATGTCTATTTCAAAAGACAATTGTGCTTGAGTACAAATGGTTATTTAATATTGTTTTTAAGTGTGCTGAAAGACAGAAATTATGAAATCAAATAGCCTAAATTTCCATTTATTTGGATCAATAAAGTATTATAAAGTAATCTTATCTAATACCGCGGGCCACGGATGAGCGTAGGACGCAATAATCTTCTTTATAGAAGGAGCGTCTGTAATGTATAAGATAAGATAATTAATTCAAACAAAAAGGTTAGGCCTATTTAGCCTAGATGTTAGTATTAGTAGGATATTGTTAGGGTCGAAAGGCCTACTTCAAGTCAAATTCAAATAGGGTTTAGGCCCTGTTAGGGCTTTACTTTTATCAATAAATACCTCCTTCTAGCTAGGAATATGATCTTAAATAATAGACTTTAGGCCTATCTATAGATTAGTAGGCCTATGGCCTATAGGCTACTATAACTATAAGATAATAAGTATAGGCCTAGGCTAAGTTAATATAAGTCATAAGTTACAGTAGGCATATAGCCTAACTCTCACAATTGTTCGAAAATTTGCGTCTGCCGTTAACACTCGGCGTTTTTCGAAAATTTGGGTCTTCCGATAACGCTCGGCGTTATTCGAAGATTTGGTTCTTCCGATAACGCTCGGCGTTATATGAAAGGTTCTTCTAATAACGCTTCCCTTAGTTTTTTTTATGCACTTATCTTCTTGATTTGTAATTCCCGATTCTAAAAAAAGTAGTTGCAATACAAGTTCCGTTTTATTAAATCGCATTTTTCGACTTTAAATGAATACTTGTTCTACTATGATTCCTATTATCATCTATATATATAAAAAGACCGTGTTAAGCCCCCCGCGGATCCCCATTGGTCAATTTGAAATCACGTGATATCACTGACCTATCTAGGCCTAGCCCTATATACCGTCTAATAATTTTTCACATCGGACATGTGTCTTCGATAGCTCAGTGGTAAACGTAGTGGACTGCTATACGAGAGACCAGAGTTCGATTCTCCAGTGAGACTATACTTTTTTTTTTTCGACAATTAATTTTTCAAACTTTTTAAAACAAAAGACATTGTAAATCTACAGGCAATATAGATTTTGTTAAATAAAAATATTTGCCTCTTTTTTTAACCCGATTACAATATTTATTTACTTTCCTAAAAGTATTCAGTAAAAAAATTATAATTTAAATATTAGATTTATAGCTTTCTTTTAAGTGTAGTTTATAAATTTGTTATCTGCACCTCAAACAGTCCTGTTTTTTTTTCACCCGGGCAACGCCGGGCAATGTAGCTTGTTGATTATAATAAGATGGACCGCTTGATCTATTTTTAGAGCTTATATAGGGCGTTTGCAATCCCGTGACAAAAAGCACGTGATTTGTGTTTACTTTGAGTAATGGTGTACAATTAAATATGTGTTTTAAGTCTTATTAAGATTTAAGCTGTATTATGTATGTTAAATAAAATAGGCTATTTTATTATTATCATAGACATAGATCATAGACGATGTGAGCCTAATAGTTAGGGGAGAGGGGGGCAGGTTGATACAGGGGCAGGTTGATACAAATTTTTTTTTACAGCTATTATACTACGTATGCGCAGAAGAGTTAGTATGGGAGATAGCTTTCTACTTCCCCTACTTTCGATGTAAAAATGGCTTCGCTCGTATCAAAATTGATAACACTGTGAGGAAAATTGAAATTTGAGCGACTTTTGAAAAATATTGACTTATTATTACGTAGGAGATTGCACAGACACGGTAAGTACTTTTATTTTATCATCTTTTTATTTAGGTTAAACATGGATTCCTGAATACTTTTATTTAAATTACGATTGTGCTATTTGCGTCTTGTTTTTAATGTAGTCGAATTAATGCAATGTGGTGTATTGGGGCAAATTGATACAGACGACTCGGGGCACATTGATACAATATCCGGTTATTTATTTAGCCCTTTGGAAAAGCATTTAAACATAGAAGAATACATTTTTTTTTACAAAAACGTAGACCTATTTATATTTAATTAGAGTGTTAGGTTCATTGAGTTTAGCTTACATTTAAATCATTTTCATTTATTTTTGCTTTACTTTTAATAATGTCTAGCTAGGGTAATTCCAATTTAGAACTTAGCCTAGGTGTTTAAGTTTAATGCTTAGGCCTTATACAGGCGTCTAATAAAAAGGTTTAATTAAATACATTACTATTAAACTAAGTCTTATTATTTATCATATTATTTTACGATTATTGTGATTTTAAAATTTAGTTGAAATGTATTAAATTACCCGGGATATTAATTTTTTAAATTGTTTGTACTTTCAGATGGTGCGAAGATGTAAAAGAAAGCCTTAACATGGGGTTGCGATACAAGTTTTTTTTTACCAGAATTGTTCTAAATAATAAAAAAAAACAATAAAATAATAGTTTTGGGTTGTTTACTTTGTTAAATTGTCATTGTATTAGTGTTATTATTAAATGTTATTCAATGTATCAGCTTGCCCCATAGTGTGTATCATCTTGCCCCTGTACGGGGCAAGTTGATACAAATTATTTTACATTGCATTTAGAGCTATATTTTGTTTAAATATATTCTAATTAATAAAATTTGTAGATAAAAAGGTGCAGGATACCTAAGGGAACAAATAAAAGTATTTATATTAACTCTAAATATAATGGTTTGCAATTAATGTAAATAAATGTAAAATGTGTATCAACGAGCCCCCCCCTCTCCCCTACTTGACTAGATAGCCTATTCACCAACAATATCGCTTGACATCGTAGCCTAGCCTACGAAACATTAAAAGTGTAGGCCTATAAAGTGAAATTGATAGTGTAAATAGGTCTAGCCGGCCCTAGCCTAATCACATTAATCAATTAATCTACAGTACTACTATTTACCTCCTTATTTTTGAGTAGGATAGCCAATATTCAGATGTGAATTTTGCATGATAAAGAAGTACTTCACTTTCACCACGTTACGTTTGTACCTCAAGTGGGTTCTATATTTACACAAATACGTCACTAAATTTACACAAAAAAACTTAAGCTCCGCCTACTGAGAACGCTCTATTATTTTTCCGTACGCATACAACACTGATCTATAAATGTTTCCACTGTATACAACTTTCGATTTTAATTTTACTTCCTAAGATCATAGCGATTAAATAAAACGGAACTAGTATAGAAACTAGATCTACTTTTTAGCAACTAGTTTATTTAGAATCGGGAATTCAGAAAATCAGTGTTTCGAGTCATCCATCATTCATCATACAGCAGAAATACTAAAGCAAGCGGTCCATGTTTATTATAGTCTATGGTTAAACTTTACAAATTTAACATGTATATGTATATTAAAAGTAATAAAAACCAGATATAGTGCCGTACAAAAAAAAGCCTTTATACTAGGTTTCGGCAGAGAGTCAATCTATAACTTTCGGTATGGTTTCGTTTTCTACCGAAAACAAAAAAAAATGGTTTCGGTCGGCCTCTAATCCTCGTGTGTTACGTTAGCCCTAAATGATTTGTATTTACCCAATGACTATAATAAGATGGACCGTTTGCTTTGATATTTCTGCTATTTGATAACTTGAAACACTAAGTTTCGGAATTTGAGATCGCACGACGATCTTACCGTTTAGTAATTCGCTATGATTTTCTCAATGGAAAACTACGATAAAAATCGAAAGTTGTATACAGTGGAAACCTTTAGGGCAATCGTAGGAGCGTAGAAGTCTTTAAGACAGTCTTATTTGCTGCGCACGGAAAAAAAATAACATATAAGCTCTAAAAGTGATGAAGCTGACCATCTTACTATAGTCTTTGATATAGGCCTACCAATAGAGTCCACTAAGCTCAATACATCAAGACTATCAACATTCGATCACTATCTACACACGTCTACTGATTCTTCTATACTTAATAAGAATAATAAAAATGGTTATTTATATAGCGCTTCTATCCATGCTATTTGAGCATGCTCAGTGTGCTCTATCTAGAAGGTTTTCGTTTCCACTAGGCCCAAAACTCCTGCAGGGCGACCGGCATCGGTCGGCGGCAGGGATAGAACCCGCGACGTGTCGGTTGACAGTCCCTTTAATCTAACCGCCGGACCAGCCGGCCTCTCTATTACGATTCACATACCTGGGTAACTGGCTTTATTTCGCCGTATTCAAACTCTTTTGAGACCATCATTACGGTTTTATCAAAGACTATAACAAGACGGACCGCTACTCTGTTTTTAGAGCTTATATGTTCCTTTTTTCCGTGCGCATCCAGTAACGCTGTCTTAAATGACTTCTACGCTCCTACAATTGCCTAAACGTCTCCACTGTATACAACTTTCGATTTTAATTTTAATTTTTCATTGAGAAAATCATAGCGATTAAATAAAACGGAAGTGCACAGTACAAAAAAAATCGGGAATTCCGAGAAGAAGTCATCCGAGTCATTGTGGGGTACGTTAATCGGATATTCACAAATTCTTCACGCCCATGTAAGCAATTCAGTAACTACAATTTAACATGCCCTCCCCCCCCCCCCAACCCCACTCATATGACGCTCGAAAATCTTGCGAAAATTCAAGTAAAAAATAACTGCAGTCTGTTTCTATCACAAAATACTTCGCCACATCTAGATATACCTAGCTATAATATTTCATAAAACCATCTGCCTGGCTAGCTTCTCAAGGCACAATGTTATCACTCTCTACCTTCACATCCATAGTGTAATGGGAAATAGCCGTCAGCGCACGGGCATCTCTCCCTGCTGACGTCACAGTGTCCGGCATAGCCAACACCCGTACAGTCTGCTATGGACGTGCAGGCACGGCCCGCAACTCCTGTGAAGCAAAGCAAAACAAAAGGGAGGCAATATGTAATAAATAGTTTAGTGATCATTATCATTATGAGCAATCGAAAACAGATATATGTATATATATATATATAGTAGGAGTTTGAACACTATTAAACAGAACTAAAAATATTAATCATTGACGAGTCTTAACTAGGCAATTTGGATGCAAATTCATTTCCGCTATATTTCCGTAAACAATAATTGTATTTTTTTTAATATCTTTTCGGTATGTTTCAAGAGCATTGTCGAACTTCCGGTTTCATTTTGTTTTGCTTACAATGGCAACCATTACGATTGCAAGCAGAGATTTACGCCTTGTTGCTGACTTAATATTCACAGATGTTTCAACTGCAAGTTCAGGCCACTACAAATAAACAAAGGCTATAAGTATTATTGTGAGGGTTATGTCTTCAATATTAAAAGTGAGTATGCCAGAATTTATAGCAGAAGGCAGCCATTTTTTAAATCAAATTTAGCAAATAGGATCGAAAGTGTAGATGCATCCAAAACTTATGCATGCATAAGATTTAAGACTGGTCAATGACCTATTTTGATTAAAATTATAAAGAACATAGGAATAGAACTCCAATAGAGCATTTGCAAAAGGCGTGGCTTAGGTTTCTAGATGACGTAACAAAGTAAATAGCAGCCATGATGTTAGATGTTGATTAACATTGTAGTTTAACATGTCTTTTTTTTTACAGAAGGCGGTACAATGCACGGGTGTTTAGCGACAAGCGTGCACTTACCATGATGATAACAAGAAAACCATTTCTTTGCAAACTAAGTTTACCATTTCCACTTCACTACAAAACTAAAAAAATTCGAATCGGTAATGTCGGCAAATACATATCTAATTATAACGATTGCACATTTAAAAAAAAAACGTGCTTTTGTTTCGGCTATATTGTGTCGTTTTCATTCGTATTAATTTCGTAAAAACTAACATATCCGAAAAGTTTATGTACTTCCTTCAAAGCCAGCCATGTTTTTTCGTAAAATATATTCCTCGATTCGCAACTTGGTAGAAGGATTTCGAGACTATTCCAAATGCTACGATGATGAAAATTTGATAGAATGTATTGTTAGTCTGTGCAAGTCTGCTGCCCAAATTTCAGCTCGATCAAACCAAGGGAATGGTCGGAAAATCGATTCAAAGTTTTGCTGTCATCCAACCAACCATCCATCCAAGCGGACAGACAGCAGAACTTAAAAGAAAGGGAGTAAAAAAGAACATCTAGTTGTGTTTATTTATAGACTTGAGTATTCGCCCGATCAAATGTAGGCCTATTCCCAACATAACACACATACATACATAACATCTATTTAAACCAGTGGCATAATATTGTTATGGAATACTATTATCCTTTATAACTCTCTGTGTCAGGTAGGCGACATGTAGAAAAATAAGAAGTTTCATTTTAAATCATTTTAACCTTTTTTTTTCCTTTCCAAGTACAGTAGGGCCTATAGGCCTACCCTTACCTACTCGCGGTTCCAGCGTTTGCGGCCCCGCTTATTTGCGAGTTTGGCTCTTAACCCTATTGCATATGCCCGGTATGCTTGGCTAACGTCATAACGTCATAAAAACGAATTCATTACTATATTAGTGAAATACATTAGTGAAATACATTAGTGAAATACCTAACTGCATGCAATATTACTAGATTATTACTGTATTAATGAGTAAGAGTGTGTTTAGAAAGTGTTTGGGAAGCATTTAGTACCGTATGTTATTATAATCTCATACATAGGCGTTTTAAAACGGCACCCAATATTCGCGGCTTTTCGCCATTCGCGGGAAGGTAAAGAACATAACCCCCGCGAATAGCGGAGACATACTGTAATTAAAAAGTATCCCGTCGGACCAAAGTGTTCACCAGTTTCTGTGGCCACGGCATACTAGGTGATTGTGTGGCCAGCACTGTGCACAGCCGCCTTTACTTTACTCCAACTAATGTCAGGTACCCATCAGAGATGAGCAGACTCAGGGACACCCTCGAGACCCGGAAAACAATCCTAGCCTGCACCAAGATTGGAATTCAAGACCTTCGGTCCCTCCAGCCGTGCCTCTTCCAAGTAACTACACAACTTTCGTTTTCAAATCAAGTCAATTACACGCTAAGTAAAGTTCTACTTAAAACTGTGTAGTATTTTCAGTTTCGATATCCCTACACTGTTTTTTTTTTTTTTTTTAAAAAGGATATTCACCGGACGTACAGCGCAAATAATGTATCAACGATGGTAACGTGATAGATCTGAGAGAGGCGTTGTTATAATACACTTGTTTTAATTCATGATGTTCATACGTAACATAAGATCTCTTTGATACGTCAATCTTATAAGTCCACAGTTGTATTTCCTTGTGTAATATCTACCAGAGCCACAACTTGTTGAGTAGGACACGATACAATAACTAGCTTGGTTGTCATCTGAATCACAACTGACTTGTATTTGGTTTCTTCATTGATAGGAAGCCCTTGGACAATCTCTTATTCTTTCATTACATAGTGGCAAATCGTTCATTCAATATCATGCGCACCTTATTACAATCTGTAAACGAAAGTATGATAAATAATCCCTTACAATGCTGTTCCATGTTTTATTCAATCAGATAAATCTTATCTCATATATATCTAGATCTATATAGATCAATATCTATTAAAATACTTTTTCTCAAGTTTATGATTTGTTTACAGCATGAGCTATTGTGTATTTATTAGAAAACCATTTTTGTTCCAGTATCCAAATTACTCTTTATTTATTACTTTCACTTCGAAACTATTTAGTGTCCAGTGTCCAGCCGAATTTACTTTCAAAACAAACAAAAAATCATTAATTATTGATGAATTTAACATTGTAATCTGTCATAACTATTCATCTAATGCAAAAACAAAAGAATAAAAAAACAACAATAAATTAAATGAATGTATGAAATTATTGCACAATATCTCACATTTTTTGACCGATTGATTAGCTGAATGGGCTACGCTGGGCATTATCCATCGTATTTAATTATACATCATCCCATCTTTTAGCCAACTCTACATATTTATAAACTAAAGAAAACATTTAAAAATTAGAACAAATTCAGAAAAGAGCTGCATAGTTCATAACTAGCGAATATTCACAACTGACAAGAGTAACACCAATAGTCAAATCACTAAACCTTGAAACACTAGTGGACAAAAGGGCAAAGATTAAAGTATTAATAATACATAAGGCATTAAACTCTAATTTAGAAATACAACACAATAACAGCCTGTTGCAATGCTCAGATAAAAATAAAGACAAAAAACGCTTTTCTTATCCCTTATGCGAGAAAAAATGCATATAAGTATTCTTTCTTCCCGTTTCGCATTCGGCATGGAATGGGTTGCAAGACTAGACTCGGACCACGGATGAGCACAGATGAGCATAGGACGCAATAATCTTCTTTATAGAAGGAGCGTCTGTTATATATAACATAAGATAATCGTCAAAACGTATCCCTATAATTTATTCATTAGAGAGTATATATTTCTTTCTGTTTTAAACTAGTTTCACAGTTATAAATTTACAAGCCTAATTATCTGAATAGGCTTATATTATTACTAATTATCTCATTAAAAACGTCACAAAAGGTCATATAAAAAATATTTTATCTTTTTGTAGCTAAATCTGATATTTCAGTATGAAATGCGTGTATTTGTTCAACTTGTTTCGGCTATGTATTAATTATATAGATGTATATGACATCAGTCTCTCCTCAATGGACGAAGGCATAACCCACCTCCTAAAAGGAGGCCACGATAGCCAAGACCTAGGCGATGCTTTTACTTTTAAAGAGCCAGCTGTTGTCCAGGCAGCAAGCCCTCTCTCTCCACGCAGATGGTAATTCCGGGGGAACAACTAAGCTGATACACCAAGGGACTATCTGCGTCGCAGGAGTTGCCAGAGAGATGGCATGTTCGCTACAAGACTGCCTTATCTCGTGTTTTTCTTTTAGGGTCTACTCCCTAAGCCTCTCAATTGATAGGTGTAGCCGCGAGGCAGCGGAGATTTGACATCCGAGTTTTCTTCTCGATGAGCTACCAAGGTTTACAAGCCCCATCTGATCGAATTTACTGATTTTAAGGCTTCATTGGCCCGCCTTCACCCATTCTCATGTTTATTGAAACATGATCCGCCAGTCATTCGAGAAGGCCAGGAGTTGGACTTTGGTTAGCAGAGGCTATTTGAGATGTAAGCCATGACGATATTTCGAGAATAGTGGATGCTTATTTCCCACCCCCATCCCCGGCTGTACTAATCTTGGTCCACTCTGTACTTATTGGCACACTAAATACAAGCGATTGCTACTGTTAAATTAACGGAGAAAGGAAAAGATAAGCAATGCCTAAGAACACTGCATTAATGTCATTAATACATAGAAAATACTCGAAAGATATAGAAGATTAACCACATTACAATAATACAGTTTAAAGTGTGTCACTAAGTTCAGTCAACACATTACAATAATACAGTCCATTGTGTGTGTCACTGAGTTCAGTCAACACATTACAGTAATACAGTTCGAAGTGTGTCACTAAGTTCAGTTAACACATTACAATAATACAGTTCGAAGACGAAGTGTGCCACTAATTTCAGTCAACACATTACAATAATAGGCCTACAGTCCAAAGTGTGTCACTAAGTTCAGTCATCCCATTACAATAATAGGCCTACAGTTTATAGTGTGCCACTAATTTCAGTCAACACATTACAATAATAGGCCTTCAGTCCAAAGTGTGTCACTAAGTTCAGTCATCCCATTACAATAATAGGCATACAGTCCAAAGTGTGTCACTTAGTTCAGTCAACACATTACAATAATAGGCCTACAGTTTATAGTGTGTCACTACTTTCAGTCAACACATTACAATAATAGGCCTTCAGTCCAAAGTGTGTCACTTAGTTCAGTCAACACATTACAATAACACAGTCAATGTGTCACTAAGTTCAGTCAACACATTACAATAATAGGCCTACAGTTTATAGTGTGCCACTAATTTCAGTCAACACATTACAATAATAGGCCTTCAGTCCAAAGTGTGTCACTAAGTTCAGTCATCCCATTACAATAATAGGCATACAGTCCAAATTGTGTCACTTAGTTCAGTCAACACATTACAATAATAGGCCTACAGTTTATAGTGTGTCACTACTTTCAGTCAACACATTACAATAATAGGCCTTCAGTCCAAAGTGTGTCACTAAGTTCAGTCATCCCATTACAATAATAGGCATACAGTCCAAAATGTGTCACTAAGTTCAGTCAACACATTACAATAACACAGTCAATGTGTCACTAAGTTCAGTCAACACATTACAATAATAGGCCTACAGTTTATAGTGTGTCACTAATTTCAGTCAACACATTACAATAATAGGCCTTCAGTCCAAAGTGTGTCACTAAGTTCAGTCAACACATTACAATATAAAGTCCACTGTGTGTCACTAAGTTCAGTAGTGAACTTCAACTCATTACAATAATAGACCTGTAGTCTTGCAGTTCGATTAGTAGGCCCTATTTTAAATCATAGCATCAAACTGAATGAATAATTACTATAACTTACTGTCTTGTACTGTTTCAATCGGGTATGGCCACAGATATAGAAATAATCCAGCAAAACTTGAAATTAGGGATAAAGCTATTAACGAAACAATAATAATAATACACAGCCCATTGCGCCATTTAGACCCCATCTTATTGTTGCAGTGGCAACTTTCATTAAATTTATGAGGTTTTATTTGTGTGGTTGCTTTACCCCACGTGAAACCACCTCACGGCAAAACAGTGGTTCTAAATTTATTCCACATAACATCACCACTATAATCTATGACATTATAAAACGTATTTTAAAATTTGTAGATGCAAAAGTTGCTTGTTTGATTCTTGCTTTTTATTGAAAAGCTAATTTTGACTTATGTAGGTGATTGTGTCTGTAATATACACCGAGTTGTAAGACGGCACTTTGTAACCCAATTTTCTGAACCGCTGTCAAAATGTTCATTCGTTGTTCTTGAAACCCAACGTGTTTTTATTTTTAGAACTTAGATTTCCCATTTTCCAATTTACGATGTTTGTTTCGAAATCAACGAAATTCATTTAAACTATATTCAAAATAATTGTTTTAAATATGTTTAGAGCATTTCGCATCGTCTTATGCTTTTACTTTTTAATAACATGTAGTTATTAGGCTTTAAATGTTTATGCTAGATGAAGTTGCAATGGCCCATAGATTATCTCCTCTGTTTCGAAAGTTCTCCCCCTTTCCAAGTAAATTACTAAACTATCAGTTTCAGTTTCAAACTTTAAAAAACGAAGTTTTCATTGAATGTGGTATTATAATGATGCTCTCGTATTTCACTCTGATTCGTTCTAATTTTAAACAGAGATTTATCTTTCAAACGTAGTTTCATAATCTACATGATTTTAAAAGGAATTAGTTTTCTTTTATAAAATTATACGTAGTATACGTTACAGAAAAGTTTTAGGTTAAATTGTGTCATTTTATATCAGATAGAGCTGTTTATATGTCACTATTATCTTGTTAAGAAACCCATAATTTGGCAACGTGTGACATACAAATGTTTGACAAGAAATTGTGTCACTACAGTGTGACTTAACACAAATCAGGCCTAAGTAACCGGTGGTTTACACTTATATATGACCAGGCCCGGATTTCCGCCTAGGCTTACAAGGCCCGGGCCTAGGGGCCCAGCCAGCCTAGGGGCCCCGGTGGCGGAATCTTTACATAAGGTCAAAAGCCTGGCTTGCCTTATCAAAAAGCTTTAAAGAAAATACTGTTATAATAAATATTTTTACTACATTTTTCAAAAACAGGGCGCTCATAATATAACTTACAGCCCTGCTCTTCTTAGCCGAACATTAAGCAATGGAACAATGGAATAATGGACCTCGAACTTGGCTCATATTTTCGAAGAGCAAGAGTGCAGTGTTTTGCGCCCCTT
This sequence comes from Anisus vortex, assembly GCA_949126835.1. NCBI lineage: Eukaryota > Metazoa > Mollusca > Gastropoda > Planorbidae > Anisus > Anisus vortex. The sequence continues at coordinate 3,214,918 of OX421501.1, forward strand.
GTAAGATGCTTGGGAAATTGGGGTCGCTAGCTAATGAAGGGTACAACGACTGGAAAAACGCCGTTCAAAGAATGAAGGAACATGAGGATTCGGACGAACACAGGTCAGCAGTTGTGACATTATTAGCTAGGAAAGTGCTGTCGGTAGAGTTGACAATTGAGTTGAGTCTTGTTCTTCAATCGGAAGAAGAAATAAAAAAAATACTGCAATGGGATTTTCATTTTGAGTCGAATTGGGGCGGTTGTGATGTCACTTTCTGCACGCGGATTGACGTTTAGAGTTTCACATGAGAGTTTTGGATCAAAAATCAGTGGGAACTATGTTATGACCCTAGAACTTTTAGCTGAGTTCGATCCTTTTCATGACTTACATAAAGTGGCGCAACATCATATCTTTCGTCAAAGTATGCGATGAAATTATCAATATCATGGCATAAAAGGTAATAAATACAATCATGACATAAAACATGCCAAATATTTCTCTATCTCTGTGGACTCTACTCCGGAAATTTCTCATGTAGATCAAATTTCTTTCATAGTGAGATATGTCTCTGAAGACGGATGAAATTCATTCCAAATTGAGGCTAAAGTCGTCCTAGAGACATTGAAAAATCACGACTTGAATATCGCCGATTGCCGGGGACAGTCGTACGACAATGCTAGCAAAATGTCGGGAGCAGTCTTACGACAATGCTAGCAAAATGTCGGGAGCAGTCTTACGACAATGCTAGCAATATGCCGGGGGCAGTCTTACGACAATGCTAGCAATATGCCGGGGGCAGTCTTACGACAATGCTAGCAATATGCAGGGGCGGTCTTACGACAATGCTAGCAATATGCTGGGGACAGTCTTACGGCACTGCTAACAATATGTCAGGTGTATATTCTGGTCTTCAAGCGAGAATTAAAAAAATGAACCCTCTGATAGATTTCGTTCCCTGTGCGGTCGAGTCTTGTAAAGCTGCTGTCTCTTTCTTCGGTATTTTGCAGTCATTATATAGTTTTATTTCGGCATCAACACATAGATTGGAAATTTTGCTGTCGAAACTGAAGTCAAATTCAACAGTCGTGAAGAGTCTTTCTCAGACAAGATGGTCTGCTCGAGCTGATGCCTGCCGAAGTCTATGTTGCTCCTGGGATGAGATCATAGCAGCTCTTCAGATAATTGCCAATGAAGCAAATGAAAAACCATCTACTCACTCTGAGGCTTCAGGTCTTCTGAATTCATTAGACTCGATGAAAACTTGCTTTTTGTCACTTCTATGGAATGACGTCTTGGAAAGGTTCAACAAAGTAAGCTAATCTCTCCAATCTGTTAACATCGACCTGGGTACGATCGTTGAACTGTATCAGTCTTTGGTAACATACCTAGAACACTTAAGGAAACCCAGTACCTTTGATCATTATGAGTCGAAAGTTATTGAAAAATCCGATGAAAATAGCTATGCATATGACATGCAGAGGAAACGTGAGCGTAAAGTCCATTTCGACGAAGAAGAAGGAAACGAGACCGAACTCTCTGGCCGGAACAGATTCAGAGTTACCATTTTTAACGTCATTATAGACAGACTAATTACAAAACTACGGAGACGCGGAACTGCTTATGAGGAGTTAAGTAAAATTTTGACTTTATTACGAAACTACATCGTTTGGAATCTAAAGACATCCGTGAAGGAAACAGAAACCTGAAAACTTTTTATCCGTGGTATGCACCTGCAAGCTCATTTGTCATCGAATGATGAAGTTATGGAGTTTTATCGTCACTGAAGCTATACAAATACTTATCGGGAAAAGGCTTTTTGGACATTTATCCAAACGTAGGAATTGCGCTCCGAATGTTGTATACCAGCGTCAAACTGCTCAGCCGAACGGTCGTTTTCAGCACTAAAGAGAGTAAAGAATTACTTAAGATCTAACAGAGAACAGGATCAATTCACTATCTGTAATGTACATAGAGTCAGAAATAATGCAATTGAATATGATAACGTCATTCGTTCTTTTGCACAGAAGACAGTTCGTCGTATAATATGATTCTATAAATTTTATAGAATAACGTAACTATAGTAACAATAGACTGTATAATTCTGATGTTTATTAAAGTCATTAAAGTCGATTAAAAATTATATGTTCTGTACTAGTGCATTTAATTTGCTAAATTTCCAAAATAGCTTCGAGATGGTGGGGGGCCCCAAATGTCAAGTGCCTAGGGGCCCTGGGGTCTTTAAATCCGGGCCTGTATATGACCTATATTTGGGTCACTTCTGCAGTGTGGTCTGCAATTTTACAAATTACCACGTAAGTGTGTAACACCTTTACTGTTAGATTTACACCAGTTTTGATCTACACATTTTATACCTATAGTTGTTTAACCTAGGACCTAGGTAGTATAGGAGTTATTAAAACTTGCGGATTTTCCCGTTTACGTGGCATCTATTAATAGCAAGTTATTTATAAATACGGGCACACAAATAACAGAAAAAAGAAGCCCATAAACTGTGTTCAGGTAATAAAAATTGTATCTACATCTATTTACGACTTTTTTAATTGCATAGGTATAGCTTACTTTGTTGTCTTTTAATTGTGTATTAGCACTGTTAGAAGTAGAAGTGAAATGTATTGTCTATACTGAGTCACCCCGATTATGAATATAGCAAGACATAATGGTCAGATACAGGGATAGGCCTATATGTATACATATATTTAATAAACATGTTTGTTTATAGATAGGCCTACGTAAAATAATAGCCTAGATCAGGGGTCGGTAACCTTTTTGTCCGAGAGAGCCATGGACACCACATATTTTGAAAAGTAATTCTGTGAGAGCCATACATTATGTTAAACTAAAAATTCAAGTAAATTTGTGCATTGTGTAATTTCAACACTAAAAGTACAATTACAATAAGTATGTCTCTGAATTCTTCTGATGCTGAGCTGCAGTAGACTTTAGCTCATTTGTATAATGAAATATTGATATGTAATTAATATGTAGATCAAGGGATCAAGTCTAAAGAAACTTTTTTTTTTATAATCGAATATTTGTCTGCGAGCCAGATGCAGCCATCAATAGAGCCACATCTGGCTCGCGAGCCATAGGTTCCCGACCCCTGGCCTAGATGGATAGAGTGAAAGATGTGGCATATATATGGACGGATCTATGGATAAATATAAACATAGAAGGATATCTGTAGGCTAATTAAGACAAATGTCCCTTTATTTGGATCAATAAAAAAAATCTTATCTTATCTCATATGTTAAAGTTAAAAAGTTAAAGGATTGATAAATGGTGAAGATTGTCATTTGTATAACGCATCCGTACTTGGTTTCCAAATTTAGTGTAGCATGCTGAATGCACTAGGTTTACACAGTTGTTAACCTTATTTGAAATTTAATGGAAATTTATTAAGGATTATTTAAAAGTAGCTGCAAATAAGCTAAATAATTAAAGTGTGGATAGATAGTAAATATATTGGTGATCATGTACATGTATGTAGGTAGGCTTAGGTAAGCAGGCAGGTATGTCGGTTAGTAATAGTGAGTATATAGGTTAGGCATCTATCTATCTTAATAACATGGTTGTTAAGGTTGAGTGAGTTTAAGTGATAGATCTAATACATGTGTATATAGGTAAGAATGATAGTAAGTCGGTAGTTAGGTGGGTTAAGTATGCATTCCGTTAGGTTGGCTGTTTGATATTTGAACATAATCATATAGGTAATAAACTGAATATATTTGTAATAATGCAGGTATGTAGTTAGGTATAAATACAGGTAGAAAGACATGTTACAAAGTAGATTAGCTCAAATGGTAGCTCCTCTAGGTAGTTATGTAAGTAGGTAGATTGATGGACAATATATTTGATCTAATTAGATAGTTAGACAAGGGTGTAGGTAAGTAATCAATTACGTGTGTATAGATTGCTGGGGGAGGGGGGTAGATATGATATTAATCTGTCAGGTAAGCTGTTAGGATTGTAGGTTAAGCTGTGTTAGTTGGTAAGTATGCTGTTTTCAAAAAAATAAGTAGCTAAATATAGATTAATTTGATAAGCAATAAAAAATGCTCTCATTTTACATTTCCTGTTGTTTTGCATGTACCATCGGAAAGATTCATTTTCTAAACTGAATTGCATTGTGTGGTTTCTTCGGTTTTATTATTATTATATTATATTATATTATATTATATTATATTATATTATATTATATTATATTATATTATATTATATTCGTATTATTCGGCATGGTGGTGTGGCGGCGAACTATATACTGTACCGTATAAAGGATAACGTCAATATATTATCTATAACTAGGTCTAAATGGGATTCCTCAGTAGGTCTACTTCTGATAAAATAACTTACATTATTTTGGGAAAGATTTAAAGGTATGGTGCTGGCCGCGCTATCCCACTGTATGCCGTGGCCAAGGAAACTGCCCCATGCATCCGATCTCAACCCCATTTTTTAGAAGTGAGAAAACAAGCAAAAAAAAACAACAAAACAAGCCGATAATATTACAATCTTAGGGATTGAATAAAACGCATCAGCGAAGAGGTCGATACAGAGTCTTGTTCCTTTTTAGATATCATTATGATGGCTCCAATATTTACTGCTTCATAGTTGGTCAATGCAGCATATTATGTTCAGGAGATCTTGTCTCTTTGTGTCGATGCAGCATATTATGTTTAGGAGATCTTGTCTCTTTGTGTTGCCTCTGGGTACAGCAGAAGAACCCCATTCCCGGCATGCATCCCGTCGCCTATAGTTAACTATAGTTATATTATGTTTCTGATATAAACTTCATTTTACACGTGTGCCTACCGTCAATGAGACACGTAAGTAGAATGATGCATATTCCGAAACGTTGCAGCATTTACCTAACTTTTACATCGATGGCAAGCAACGACACTTAGAACAGCAGTGATACTTATTTACTTACTTAGAGTATTTATAAGTTTGTAAAATTATATGAATAAAATAATTTCAACTTGCACAATTAATTTATGGCCTTCATTTTTTTCAGCTATCCATGTATCTGCTTGTTAGTTTCATTTTTAGCTACAAACGAAATGAGGAAAATATTATATAAGGTATCTGGGGTATTAAGGCCCACCTAACAGACTTTTAGTTATCTAAACCATAAAATATTACTTTAGAAAAATATTTTTGAGTGCTGCTTAAGATTAATCATTTCTCAATGTAAACATACTATTTGTTTATTGAGATATTTGTTATAACTAAAGTTATTCATATTTTTGTAACATGCCCTCAATGGGCCTCATTACCCTCATAGGCGGGGAATAAGGCCCATGTAATAAATACAATGAAAATTAAAGAAATAATAAACAAAATTGTGAAACTGTATTTATTTAATGCTTAGATAAACATGTCTTACATTTACAAAATAAAAAATTATCATATATTTAAAAATAAGCCATTTTGTGATACCAAATTAAATATCATTGAAAATAAAAACAAAATAGTAATTTAAATCCTGAATTTAAGTGATTTTGTCGTGTTTTACAAGGAATTTTTTTTTATGGCAGCTTCTCTTTGTGGCAAACCATTTTGCACAGCTTAGAGTGCCTCCTGCATTTGATTTTCTGTTCAATTAGCTCTAGATTTTCCAGTTACCATTTACTTATGTCACTATTTGAAAACTGAAAATAAGAAAAAAAAAGTACTTTATTCATTAGATACTATTTAAAAAGTCTATATTCAGATGTAGCTTGATCCTTTTCATTTATATATGTAAGTTAAATGATCATTTAAAAATATGCACAAAGAAAATTAAATTTAAAGAAAATAGAGAAGTTTTTATAAATAAAGTCCATGGGCCTTATTACCCGATTTATAGTGGCTTATTACCTGCTTAGGACCTGCCATCTTTAAAGATAAAATGTTTTTTTCTTTGAATATTTGTATGAATATTACATGTTGAGTATTGCTAACTAATAAATTATAAATGCTAATGCATGCAGTTTAAAAAAATAAAAGTATTTTGAAATATTAAAAAAATGCAAAAATACGTACCTTTAAAATTAGACTTGAGCAAATCTTGACAGACCCAACAAACCTATCTTGCTACGGTGAAAATACGGTAAAGTAAGGCATACTTTTTTTTGCTGCCAGTGATCAAGCCATGTAACTATAACATTTTAATGCAGAAAAAAAGTTTCGTATTCTATATTTTCCTTTAGTTTAGACAGGCGGGCCTTATTACCCGCTGGGCCTTAATACCCCCCAGGCACCTTACATGCTTCTTTTTTTATGTCTATATTTAGTTATGTTTAAAAATTTTGCTTTTAAAATATCGTTGCAGGACACACACATAAACAATTCAAATGAATGGCACTGACAGATTTGAAATCTCTAGAAGCCCTGGTGGCCAGCAAGGCACGTCCAACACTAACCCATGAAATTACCACAGACGAAAACGAAGGATATGAAATCGACATCGTTTTCAAAGTGAAAAAAGAGAAGGCGAAACAATGGCACCGACAATGCTTTTTAGAGTTCAGGGCGATAAAAGTGCAGCGTCAGTAAGCTGTCGTAGATCTCTTTGTTATGTTGTACAAATATAAAACATAATAATATGCTCTTTAATTAAGTTAAAATGTTGAAATTTCATTTGCATGACCGTCTCCAAGTTGTCTTTGATGTGATGTCCTTTTATTTTTAACCTTGTGGTTTCACTTCAATGCCTGCCTCATAATGTATTCAGTTAGCTTTCTGAGAAAATTGCATTATACATATAATAATAATAATTTAAAAAAAGCTCGTGATATTTATGTAGGTCTTTGACAAAACAATTCGTAAACCTTGATAGGTAGCTGCTCTTCTACCTACCTATCTACCTACCTACATCCTTGGACAGTTGGGGCGCCACAGATGACAATACAATCGCCTCTTCCATTCTTCCCGTTTCTCAGACTTTCTCAATGCGTCGCACAGCTTTACTCTTGTCCATTCCATTTTAGGAGAGAGAAACTCCGATCTCAAACCTCCCCTGTCTCGCGGCTACACCTGTCAATGGCGAGGCTAAGGGAGTAAGCCCTAACAAAAAATCAGGAGATGGAATCCCTAAGTGAATATTATAGCGAACACGCTATCTCTCTGGCAACTCCTGCGACGCAGATAGTCCCTTGTTGTATCAGCTTAGCTGTTCACCTGGAATCACCATCTAAATGGAGAGATAGGGCCTTCTGCCTGGGCAACAGCTAGTCTTCGTTTCATTACTTCTCATTGAGAAATTGTAGAATAATACTTTATAGGAGGATCGTCTGTAATATATTACAGCTTTATTTGATGCGCACCAAAAAAAACACGATTCATTGAGCTCTAAAAAAAGCGCACGCAGTCCTCTTATTATAGTCTTTGATATTACGTCATCTGTCTATACTCTCAAAACCAAGTCGCTAAGCGTTCCAGAATGACAGATACATTTCTTTGGGTAATTATTATATAGAATAGGCTTATATCTAACTAATGTTACGTACCGTTTTATCTTTATGTTCTTGTTACATTTTGAAAGTTCCTGATTATAAATCCTAATGTATTTTTATAGTTTTTAATTTTCTTATCAGCTGGTGGAATCCATGATAATGTAATACTTATATTATTTTTACTCTTAAGGCCTTTGCATTTTTAGTTTGTGTTATATTTTTTTCCCATGAATAAAGTAATTTGAATCTAATAGTTTCTTTGTTTTCATACCCTATAGCTGTTGACACATTTCTAGGTGGAAAAGACATACTCCAATTAGATTCCTATTTTGGTTATTATCTAAAGTTTTTTGTACAATTTCAGGATTATTTTCTATCCTTAATTTTCTTTTGACATTATTCTCTTATTATCCTATTTCACTGACCCTAACTAAAGCTCAAACTAAGCAAAATTCCAATTTTAATTGGTTTGATTATTTTATAGCCTCTTATACTGTTTCAGACTTGTCTACTTTTTCAAAAAGCAGGTGTTTAAGTTTGAAAGACCTGGAACAAAAGGAAAATAGGTCACCTGGCCAATATTCTAAGTCAAAGATATTAGAAAGAGTAGAAAATGAAATGCTAAGAAGATTTCTTATGAACATTTCCAAATACCTGGTAAGTCAACTCAGCATCTGTATTCTGATAATATAAAAATTATATAAAAACAAACTGTTACGTTATCATTAATCTGTATCCTTACATAAACAATAACGTTATCATAACATATTTCATACTTACATTTCTGCAATGCCATACGAGTTAATTTCTGATTACTTCAGATAAATACAAATTAATTCCTACGTTTCCTCAAAGTTCAAACTTAAATGTGGAACAAATTATAACAAGTGCGTAATTATCGTGTTAAATGCGTAGACTTATAAATAAATGTGCTATAATAATTATGTATGTACTTGCAGATTCCACTTTTAAGTCAGGAAAGAGAATTGAACAATACAGAAGTCTGTTTAGGTAAAAGTTATTTAAATCAATATATTGCTTTCTGTCTGACAAAAAATTCTCTTTGGCTTATAATTTAAATGAAAAAGCTTATTGATTGCTTTTATACAACGAAATTTTTAACATTTTATAGATTCTCAATTCAATCTTGAAGTTAAAGATCAAGTACTAAAACAGATACACGGTAGGAAATAAGAATGCCACTGTTTAATTATCACTTATAATCACATAAAATAATATACTTAATAATAGAGCGTATTTGATATTCGTTTCACATTTTATTAGCAAGGACTTATTCATAGGCCTACACAAAAAATATTCTGTCGGGCAGGGACTGGGTTGCTTAAATTACTCACAAAATCCAGCAACTGAATACAATTAAAAGTCCCTGTTATAATTTTATGCTGATATTATATCACGGATAAGCGTCGAATGCTCTTAACTTGTGTACAAATGTAATGCCTGGAATATATATGGTAAACTCCTCTATATAAGGACGAAACTCAAGGTAAACGACTCTACATAAGATTAAGGCTCTACATAATATTAGGGCTCTACATAAGATTAAGACTCCACATAAGATTAAGGCTCTACATAAGATTAAAGCTCTACATAAGATTAAGGCTCTACATAAGATTAAGGCTATAGGCCTACATAAGATTAAAGCTCTATATAAGATTAGGGCTCTACATAAGAGTAAGACTCTACATAAGATTAAGACTATACATAAGATTGGGGATCTACATGAGATTAAGGCTCTAGTTAAGATTAAGGCTCTACATTAGATTAAGGCTCTACATTAGATTAAGGCTCTTTATAAGATTAACGTCTCTAAATAAGTAAACGTTTATGATTTTTAACTGGTCAGCTTTTGTTTGCCTCCAGGTGAACACGAAACTCTGATTTTAGAAGCCAAACTAGATGTACAGAAGATAATTGAAGAGTGTCCAAAGAAACATGACCACGAAAACCTGATACCTGTAACGAATTTTACAGTTGAGCACCTCCCCAAGCGATGTCGCAGTGATGACATGTTCAATTTCATTGAATTTTTCGCCGATCTCACAGTTCTTATTAAGGTTAATGCGACGAGCCCTGACAGACCAAAATGCAAGCCACATACCGATGTGACGTATCCGTGTTCAGACGCACCTAAGGATACCGTAAGACGCGGAACGGGCAGAATTTGTGAAGTTTACAAATATTCAAGTGCCAAATGCCATTTTAGTAAATTCAAGGTCTGCCCTTGCGAGAAATGCAAAGCTTCAGACAACCCAAGCGAAGAATGGGCTGAGATTTTCACGTTTACGGCGGGCCACATAGTGTTTGACACATTTGAAGTGAAGAACACCCGCTGTATGTTATTTTACGATAACGAAGACAGCAAGGTGGTTACCCTAGATGGCGTCAGTGTCGTAGAAGTTGACATAGAAAGAGACTGGTGCAGGTTTACATGTGCGACCTGCGATATGCAATTAGCAGACAAGTTACGAAGATTATTGTCGTCGTATTTCAACAGCTGGTACAAAATATATCGGCGGTATAGAAATGACGCTGACAAACACAGACTAACTATCATTGTGTCACACCCTCATGGTGGGTTCAAACAAGTTTCTTTAGGGAAGTGGGAGAAAAAGCATGATGTGGGTCTCCGCTACCATAGTCAGTACTTCTATAGCGCTTCCACCTGCCCTGGAAGTAGCGGGGCCACTGTCCACTTCGTTGGCGTAAGTGCTGGGAATGGAACAATATTTGATCAGCACATTCATTTAGGCAGGGAAATAAAATGTAGCATAAATATGAGTGGTGTAGGCTGGGAAAATGAATATTAGAGATGACTTATACTTTTCACAACAGAGAGCATAAAAGCAAATGATTTTAATAAATGAACTAAGTACATTTTTTATTTTTGCTACAATTTAGACCAATACTAAAAGAAATACAAAATAAATAATAAAACAAAAACTTAACATTTAAGGAAATGACGCTTCTGAGTAGTCTTGCGATAAATTAAAGCAGACTAAAAGAGACCTTACACCCAGATAAATTAAAAAGTACTTATTTTATTAAAAACGCAGCCCAAAGATTGTTTGAGCTGTCTCCACATTTATTGAGAAGCAACGCTTATTACAAACTTTTTCGCCAATGTCAATTCATCATATTCAGATGTACGACAGAACATAACAAACTGTAGCAACATGTATATCTTGAAACTACAAATGGGAAAAATTAAAATGTTCTCTTGACTCTCAGCTTTAGACTATGTAGATCTGTAGACGAACAAAATTTACGTAAAGTATTTGTAAGACTATAATCTTGTTTTGAAAAGTTTAGGCCCTATTTTAAAAATATTTTGCGCTTGATAATTTGTGTTATTATATGTAGATCTAAATGCTTTTTAAAACATAAAATAAAATAATAAATCACTAAATCTAGAAAACCTAGAAGGCAGAAGGGAATACAGTAAAGTAGTAATAGTACACAAGGCACGAACTCAAATTTAGAAATACAACTCAATAACAACCTGTTGCAACTCTCAGATAAAGAAGATAAGGATAAAAACACTTTCCAAATCACTTATGCAAAAACAAATGCATATAAGTATCCTAAAACTTGGTGACATAACCCTAAACTAATCCTGCAAAATCAGTTTTAACTGTGTTTATTACTGTATAATTTTATGCCGCACATTGGTAAATCCCTTTCAATCACTCATGATTAGTTTGTTTTTTATGTAGTTACTGCAATTTTTGTGCGTTTTTTGTTATATCTTTATGGTTGCACTATCTTCGGATTGCTAATGCATAAAATCATGTTTATAAACAGCATAATAATTTTGTTAACTACATTTTTTTTTTCGTTCGCTTATGTCTGTCTACTACAAAGTCAATATAATTTTGTTTTGTTTTATAGCTATTGACAACATAAGCTGGCTACGGCATTATGTATTTCAGTCATATTTTTATTTATTAGCTTAAATTATGTGCCTGTTAAATTAATGCATTTTAAAAAATTCTTACAAATATTCCGAAGGCTTACTATAATGCATTTAAAGTAATGATACGAAATGTTTTGCTTCTATGATTTGTTTCATTATATTTATATGGTATACCTTATTTTAAAGTTGGCATGATTGAAATGTAAATTTTGTTTAACCCAGTTATGATGTTAAAATGAAACAAATAATTGTTCTTTCTTGTGACAATAAGCCATATGGCAGGCTAATTTGCACAACGGCATTATATTGTTTTTTTTTAGTGATATTTTCATTTATCAGCCTTATTATGTGCCTTTATATTAACTTCGTTTTTTTTTAATATGTTGGTCACAAAGTTTGAAATCTATTGAAAGTAAAAAACAAGTATTGATACTAAAATATTTATGAAACAAAACATTTGTTTTGGTTTTGCTTCAATTAAATTTCCAACCATGATCTACGTGAAATTAACATGATTATAACAAACATTGTTTTTAACCCAATGTAGTGGATATGGTAGAGCGGGGAAAATAAAAAAGTGTGTACATAAACCCTTTGCACTTTAACCCTTACAGTCCCGGGCGCGTATATAGCGGAACTGAAGGCAGCATAGATAGAAGTAAGTCGGTACAGGAAGGGTTAATTAAAATTTAAAATTAAATTGGCAATTACGCCATTTTTTTTTTAAATTGTTGCTATTAAGCTAAGAGGAGATGCCCCCAAAACTCCTACAATCTCACGTGGCGCTGAGGGCCCTTAATTTTGGTATTCTTTGAATGTGTACTTAAACATTTTGTTAAATATGCAAAAAAGCCTCTAACTGTAATAGAGGGCCTAATTATTTTCGATCGCATTTAGGATTTCTTTTTTACTTTTTTTTTCTCCAGAGACACTTACAAATATAGACCTATGAGCCTTACAGGATTACAGTTCTCTCTGTTAGCTTAGTAGCCTAGGCCTAAATACTCTATGTCGCTGCATACTAGTAGGCCTACGGCAGTCAAAGCTAGTTGGTCGATCATTTTACACTTTAATGATTTCCTGTGCGGTAGCCAAGAGGGTAGGTTGAAGGTATCAACATTTTAAACAAATGTATTGAAAATTTTAAACACATTTTTGTTGTCATTTAACAAAATGTGTTTTGGGAAGAGTCTGTACAAAAAAATGTATGTGTCAACTATATTGCCACAGCAGATCTAACCTTACATTTGACTAAATATCTATGGCTGCTTCTGTCTCGAGAGACAACGGATGCGCCCGTCTTCAACTTCAACTGGGTTGTAGCCAGCTACTTTTTGCAAGTTCTTCTTTGGCTGAAAAACTCCGATTCTTGAGTGACGATCTCTGGAACAACCGAGGCACCTGTAATCAGTAGCAGTCTGTCCATCTGGTGGTTTTGTATCTTTTCTCCTCATTCTCTTCTCCAGAGATTCCTTGGCTCTCGTTGCCTCAGAGACAGATACAGCAGCTTGCACGGCCTATCTCCTGTACGGTCCACCGCAAACTGCTTCCAATATTCGGCGCATACATCTCATGTGGAGAATGTTTAACTGGTGTTCCTGGCGCATGTAGGTTGACCAGCTCACACTGCCGTAAAGTAGTGTACTGAGAATGCATGCCCTGTAGACCATGATTTTGGTGGTCCTCGTCAATTTTGAGTTTTCGCAAACACGCTTGGATAGGCTAGCCATAGCAGATGCCGTTTTCATCCCGAGTGGCTAACGTATGTAATACAAATAAATCATCTAGATATAACTAGTGCTCGAAAAAAAAGTAGGGTAGGAGGCCCAGAAAATATATTGTACCGGCATCTTTTTTTTTTCTCTCGGGGGCCCTGAGTGTACATCTGTGGTGTCTGTGGCCTACAACCAATATTGTCAGAAATGTATGATATATATACTTACAACATCCAGTAACGATTGTAAGATGAAATACCATTGTTGACATTTTTTTATTAGCCAAAGTTCACAGTTCTATAATACTTTAGACAGCGTCTAATCTCTTTCAATCTGGCATCTGTGCCCTAATAAAATTCAAAGTTGTTGTTTTTTTTTACTATAAAACGCCTGTATTCTATTTATTGAAAGCTCTCTATATAAAGTTCATGCCGGTGACGTTATAACTTAGTATAACATTCACATGACAACCTTTACAAACAATTTTCATAAGCCTTTTTATCACGGTGTCGATATGTCCATATATTGTTAATACACGATAAATAGACATTTCAATTCCATTCAGACATTTTTTATTGATTATGAAAAAACGTCTATAAATAGAGCCAATAAATGTATCAAAATATCGCGCAAACAACAAATTTTATTGATAAAACAAACCCATAACAAATTAACCCATAAAACACAGTTTTTATTATACTCCCTTTCTTTGTAAACTAAGTTTATATTTAATTTATATTTTGATAGATTAAAATAGATCTAAGTGATATCATACCTTATGAATTTCCACACAAAAATTTTGCGCATCCTTTTTTTTTCTAGCTTTGGCCCGCAAAAACCATAAAAAGATAACTTGCTTTGTTTCGGCTATATTGTGTCGTTTTCATTCTATTTATTTCGTAAAAACTAACATATCCAAAAAGTTTATATACTTTCGTCTCTTCCGGTAGAGGCAGCCATGTTTTTTTTCTTCAATTCGCAAATTGTTCGAAGGTATTAGTGACTAATATTCTAAAGGCTATGATGCTGAAAATTTGATAGAATGTATTGTTAGTCTGGACAAGTCTGCTACCCAAGTTTCAGCTCGATTGGACGACGGAAAGTGGTCGAAAAATTGATGCAAAGTTTTCCAAGCAAGCAAGCAACCAACCAAGCAGACAGTGCGAGTTAAAAGAAAGGGAGTAATGAGATGTCACTATCAAATGGCACAGTGCCAGTCATGTTAACGTGGAATAACTTGAACTAAGGACCAGTTTTCCTGAGTACTGAACAATGTTGACATTACTGTTTTTTTTCTTTCTTTCTAAAATGATAATGATTTAAAGATCTTAACAAAATGTGCATGTTATATAATATATAGCCTAAGCAGGGCCGGCTCGTCCATATATGCAACCTAGGCGGAAGCCTAGAGCGCAAAATTTCGTGGGGCGCATGATTGAGGATTTTTTTTTTAATTTGGGGATTTAAAAACATAACTTAATTTAAAGTTTAGTACTTCTGCGCGCTACTAGCATAGGCAGACGAATTACTAGGTAATGAAAGGCGATGTGTATTTTATTTAAGTTGTCTTCGAATATACGAAAGTATGCCCTAATAATATTCAGTTTCTCCCAGCCTAAGGCACTTTAATGAAGGCACAGCACAGCCGCCTTTACTTTACCCCAACTAAAGTTAGGTACCCACCCATCAGAGCTGGGTAGACTCAGGGACACCCTCAAATCCTGGAAAAAAAATCCTAGCCTTCACCAGGATTCGAACCCAGGACCCTTAGATCGCCAGTCGAACGCGCCGCCGCTCGGATACCGTGCCCCCAAGATCTTGGCATAATTAAATTGCCACTAGTATTACTACTACATCATCAAAATATATAATTACCGTGAGTTATATATATGTTTTTTTCTCTATAGACTCCTATGCCGTTTTGACCAACCGGGTATCACAATAAGACATAAATTATACATTCCTCACAACCCAATTCCCAAAAGGTTTAACGGTTGCTCCCTGACACACCCCGTTACTGTGTATAATGTACAACTTACGGGACTAAGTACTCCATGTGTATAGCCTCGGGCTGGAGGAGGGGTAAAAGATAAGCTTCTCCTGATATTTTATTTACAAGCTTATATTGTCAGCTATAAAATGTTAAAAAGGCTCGTACTATATCTTACTTGCTAAGGAAGTAACTGAACGAATAAATAAAACGTTACATTATCAACACTATCACAAACACTCAAATCGATCGATATAAATATGTAAGATTCTATTCAAAATTTCCAGGGAAGAGTTCAAATGATTATCTTCTTCTTCTATTAGCCAGTCTGCAGAGCTGTTTGCTCTCTTGCAGTCAATGCCAGACAAACATATTTACATGTCTTTTTCAGTTGGTCAATACTGCTATATAGTGTGTTGGTAAAGGTAGGTTGAGGGGGGAGCAGAGTGTATCTGAGGTAGGTTAGCTAATGGCATTCAAGCAGGAAGTGATCCACAGATGATGATTATCTAAAAGTTATTGATTTTTGTCGAATCAGATTTATAGAAAAGTTAACGGGAAAACCCTGAAAGACTTAATCTTTCTATGCACTTTTGAGAAGTCGTCCAATAATAACGTCAACTAATTTTATGCAATTCTTAAACCCTCCCCTGTGTCAACAACTGTCAGACTTTCAATAAACTCTTTATAAAATTATAACAATCAAATTTGTATTCACTACGCCTTCACATTAAAACTATCAATATATTATACAGCTGGCTATTTGGTTCAAAATAGAATAGAGATTAAAAGCTCTACAAATATATTTAAGTTTTAAAAAATGTGTTTATCAAATGAAAATTGACTATGACTCAATATAAAGCATTTTAAATTCATGAATTAATCGAAACTTTATATTCTAGCTTCTAGCATCTTTCCATGGGGAATCAAAATGTTCCTCAATTGTTATAATGAACATTGGGGCTAAATTATCAACCAATACACCCAACAAGTCAATATTATTTTTGTCTAACCATTCTGCGCTTAACAACTCCCACTTAGCAATAATTTGCAGAAAAAAAAATACAGCAGTACAACAACTTAAAAATGTTGTCAAAAGTAAAAAATACAATAAAATAGTTAACTTAGTAAACAGGTTCGAGTTGATCTTTCTTGTCCATTTTTTCAATTGTATTTTGAAGTTAAAACTTATATACTGGGTTAAGATTATAAAAATCACCCCTTTGTTTTTATTTTGTTAAAATTGGAATATAAAGAGTACGGTTCTTAAAGTTGGCGATCCAGTAAATTCATTGTCTGTTGATGGACGAGCGAGTGTGTATCATACAATATAAACGAACAATTTCCATTCTATTTAAGTTATTACAATTTATTATTTTCAACTTGAAATTATCGTGTACCCCCATCCCCCATGTCAAGAATTGTCAAAATGTTCAACCTCCCTCCTGTCCTTCTAGTTTTTTTGACGTAATAAATGGACGACTCTTAACATTTCCTGGAACAACAATAAATGCAAAGACGTCCGAAAAATAAAAGTTATGTCGATTCGCAAAAAGTCATAACAAATATTTATTACCTAGACTGGTTTTAGCAAGACATGAGATTAGAAAATTTTATACAAACATTGACATAAGCTTACTGAAAATACGGCCCCTAAGTCTCAATATAGATATCAACAATCTAGGTTCGATTTTCATTATTTAATGAAAGACGTCAGTCAGTATTAAAATATATGACTTTGGCATTGTTAGAATATTTCGGTGTTTATGCAACTGTTACAAATACAAAC
Source organism: Anisus vortex (assembly GCA_949126835.1). NCBI lineage: Eukaryota > Metazoa > Mollusca > Gastropoda > Planorbidae > Anisus > Anisus vortex. Next base: position 3,231,785 of record OX421501.1, read on the forward strand.
AGGGATATTAAGAAGCGTGTGTAACAATTCTCTAATTGTTACAGTTTTAAGAATAACTTGAATGCGATATTATACGCAGGAAGATATAATTAATTTATCCCCCAAATGATCTATAAAGCTTGTAAATCAGAGTTCACACATTTTCGTGGTCACTTCCTACTAGAGGATTTTGTGGTCAGCGCAATAGACAACCGCCATTACTTTGTCCCAACTAATGCCAGGATCCATTAGATCTAGGTAGACTGAGAGACACACTTCAGACCCGGGAAAAAATTTTCACTAGAGAGCCGAAACTTTCGGTATCGGTACGCTATTTTGCGCTGCCGAAAAGCCAGCATGTTCCAATAATGGGACGATATGGATTATAGAGTTCATGCAAATTTGAGCTAAAGGAACAAAACCGTCATCTTTCTAGCTTCTTGACAGTTTGCTCTTGATGTGTCTATATTTATCAACAAATATTTTCAAACATAGGCATACTGACATGCATGGCAATAGCAGAGAATGTCAATAAAATGGACGGAATGTTTATTGCAATAATACTTGAAATGGAATACTAAAGGAACCAATTATAAACCGAAATAAGAATGAGTCACCATGAAGTCGAAATGGAAGTTCGAAGTCCAAAAGTGTTATCGCCTTTAAATTCGCGGTATTTGCAATGTAGAACAGCTTGCCTAAACAGCCAATCAATAAATATAGGCACGCTTACAAGGACGTACATTAATTACGTCAACAATTTTGGGAAATTTTAACCTCCTTTCTCTCCCTTTTCATCAATTGCCAACATTTTCAGAGGCCCTCCTACTATAAAATTATGTCAAAAAATGTGCCCACCTCCCTTATAATAAGTAACAAAATTGTATACTCTGGCTTTTATGTTTAAAATAGAATCAACATTGATATGTAAATGATTATGTTGAGTAAATAATTTTTTTTGATCTTGTTTAACCGGTTTCTAATTGACTATGACTATCATAGGCGTAGCCACAAGGAAGAGGTGAGGGTGTATCTATGTGCCTCCCCACCCCGACTCACATTTTTTTCCGATCTGAGCATTTTAAAAATAGATCTAGTTCTTTTTCTGTCGGCTTACTATTACTATTATTATTTTCATAGATATATTTATTGAATCTTATTTTACGTTACGGTATTATTATTTAGCTATAATGTTAGGTCTAGTTGTTCAATAGTTTAAAGGGAAATTGTGAACCAATAGAGAATTAGCCTTCTATTATCACCGTACGTTCAAAGTTCCCTCTTGCATAATTGCCTCCTCCCACCCCTAGTTTATACATACTTCTCTGTCCCCTACAGCTTATAACCTTACTTTGCACTATTCGCAGACACAAGCCTGGATAAGCCACTGATAATAATACAAAAATCTCATACAAATTTTAAAAGAAAAATTTGAAATTAAAACTTTGAAATTACGAAATGGATCTGTTATAATTTATTTAAAAAAATTAATTAGCTTACATCATAGAATAAGGAATGTTAAAACGAAAATCAGTTTCTTTTTAATGGATGGCCCCTTTACTATAAGCACTATGAATAAATACTATATAATTTCAGTTATAACACTATCGATTACAATAGATAAGAATGAAACCTTTTTTAACAGACTTCCTTTTTATATGGGCCATGTAACGCTAGGTGGCGCTACCTTCATTTTTTCGTATACATGTATATAAATTAAAAAGCAAGGTGCTACTCAAAATAGTTCTATCTGAATTTCCACTTACGGAGGTAGACAAACTTTTAATTTCTTCAAAATATTTACCTTAAAATTGGTCACAAATATAGTTGTATTATGAATAAGACTATTAAAACATTGTTTAATTTTTTTATATATAAAACTCATTGCTACTATTTTTTAAGTCTACATGTTTAATATTAATGTAATTTGACATTAAAATAATATTTTAATGTATAATTTATATTCGACCACTACTTTTGTGATTTCGACATATGCCTTAGTAATATTTTACAAAATATTGTCACCATTCAATTGTGTGTCTTTAGAAAAATTAAGACGTGTCTTTTAAAAAAAATACCTATATTTGTCAACCGACTTTCCTACAAAATAGTAATTTAAAAAAATGTTCTACGTTTTCTTTATGGTGAACAAAGCTATCAATTGATCTTTTCCTCTTTTACATAATGTAAATGATGTTATGCTCGTCAGATCTATGGAGAAGCGAATAACTACAATTTGTATTAATTTAATTTGCTTTATATTAATTTCTTTATTGTGTTGTATGCTATAAATAAATCCCCACTAAAAGCATGTTCGTAAAAGTGTCAATTCTGGTACATTAAATTTGATTGGATCTAACGACCATCATGACTATAGAAATGTCGGTAACTTATATTTCGTCATCTTTGAAGTGCTGGCGATACATTTTAAACGTTTGATAGACTATGGGCCTACAAATAACTGGATATAATTAATTGTCTTTCGTTTAACTATATTAACCAGTTCAACATTTTACAACGATGAGTGATTTTCTATGAAATGGATCGTAGAATGTCTGAACTTCTTCATAATATTTCTTGTAAGGCAGCAATGATGAAATTTATATATTCATCTGAACTGTTTAACCTGTTAGTGTAACCGCTCTATAAAGGCTTAATGTATTCTAAGTCGCATTATAAACATTAATTCTAAGACCAGATAAATATCGATTTCCGTTTGTGTCAGACCGTGTTTTTTTATTATACTATTGCTTCGGATACAATATTATATTATTGCATGCCTGGGTTGTTAGCCCAGCCCGAGGATAGGCCCCCGTCTCAGATCTCTGGACGGCTGTCTTTTTGTTCGAGATTGGTTCCGTAGCCTTTCTTGCCTAGCCTTTCAATGATAGACATAATAATATGACCAGTTAATAACCAGAGATCTAACAAAAGAAGATCCCCTGACAGATCTCCGTTTCTTCTGCCACTTCGTTTTGACAAATAATATGTTAAAACAATGTAACTAGGCTTTCTACATTAGTCCACTCTGCGGGTAATGATATGATTAATAGCTCCGTATGAATAATTTTGTTTATGACGTTACTGATCATACGGTAATGATAACATGTAAAAAAAAAAGTTATTATGTTAATAAAAAAAAAAAAAGACATGATTAGCGTAACAATACCGCTACTTGACATTCCAGACAAATGACATTGCTGCCATCGCTGGTCATCATGTAACTTTCTCCATTCCACCAACCCCCAAATTTTACTTACCACAGAACTACAAATTATCTTAGGTTTTACTAAATTTTTACTAAATTGTTACTAAATTTTGGCTAAATTGTTTCTAAATTTTACTAAATTTTACTAAACTTTTACTAAATTTGTACACATTTTTTTCTAAATTTTTTGTCTCTGTGGCACTCTTCAATCACACCCATTCATCTTACTTTTAATTGTCAACACAAAAAACTAACAAAAAACACTAGATAATGAAAACACGTAAGGATCGCCAACTTGACAATCGCAAAGAGACAAAGAAATTACAAAACGGTTGCACTTTGTTCTACAAGTATTCACTGTTCTCGCTAAAATGCAGCAGTTAGGTACATTAGTAAAGTAAGAATCCTTGGTATCATGTTGAGTTTAAATGGTGTTTGCTGTAAAATAATTTATTTGCCAATACTGGATAGACTACACAAAATGGATACAAATGAATAAGAAGCCTAAGCCAGGTGATCGTTTGCTCAATTTTAATTACACCTGTAAAACAAAAAATTTCAGGGGGATTGAGGAAGTGTTTTGAAACACAAATTAAGTTTGTTTTGGACATACGCATATATTGGGAGTATTTACTACATTTAAGCATTACAATTTTGACGTATCCACATTTATTGAAATAATTAGGTGTGCTATTTTTTGGATAGCTAGCCCGTCAAGGTCTTATTAAATAAAGCGAAAACTTCACAGTGCCTTGTTTTTATTATATGCTTCAATGGCAAATTTGTCTCAAACATAAAAAAGTTTTAAAAAAATCATATTCTTATGTTTCAGGAAACTCCCAGACCATTTTCTGACGAGGATCTGTCGACATGAAAATCTCACTTAAAGTGTATTTTAAGTTACATATGTATATATATTGAGTAAATAGTGGATATTGATAGTAAAAGAAAATAAATAATATAATAAAATTAGCTGCTCAAAACTATATATTAAAAAAGGACTTTTAAAAAATAATATTGTAAACGTACAAAGTGACGAGATTTGATGTGGTTCATGAGCCTCTTACTAAAAGTGACTTAAAGAGCGACAGAAAGTATACAAGACAAGGCTACAGTAAACACGGTTACGATTCAAAACACAAGGCTTTCCTATAAGCGTTTCCACTGTGCGATGTCATATGTTACCAGGTAATGATAATCCTCGAATTGATTACTTGAAAGCTATGCATATTACTTTTTATTATTGATTTTATTAGAATTCAAATTTTAAATACACAAATTAAAATGGATTGCGTTATTGTCATACAATTCTGTTACGTTGGTCTGCAAGAAAATGTTTTTTTTAAAAATATATTACAGGTTGGCATTTTGTTTGTCGGTATTGGCACTTCTCATATCAGGGACTGCATTAATGATATGTCTACTTTTAAGCAAGGTATTTATCGTAACAATTGTTTTGACGTAGAATATTTTGTGATTGAAGTTAAAGTTAAATAATATATTTTACATAATTAGTAGTATATTTAACTTAGATTTTTCTGCATATGGGTAGCAAAGGGCAACATCTTTAGAAGGCTAGTCTAGTGCATACGAGAAATGCTTTTAAACAAGCTAATTTTTTTGGGTTAATTACAAATTGCATCCGGTGCTTATTTCCTCATATAATGGACAAGCCTTAAATATTAGGCATGCATGGTGAACCTAAAGGTTAAACGTATACCGACATTTCCGGTCGCATTCGTTCATTTGCTAACAAAATATGTTTATGTACTGCGAGTAAAAAAAGATGTAATGGATACAATTTGATTTTATTTCCAAAAGATATTGCCAAAAGAAAACGATGGATTGTGAACGTCAGACGTGAAGAATCACCTATTTATAATCCCAAAACTTATTGCTTGATGCGTAATAATTTTCGTTTTTTGTTTTATGTATCTACAGATTGTGTTTTTTAATAACCAAGAAACACTACTCTTGACTAATTTATTTTATAAACAAAGCTAAATTTAACCTAACGCGACTAACACGTCGAGTATTAATTATCGCCTACTTACTTAAATAGAGTACCCATAAACTACTTAATATTACACTCAAATCTCTTAAAATCTTTTGTTTGGCACTTTCGTTTTATCTTTCTGTTTGGGTTTCGGACGAAGGTGTAGTTAAACTTTCGGTTTGAATCGAAAGTCAATTTATAAGTATCGGTATGGTTTCGTTTTCAACCGAAAGCTAAAATTTGTTTTCGGTCGACCTCTAATATAAATTCTATTTACAAAGATATGTTTTAAAACTATATTTTAATTTGAATTATTGAATAGAGGAATTATAATGTCAACGCCTCTGGTATATATGCTTTATTGATTCTGTAACAGCCCGATACCGTCTCACAAATTAACAAACAGATCGATGAAAATCGTCTTTTGATAGATAGTGCAGCAAAAATTCTCTCAATGGCAATAAACAAGGTACATATAAGTTTTGTTTATACTTATAAATATATTATAGTACAAGGTACTTATATAAAATTATTTATACTTAGAGTGTCTGTAGAGTAGTGCACTTGAAAAAGGAGATAAGTCACTGTTTAAAAAAACAATTATGTTATCCCCAGGTGGAGATCAATGGGGCCTAGTCTAAAATAAAACGCTTTGCAGTTTCAATAATAAAAAAGTTGTTTTTTTTTTTAAGAAAAGAAGAGGGCATTTACAAAAACTAATTAGTTTTTTTTTCAAGGACAAAAAAGTGGGTCTATTTCAAAATTAAAATTTGCGGCGCTTATAAGAATAAAAACGTTGGACATTTTACAGGAGAAAAATGGAGCCTTCTCAATAATAAAACGTTTTTCCATTCCAAAAAAATATTAGGGCCTTTTCAAAAAAAACAACTAGGAGAGTAAAGACTCTCCTGCTAAAATGTAGTGCCTAGTGCTGCCTCATCTATATAACTCGAAGATTCTTCTGTAATATGGCCTCCCCTTTCTAAATGTGACTATGATCGCGCCACTGACAGAATGCTAATAACTACACCCCATCGAGTAGCTAGCTAGATCTGTTGGACTCTAAAATATGATCGTGAAGGTCTTTCTAAGCGGAACTGACACAAAACGTGATAATTTTGCTGTCTTAATACCAAATTGTATGGCTACATAAGCTAACAAAAAATGAAACAAGGTGTGAAATGCCAGGAGACAACAGGTGTCGGGGAATGGGCGTGAAGAGAATACTTTTAAGATGGCATCGTCAATGTGACTCTTTGTAAAGATGTCCCTGCCTGGATCTGGATATCTTTACAGACATGATAATGATTGTCATGGATAAGGCAGGTTCTGGATCTTGGAGAGAAGAGAAGCTTCATAAATCATAGTAAATATAGTGAGCAAAGAACAGACATACACACAAATTAACAATTGTATACATGAAGTGATCCGAAAATTGGTTGCAAGAATTTTGATAAAAAATTCTCACACACTTAAAAAAAAAAGAAGAACAACTTTTTTTCTTGCGGAATTCCATTTGATTAAATGATATAACTTTCGGGTCTGGTCTTTTAAATGCAGAATGTAAAATAATCATAAAAGATTAGGGTGTTCTTAAAACCTTTTTATAGAGGATGTTTTGTATTCGGAAAACAGAGTAAGAGTAAGTTAAAATGTTTAAATTAAGTTTAGGAATTGTTGTCTATATATTTTCCTGGCAATTTATCTCGATTTTAAATATTAAGAGAAGAAGAGTGCATTGTTACTCGCGTTGATTCTGAAAATATTGCCATACTAGATTCTGGAAATCAACAGTAAATGAACTCTAATTTTGCAGCGTTTTCCGAAACTAATAGTTGATCATCAAAGAATCTTGGATGGTGAAATAAAAATTACAACTCTTACATAGTTACAGTGTACAGGATATTCTTATAATACTTGTTACGTACCAATTCTTTATTCTTCTATTAGTATACAAATCTATAAAAAGTGCTAAAAATGGGGCATTTTTTTACCCCCCACTCCACTTCAGCGTCAAAACTTGGCCACGCCACTGGTTACCCCAACTATATTGAATAATATATTTTCTTTTTTTATAAGCTGACCTTTAAGTTCATCTTTTAAAAAGGCATCTAGGCATGGAATGGGTTAGCTGAACAAACGGGGAAATCCAGCGACTTAACATCATTTAAAACACTAATCCAAATGCAAGACTAAAAAAATCCAGAAGCAATAATCTTCTGTATAGAAGGAAAGTCTATTACATATGAGATAATAGTTCTAAGTTAACAATAACATAAGATAGAACATATGACGCGCCTATCAAGAGAAGCAAAGTTTCCGAAAAGTAGCTTTTGTTGACTTATCTACTTTTAAAGGCAAAAAACTCATATATTGTCGATTACTTACTATTTATATTAAATTGACGAATTCGGTTCTAATCAACCGCTTCTATACCATTGGACCTTAAATGTAAACCACCGATATGCTCTCCTTTAAGATAACTCGGATCGGGCTAATGCATGAGGACATCCCCGGTTGGCCTTCTGATAATCATGGCACGGACGAGAGCCGTCACGACTTGCTGAGGCGGTAGGATCAGGCGCAACAATACCTACCTCGCCAAGCCCGGTGTCTGGGTGACCAGGGCCATATTCTGAAATTTTTGCTTCCGGGCGTCAGTGCATTGCCGACTCGTTAATAATCCAAGTTATCCAAGTAGATTCCGCAGTAGTGTAAAAGCGTAGTGAAAGTGCCTGGTGAAAACGTACTGTATGCGGTGTGCCCGATGGGCAAGTTTGACCAACTACTCCGTTACACCCTGGTCTAAAAAAGCCGAAAGGCTCTTCAGAGTTTTTTTCGAGATGAGTAAAGTCGGCAAACAACCATGCTAAAAATTATCCATAACAAAACACACGAAATATCATCTTTTTTGTGACATTATAACTTGACAATAAAGATAAACAAACGCAAAAGATCTTAAAAATTGTTGTAGCGTGCACAAAATACATGAATAATCATATAATATCAACATTATTTTATCAAATTCATTTTATTTTATATTATAAAAATATAATTTGTCGATTACATTTATATTAATTATTTATACAGGTTAAGGAACAGAAAGAATTGATAAAAGGTAATTTCTAGATAGAAAACAATATTGAAGAGCGTGTCTTCTTTTTTACTCCCTTTCTTTTAAGTTCTGCTGTCTGTCCGCTTGGAAGGTTGGTTGGATGACAGCAAAACTTTGAATCGATTTTCCGTAGCCCGATCGAGCTGAAATTTGGGCAGCAGACTTGCACAGACTAACAATACATTCTGTCAAATTTTCAGCATCATAGCATTTGGAATTCCTTCTACCAAGTTGCTAATCGAGGAATAAATTTAACCATAGACTATAATATACATGGACCGCTTGCTTTAGTATTTCTGGTATATTATGACTTGAAACACTGATGTTCGGAATTCCCGATTCTAAATAACGTAATTACTTTACCGGAAATAAAGTTATTGATATACTATATTTATTGATATAAAGTTCCGTTTTATTTAATCGCTATGATTTTCTCGCTGAAAAATTAAAATCGAAAGTAGTACAGAGCGGAAACATTAAAGTTTATGATCAGTGTTGTGTGCGCACGGTTAAAAGAAAATAAGCTCTAAAAATAGAGCAGGCGGTCCATCTTATTATAGTCAATGATACATTAATAGGCCTACAAGTATTCATTTAAAGTCGAAAAAAATGCGATTTAATAAAATGGAACTTGTATAACAATTACTTCATTTAGAATCGGGAATTGCAAAAAACAGAAGATAATAGCATAAAAAACTAAAGCAAGCGGTGCATGTCTATTATAGTCTATAATTTTACGAAAAAACATGGCTGCCTTTGACGGAAGTACATAAACTTTTCGGATATGTTAGTTTTTACGAAATAAATACGAATGAAAACGACACAATAAAATTATAGCCGAAACAAAAGCAATTTTTTTTTAACAATGCGCAATCGTTATAATTAGATATGTATTTGCCGACATTACCGATTCGATTTTTTTTAGTTTTGTAGTGAAGTGGAAATGGTAAACTTAGTATGCAAAGAAAGGGAGTATAATAAAAACTTTGTTTTTATGGTTTTCTTGTTTTTCATTTTAAAGCGAAAACTAAAATTTTCCAAAGATGATTGAAGTGAGAAGACAGACTTAGTGGCTGAACTTGCATTTCAAAAATTTTCACATCACTCAATTTGACTTGCTGATAGAGAAATGTGTGATATCCTTCTCTCTCTCTCTCTCTCTCACTCTCTTTCACTCTCTCTCCGTCTCTCTCTCTCTCCCTCTCTCTCCCTCTCTCTCCCTCTCTCTCTCTCTCTCTCTCCCTCTCTCTCCCTCTCTCTCTCTCTCTCTCTCTCTCACTCTCTCTCACTCGCTCTCTCTCTTACCATAAAAAACAAGCAGCTTAAAGCTTTAAACAAAATGTGACGTAAGAATTCGTCATCTCGCCACGCCATATTGCTTTTTCTTATACACTTCTTTTTCAAACGATGACTACTGCAGTAAAACCCTTGCATCACAACTTCCAGAGAGATTGGCAATGTACTTGTCAAATTATTCCAAACAATTACTTCCAGACTAAGCTTTAAAAAAAATACAATTATTATACGAAATCTAACATTCTTTCTGCTATGGCAGGGTATTTTGCTTATTTATTTATCTGCTTCACATTATTATTCGCCATTAACGGAAGTTGGCAGTCATACTGAAAAAAATGATCAGCATGGCCGCTTGCGTGTATACAGATTTTGCGTTTTTGCAATTAAGAAAATTTAAAAATAGAAATAAATAAATGAGAGTACAGTTGTTGTTTTTTTCAATTTTAATTATTGTTTTTTTTTTTTATTTAGAAAACAAGTCTCTCTTAAAACATAAGCCAAGGACAATATCGTCAGTGCACAAACATATCAAGCCTTTCGAAAAAACGTTTCTAAAAAGTAGAGGTACTTGTTAAGTATTTTATTATATTTACAAGTGTTTTGGCAAGTTATTTACTATACAATACACGACACATTTATGTTTTATTTACATTATAGGTAGTTCACGTTGAGCATCCCTCGTTTCATGTCTTCTCTCAATATTTACCTATTAGTACTTAAAACTCATAGACCGAGGGGCGGAACGTTCGGGTATTGAAAATCTTGGCTTGAAATCCTGTTTAAGGCTAAGATTTATTTCCGGGTCTGGAGGTTGCCCTTGAATCTACCCAACTCTGATGAGTACCTGACTTTATTTGGGTAAAGTAAACGTGGTTGGGCATTTTTCTGGCCACACAATCACCTAGTATGCCGTGGCTGTGAACTCTGCTTCACCGGCCCTATGTTCCAACGGGATACTTTCCTTGAAGTACCCTGAAACAATCAGCTCTTTTTATGTGTAAACCAACATAAAATACAACCAATAAAAGAGTTGTCTCAATAAATAATTGTCTGTAAAACACCTCTCTAGTTAGCAAAACTTTAAAACTGCTAATTTAATTTAAAAGTTATTTTAAGAAACAACAATATAGCTTGGTATGGAGTGTTTGAGACCAAGTTGCTAGGATTGATGTTGTTTGTTTTGGAGGGAGTAAGACACATAAAATAAAAACAATAATATTTCTAAATTTTTCCAAAGTTCAAGTATATAAAGTGTGATTCATAAAATAGGAAACAATTTATATTTTACTTAACCTATATTAAAACAAATTAATCTGTTACAAAAATTTAAAAATTATCTAACCCTAGACTAACGTTGCAATTATTTAGAGCTAGAGAGGAGTAAGGAATAAAATAACGTAGTGAGTCTTAAAGACAAAATCGTATCTTTTCTTATTATCTTATAAGTTGTAATCGCTTCTTCTAGAGTATTCTAGACATTAGATTATCGTGAGAGAGACGTACTCAAAATAAATTCCAAATTGTTTAAACATCTACAATTTTTTTTTAAAGGATTTTCCTTTTTTTGTTTGTTTTTATCACGCTGTATTAGCACTATTATCACCTAATTAAGAACATTTGAAAAGTAAAAAAATAGTATGACTAAGCTTTAAAATGGTTTTCAGGTGGAAATGGGACTGTGTCATTACATGTTTGTAAGAATCATAAGCGCTATATTTCTCAAGAATAAATTCAACAAAAATTATTAACACTTAAAGTCCTAATGTTTACTTTATATCCTCTCAAGACAACAAATAAAGAAAAAAAAAGTGTATTGTAGATTCAAACTGTAAATATTTATTCTTATTTCTAGTAAGTAATATTTATGTTTCTTTCTTTTGAGACTACGGTCAGCATTACGCTATGCCACTAGATGAGAGCTTGACAACTGATCTTGCTCTCGGTGTTGATGTCACTAATGATTCCGTAGTCATTAAATATACAGGTATTTAAATTGCACCTTAAGTATTATTATTTTTAAAGTGTGTCATAACTTATGACTTATAAGTTTTACAAACGTTCCTTCTAGATTCTAGATAGAAGATTATTACGTCCATTAGGACCCAAAACTCCTGCAGGGCGGCAGGGATCGGTCGGCCTCAAAGATAGAACCCGCGACGTGACGGTTGATAGTCCGGGAGCTAACCACAGAACCAGCCGGCCTCTTTGGGTTTTAAATGAAAAAGATTCGAACATCCTTTTAATACATATATAACCTTTAAATTTGTAATGTTAAAATTGTGTAATAGATTAAACTATGCGACCATTGTGTCTTTTTGAGAGTGAAATAATTCTCGGATGTAAAAAAATGTAAGGTTCTAGCAATTAAGTGAATATTTGTTTGGTATGTAAATAATATAAATACTATAGCTTCCAATATTGTTGTTTGATAATAAAGGTAAAAAGTTTTGTGTGGCTCATTACACGTTTTATTTATTTTCATATTTTCTTAAGAACTTAACTTGTAAAAAAAAAACATGAATTTACTTGACAGTTAGGCCTACGTGTGAGGCATTTAAGAAACAGTTCTCTAGTTTTACTCTCGAATAAACTCCTTCTGTTCAAAAACAAGAAACTTTTTATAATAAACATAATTTTACAGATAAAAGAAATGAAACGTGTTACGAATAATCTGCAAAAACACATACAGTTCACAAGCACAACCTTCCAGCCGCTCTCTGCCAAGGGCGCGTGGCTTACACACCAATATTTGAACCAACTGTCCGTCACATTGACGACAGCGAAAGAAAATAGTTTAATGTTTGAATAAATAGATGACTTGAATCTTTAATATTGATAATAAAATAAAAACATGTAGATGATAAAAAGAATATGGACTTAAAATGTTTTTACAATATTCTCAGGTTATTATTATGTTTATGGCAATGTACGTTTTTCTGCAAGACAGAGTATTGATCAGGAAGTAAGTAAGCTAAAGCTGTTTGCATTTTATGTTTACTACATTTGATAAACTCGGCCCCTAAACTTTTGTTTTGCAAATCCCATTAAGCAAAATCTAGGGTTGGTTAAATAGGCCTGCAGGGCTTTTATAAGTCTAAACTGTTGTGTTTTTTTTAAAACCTTTCGCAAGAGGTAAATTGGTTAAGTGGCAGCAGTATTTCTATATCAATAAAGTAAGTACCCGTCGGACCAAATTGAGCCATAGGGCCGGTGAAGCAGCGTTCATCAGTTGTTATGGCCACGGCATACGAGGGGATGTGTGGCCAGCACAATCCCCAGCCGCATTTACTTTACCCCAACTAGAGTCAGGTGCCCACCAGAGCAGGGTAGACTCAAGTACCGGAAAAAAAAATCCTGGCCTGCACCAGGATTCGAACCCAGAACCACTCGGACACCGTGCCCCCATAACTATATCAATACAATATAATAAATACGATATTTCGTAATAAATAATTTAAAGTTGAATTCAATAATGTTGAATTAGATTGTTTATTTGATGTATAACATATTCGAGACTGTTTGATGTATGTACCTTTACAGAAGTATATTAAGAAAATATACTTGCGTTGCAGGTAGTATTCGCCTTTGTCCATGTGACAAATCCATCCAATTCAAGTCGGAGTAGAATTTTGCTGAAATTAACCCTCGCATTGCCGCCAAACTCTTCACGCATAGATGAATCACGCTTCAATGGTAATTAAAAGAAAAACAATTGATATTTATCTGATAAACTAAATGTTGCACCTTTCTACTGTTACGACCACAATCCCCTTGTGGTCAGAGCCGTGTAAATGTTGTTGATAATTCTCGTTCGTCCTAGGTTAGAATTTGGTTATTATTTCTTATATTTCAGTATTACACGAACTCTCCTTATTGTCCTGGGAACAAACTCAGGATTTTCGTTCTAACAGTTCCTTTCCTTGACGTTGTAGTTGTAAAGAAATATATATTATGGTAGTGTAAACAAATAATATAACAGATTAGTAACTTGACAAGGAAGCTTCAGTGTAAATAATTCAATCAAGAAGATACTTTAATTCACGTAATATGTGCAAATATATACAATATGAAGATTATAGACCTTTTTACTTTGACCCGGGAAATAGGAAATTCCCTTCAAACATCACTGACATGTATTTCTTTGGGGGCGGAAACAGTTGTTTATTCCTCTTTCCTCTTAGTATTTTACTAAAGGCGTTGGGGTATTTTAATGTTTTTATAGTTGTTTTATAAGTTTAGACCATAAAAACACATGGGAACCTTAAACTAAGAGTCTAGGAAGGAAATTGTTAAAAAAAAAACGTTTAGAGCTTCTTTTTTTTTTTTAAGAAAAACATTTTTTAGACCTGGACTCTATGCTTTGGACCTTAATATTATGGTCGATTCTTCTATGATCACTGTGTCATTACTTTATGTTCGAGTTTCTTAAAAGTAATGTTAAAAAGAAATAACGTTTAGAACTAGTTTTGTATCAAAAAAATAATAATTTGGCCTATAATGCTTTTATTACTGTCGGCTATTCACGCTATTACTTAACTTAGCCTTAGGCCTAGATCGCTCGTTTTGATTAATAAAAAGGCAAATATAATTCTAGATATATTTCATGTTGAATGTTTGATAGAGACAGAGGCAAGAGCCGATGCATCTTCACGAATATAAAAACCATAGCCATAGCAAATATTATGTTAAACTTAAAAAAAAAATATTGTTCGTAGGAAGAGGCTAATATATAAATAGGCATATGTCGTATAGTCGGGCCTATTACCGTGTGTCGGCGTAGGCCTATGGCCTATGTTTTCCATATTGAATATGATAGGCCTATAGATATATAGGCCTATTCATATTCTCATTTCATTAGTCCTATGCATGAAATATTATTCAATAACAGGCCTATAACTAAAAATTCATGAAGAAAACACGCACCAGTTTGCAAATATCAAATATATAGCATAGCCTACCTTCATATTCGCTTAATTATTTCATGCAATCGCAATCGGTTAATCAACACTTTTCTATAGTAAATTGTAAAAAGTTTCAATTGTTTAATAGTTTAAACTGTTTAAGCTTATAACCTTTAGGCTACATATAGGCTAATAGGCTAATAGGCCTACTATAGCAGTAGGCTTTAGGCCTATTATAGTTAACTATATATGATAGGCCGATTCGATATGCCTATATAGACCTACTATATTAAATAATAGCTAGGCCTATCCTATAAGCCTATAAGCCATAAGGCTATATTTATAATTTATATAGGCCTTTAGGCTACTTTAGCAGTGCCGTTGCAACGGATTTGGGAGCCCGGGGGGCGTGTCCTCTTTAGGGGCCCCTGCATTTTGACATTCGACATTATTATATGAGAAAAAACAACAATTCGAACACTCCTTTGGGGGCCCCCCTGAAGTAGGGGCCCGGGGGGATTTTCGAATTTGGACCTCCCCTCCCCCTCCCCTAGCTACGCCACTGTACTTTAGCCTATTATAATATATATAGCCTATAGCTAGGTCTTTTAATATGTTATAATATTATTTCATTATTAACATGGTAACCATAGGCGCATTAGGCCTAGAATGTATAATAAATGTTTTTTGGGTTAAAAACTGGTCCAAAGGTAAAAGAAAAGTACAGTTCGCTCCCTAGCTTCTGGGTATAAAGTTTTTATGAAGTAGTTTTTTTATAAAATGAAAAGCTAATATAATTACGCCTAAAAACCACTAGGCCCCCAGTAAAATAACAAAGGCGAAGAAGGTTTTATTGACAACTTCTGCCCCCAGCGAGTGCGTATGTGTAGACATTGACCTTTCTTTTTTGGAATAACTAATAAAATGAAAAGTTCTATATACAGTTAGAATAAAATAATGCCAACACAAGCGTCTATAATAGGCTCAAAAGAAATTAAAAACTAACTGCCTTGAAGACAACACGAATCATTAAATACTCGCGGAGAAGAGCGGGGAACAGACCTATTAAGGAAGGGGTAAAAATAAAGGTATCATTTACAAACTTCATAATAAAAACGATAGTTTTTACCTTAACTCCCCTGTACGTAAAAAAATAAGCTATTCCTAGCTATTCCCAGAATTTTAGGTCGGTACAAGAGCGGATTCCTAGAATAGTCTAAGCTTAGTACCTCCCACAAACCTCGCGTAGAGAGAGAACTCTGGCGCTATTAATACATGAAACTACAATTATAAAGTTTCAATAACTAGACAAGCTATTTGTTTAGATCCCCCATTTTTAAACAAGCTCCATAGAACTATTGTCTTCAATTCAGGCTCTTCGAGTGCAATGGGCTGTGACGTCAATGTATCTAATTGAAATAAATTAAAAGGAGCACAATAATAACATTATTTTTACTATAATTTTTAGTTTTTACTTTTTTTTAAAGTTTACACTGTTTAATAATGTTTGTACAAGTAAATATTATCCATGGCATTTATGATCGATTTATTATTTACTAGCAACTTTGATTATTGGTGCTTACAATTATGATAAAAATAAATAATAATAGTTTATAATAATAATAATTTAGCGTAGTAAGGAATAGAGTTAGATATTTGTTAGAAACGTTTTTTTTTCTGCCTGACAATAATCATTTGTATAGCGCGTTGCATCGTACAGGCTAATTGCGCTTAATTTCCATAAGTAGACTTTTCGCGATAGTTAGTTTGAATTCATACACACATTTTTTCAAGTGTCGCAAAATCGCATTACCATCTCGCTTCAGTTTAAAGAGCCGCTCATTGTCTAGGTTTGATAATTAATTGCTTCCATCAGACGGTGCAAGAAAAGCTAGAATAAGATTCAGTTGGCCCACACGTTAATGCGATATTGTTATCACTGTCATTGAAGATTGAATATAATTTTAGAAATAGCTTGTTCGGCATGCAAATAAGAAAATAAAAATAATTTCTTACACCTTAAACTCGATGTAAATATAATACTTACTTACTTATTTCCAGGTGGAGTTTTCAAGCTAGTAGAAGGAGAACTTTTAACTTTTTGCATGACCAGTGAAAGACTTGCTGAATTTATAAAGCAGGATTCGTTTATTGGAATGTTTATAATTCCCGAAAACAAGCTATAGACTTTGGGAGCTGCATATAATGGAACTTTTATAAATGTAATAAGAACAAAAACCAAAATTCTAAATGCTGCCTAATACATATTAAATTGTAATAAAAATATTACATTAATTAATTGTTTACCTATTCAGGAAGAGGTATGTATTTCATGTAAGTTTAATACGAAAATAACCCAGAATTGACCGTTAGCTAGGTGTCACGTTTAGGTGGCTAAGGTTATTTTATCCCCATCTTTATTTAATTTGGTCTGCATTTTTTTGGCATTTGGCATACTTGTATTTTTACAAGGTTTTATTTTGGTTTTACAAATGAGTGTTCATTTTTTAATATAAACACATTTCGTGTTTATATTTTAATGCTATGTATGTTAGTGCATTTATGTATTTGATATTCTGGTACAAAGATTATCGTTTTACTGCAAAGATTAATATTTGAAGTGGTTCCGACCTACAAGAAAGAACCTCAGATGTTGGGACTTCTCTCCCCCCCCCTGCCAGTTTATGGCTGGCTGATGTAGGTATTTTATGATACGCTTAAAAAAAATATCATCAATGTTGAAACGTTAACAATTACTTGTTTGTTCATGTTTACTTATTTTCTAATACGTATCTAGTTTGAATGTCCATTGTTAAGAATACACTTTTTATTTTCCTAGTAGGTTAAGTTTGATGTATTTGTAATAAATGTATTTTAGTTTTGTGCAGAATCTTCTAATATTTGTTTATTTATCATTGCTAATATTATGTTTATTTTATTATCATTTAGACTAAATTTCAAATTTTGATCTAGATTTGAGGGTTTTTAAGTATATTTATTGTGTTAATTCTAGTTTTCCTTACAAAGAATTATTCATAACTATTAAAAAAAATGCTTATGTAAAAAAATAAAGCTGAGATTATTATTTAAAAATAATGATGAGATTATTATTTAAAAATTATGATAAGATTATTATTTAAAAATAATGCACAGACGAAACAATTTAAAATGTAAGACTTGTAGTAGTACTAGTGTAGGTCGTAATAATAGGCCTATTATTATAATACCACTGACCATTAACGTGATAACTAGTGATATTATCAATCAGCTGTTCAGTGTTGTTTCGACGATATACCAGTGGTCACCCAACACTGACGTACATGCCGAAATTATGTAAAATTTATTATACTGGTCAAGTCCTTTTGGATGTAGAAATCCATATAATATTAGTGCTGATGCTGATGATATCAACAAAGAGCTACAAGAGCTTACGGACAAGTTGCAGATAGAGTAAAGGCATACTGAATGGAAATCAGCTTAGAAAAGATTAAATAATTATCAAAACCACAAAACCAAACATCAAATTGATCCAACAACAACTGGAAGAAGTAAATATTTTCAAATATTTAGGAGCAATCATATCCGCAGACGGACGCTGTGAGTCAGAAATTCGAGCGAGGTTTGGGACTGCAATGGCGGCAATGGCTCGCCTTAACAGGATAGAGATCAGTAAAAGCATTGGTCTCCCAAGAAAGCTCAGACTTTACAGAGCCCTTGTTAGAGAACTATTGTTCTGTATGGATATGAGACCTGGACGCTACTATCAGCAACTGAAAACAAGTTGCAAGCTTTCGAAAATAAATGCATGAGAAAAATACTTCGAATCTCCAGTAGTAATATTAGGTTCCCTTTACTTATCATCCCACCTCCCTCCTCCACCTCCACCTCTCACCTCCACCTCTCACCTCCTACCTCCACCTCTCACCTCCCCCCGCCTCCCTCCTCCACCTCTCACCTCCACCTCTCACCTCCACCTCTCACCTCCACCTCCTACCTCCATCTCTCACCTCCCACCTCCTACCTCCCCCTCTCGCCTCCCCCGCCCATTCCCCTCTAATGACCTCCCGTTCACGACACGTTTTATTTTCCTCCCTCCCCCACGCCCTCTGGTGATCATGTATTAATGTGTTCATTACATTTTTAAATAGTGTTTTATTCCACTTTGTAATTGAGTTCTCTTTATTACTTATGTGTATATATATATATATATATATATATATATATATATATATATATATATATATATATAATATATATTTATAAAAAACAATATTAAACGAGACACAAACGAAAAATTGACAAACGAAAAAATGAAACCGTTATTACTTATGTATATATATATATCAATTCAGTATACGCAAAGTCCACATCTTCAATCGATAATTTACTTCGTCCCATCTTTAATCAATATGTTATTTCAATCGCATAGGTTATTCACGCATAGGTTATTCACCTATGTCCACAGCTGTTACGGTCATTGACCCTTGAGATCAATAGTAGAATATTCGCATTTTGTCACGAGACACAAATGAAAAAATGAAACAAAATTCGTCTTAAATTTTATTCTTTTATTGTACTTTTTTCAATGCCAATTCATCAAAGGCTTTTAAAATATCATGTTGTAAGGATAACAAACGTTCAAAACATAAACGAGTCATAGTAATACCGGAATTGGTAGGAAATTTCAGATCCGCGCCATCCAAAAAGTCTCTAAGATTTAATGTATTTTTGTTCATGAATTGACTGACAATAGCCAATTTAAAACCGCTGTGATTCGTAGTTCTTATATTAGTAAATTTTTTTCCAGTCCTGGCCACAAAGATCCAATCCTCACTAGACATCTTCAAATCGGGCAAATAAACGTTTATAATTATTTCCAATCACACACACACATACACACATTTAAAATTCCTAGGATATTGACCTTTTGAGACACACACACACACACACACATACACACACACACACACACATACGTACACACATCTAAAATACAATGCCCACTTATTGAACTTTTCGTCCTGGCTTGCTGACATTTTCTCTGATTATAGTCCCTCCATCTTTTCCTATACGGGCGAGGTTGTCTGATCCGCACAAGGTCCCCTTGGTTAACTACATTTTTGGGCGCCATGTAATTGGATAATTGTTGACCAGTGAACTTTTTGTCGTGGCTAGCTGACCTTTTGTCTGCTTATAATCCCCCATCTCTACACAGCTAAAAAGTCCACTTATCATTTTCCTCACCGTCTTGAATAATTTGGACACAATAAAATGTCAATTTTTTCTTAACCTTTTTTGTACTATCATTTTCTTTTCTTACATTCAGACATCTGTTTAATTCAATCCTCCCACCCAATCGATAATGCCAACATTTCACTTACTATTTTCACGTTTTCCCTACGCACACACACACACACATACATACAGACAATCACATTTACAAACGCACACACACACACACATACAGACAATCACATTTACAAACGCACTCACACACACACATACATACAGACAATCACATTTACAAACGCACACACGCACATACATACAGACAATCACATTTACAAACGCACACACGCACATACATACAGACAATCACATTTACAAACGCATACACGCACATACATACAGACAATCACATTAACAAACGCATACACGCACATACATACAGACAATCGCATTTACAAACACACATACACACACACACACACAGTATTTTTATCTCTCACACACACATATACATACAGACAATCACATTTACAAACGCATACACGTACATACATACAGACAATCACATTAACAAACGCATACACGCACATACATAAAGACAATCACATTTACAAACACACATACACACACACAAACACACAGTATTTTTATCTCTCACACACACACATACATACAGACAATCACATTACTCATACTGGCATACAAATACGCACACAGGCCCGTCAGACCATATTTACATTGTCACATCTGTCTCTCTGCAAACGCTCCTTCTATAAAGAAGCTTATTGCTTCCTACGTTCATCCGTGGTCCAAGGCCAGTCTAGTTGCATTTTTTTTATTAATGTTTTAAATTATGTTACTGGTTTGTTCAGGCAACCCATTCCATATGAACCTTGCAGCTCGTTTTATTATTTTTTTATTTTTTATTTTTTGTTATTTATTTTTTTTTGTAATTTTTTAATGTTTTCGTAAAAGTATCCAGGCAATTTTAGAATTATTCACATGCATCAGTCTAAACTAAAATATTCAACGTGTCTCTGATGGCGTCCTTTTTAACTTTCTGTTATACAGAAGTCATAGTCATAGTCCCATGGTTCTTTTAGGAACACGTGGTATCCAATATGGCGGAAGGGATGTATCCAAGGGGAGTAATCGTGTAATTATTATTTTTTGTCATTATTACCTTTTGTATTTTTTTTCTTTTTGTTGTAAACTTAAAATGTTTCAGCTATTAGTATAAATATTACGAGCTCTAAATTTTCACATAATAGTGAAGGGTGATATTCTTTTTTTTTTTTTATAGAATAATTATACTTTAATGCAATTTTGTTTTCTCTTTTTGATATTATAAGACATGTAAATTTATAGTAATTTTGTATTTTAACTTTAAGAATTCGCATGTCATCTTATTTACGATTGCACTAGATGTATAAACTTGAATATACTGTATTTAATCAAGTAATTAATTTCTTTAGCATAATTAACCCTTCTCGTACCGACCTACTTCTATCTATGCTGCCTCCAGTTCCGCTATATACGAGCCCGGGACTGTAAGGGTTAAGTGAGCGAGAAATATTGAATAGATTAAAATCAAGGGTAGCAATCGTGTAATTAGTTGTTTTAATTTTTGTAAAATTTATATTAATCTTGTCTTAAGTTAATGGATTTTCAGGGCGATTTGCAGCTCGTTGTTTTCAACTAAAGAAATACCACATTGTAGATACGCTTCTACTATGGTTAACAACATATATTAATACACATCTGTCGAGCTTTATGAATAGTCATAATAACTGGGTGAGTAACAGGTTCACAATAGTAACAAGACAGTCTTTGTTAAACAAAAAATCACCATATACACAGTTAAATATAAAAGAGTATATTAAACTAGCTTCCATCTTAATTTTCGTCACAGAGGTTTCCCTGAGTCTGCCCAGCTCTGATGGGTACCTGACATTAGTTGGGGTAAAGTAAAGTCGGCTGGGCATTGTGCTGACCACACATCCCGTTTTATGACGTGGCCACAGAAACTGGTGAATGCTGCTTTACCAGCCCTATGATCAGTTTGGTCCGAAGGGTACTTTACTAAGTCATGTTTTGTTTGTTGTTATTATTATTGTAAACGTGTAACGCTAGTATGGAAACATGGGTGTCATTTATTTATGCCATTCAATTCATTAAAGAATAAAAGTGGGGAAAAAGAAATGTTTGTTTCCTTTGTCTTTATTTCATCTAGTACATCTAAGTCCAATGTTTTCATTGCCCTAGTATGTATAAAATAGTTGTAATTTTAAAGTTATTTTGAAATATTAAGTTAACCCAATGGATTCGTTGTAAAAACAAATAAGCTCCAGAAGATCTTTTACGTCTGCTTGCTCATCAATTAGGCGCTGACAAGATTATTGCAGAGATATGATGACTTTCGTAGACCTACCAAGTATCTGAGCTAGCCCTTCAGTATCCGCATCCACAAATTGCTAGATAAGACATTGAAAATAAAAATTATATTTATTATTTATTTATTTTGTTTATACCTGCAAGATGTAATAATTTGGTAGTATCTTACATGCATTTCATCTTCATTCAATAATACAACACAAGCGAGGTCTACTTTGATTTTCTCAATGACTGAAGATAAATCACAGTCTTTACGGCCACATTCTATTACAGCGCCATCTGGGTGATCGTAACTCGTAATGGCTACACAGGGAAAATATAATGGAAAATTGAATTTTTTACTGTATCATGACTACACTGTTGGTTTCTGTGATCTAGCTACATGACTTTAGGTGACCAAGACTATCATGGCTTTAGGTTGACCTCACCCAAGACTATTAAAACTGTTAGGGAAATATTTTTTTTTATTTTTTTTTCTCCCAAGAGTCCAGAGGGAATAGTTTACAATGCTATCACTCGCATTTAATCAGGGGAAGTAATTGGGAAAGTAAAGGTGTTGAGGCGCTTTGCTGGCCACACTATCCCCACATTAATGTAAAGGATTTAAAATATAAAAATAATCTACATATTGTAAAAGTAGATTGGATGGATACTTTAAACAAAACAATTTTGACTTTAAAACAAAAAAAAATCGATAGAAAATATATTAAACTACACCTACAAGAGTGTGGAGGCATCCATTCGCTTCGACCGGGTAGCAACATGAACACTGTGTTGTCTGGTAAGAAGGAGAAATATTCCTCATCAATTTCTGTTCCATCCTCTGCAAGAACGACTCTGACAGGGGGATCAATTTGGAGTTTTTCACAACCTTCAAACGTAAAAAACAACAACTACCAAACAACAACAAACAAACAAAACAACAAGAATAAAATAATTGATAGCTTTTAATTTAC
Organism: Anisus vortex; assembly: GCA_949126835.1. Classification (NCBI taxonomy): domain Eukaryota; kingdom Metazoa; phylum Mollusca; class Gastropoda; family Planorbidae; genus Anisus; species Anisus vortex. Next base: position 3,254,859 of record OX421501.1, read on the forward strand.
TTTATTTATTTATTTATTTTTTATTTTTTTACCTTTGTTTTTAAGCTCTTGAAATGATGAGACAGTAAATCCTTTTGTGACAATTCTTTCTTTATCCCAGACTTTAAACGGTCTATACTTAGGTTCACACATTTTTAAAAAATGTGATAATCCTTTAAAAATAAATATAAAAATAGGCCAACATGGTTACCTACCCTTGCCAATAATATTGGCAATATAATATTTGTTGACTACGCCTAGTTTTCTTTTTTATCGTTCCCTCTTTCTAACTCCCACTCTATCAAATCTTATAGAACTACAAACTCTTATCTTCAACTCCCTTGTCAGCTGTTACATTCGCATTATTTGTGCCTCATTTCTTTATTATAGCTCCAGATCGTTCTCACTACTATCTTTCTCACCCAAAACTGTTAGTTACTCTACTTTCAATAATGTGCCCTCTCTACAACGTGCGTCAGACATACATTGTTTTTCTGCCTAGAAAGTTTTTTAGTACACTTGTCTATGGACACCTTTTTTTTTCTCCAACTCTCTTATTTTTTTCTCCCTCTCGAAAAAAAGTCTCCCTCTCGAAAAGAAATATTTCCTTCCACGAAGGAAATAGAGACCGGCTTGTAATTTTTTTTCTCCCTCTCGAAAAAAAGTCTCCCTCTCGAAAAAAATAATATTTCCTTCCACGAAGGAAAAAGAGACTCGCTTGTAATTTTTTTCCCCCTCTTCGAAAAAATTTCTTCCCTGGCACCCTTCTTTCTCCAATCATCCAGGCAAATCGTTTAGCATATCTACACTCCTAACTCTAAAACGGTGTGTACATTACAGGTCACCAAGGTTTTTGCAAGTAACGTTCTTTAGAGATATCAAAGGCCAAGTTGTAAACCTAAAGTTATCCCGACTGACCCTCATGTGTTTTGTATAGTCTTATCCCTAAAAGTATTCTAAGGGTTTTGAGTCATGCAAATTGCATATGTATGGTGTGGTTTATCTGGTGGTGGTAATATTTATTTTGTGAAGAGATTTTTTTATTGTAAAAGTTAGACATCGTTCATGGTACGAATAAAATAAGTGTGATGTTAAAAAGTGTTGATGATATGTATTTTGTAAAGATGGTGTTTTGTAAATGGCAGAAATAGTCTAAGGCCAAACAAGTGATCGGAGTTCGAGCGTGAAGTTGTGCAGGGTTGTTTCTCCTATTACTAGGGTTGAAAGCCCCTATTGAACTTAGGAAGAGGAAATTCTAGATTCACGTTTATCGAGGAAACAAAGAATAGGTCTAAATTTTTGTCTATCTTGTAAATGCATTCATTGAAACACAAGATTACCTATAAAGATAGTTATATAAGGATAAGTCTCTAGGAACTCTATGTCCTGGGGAGAAAGTTTGAAACAATAAGTGTTGTATCAACTGGTGAATGGTAGTATATGTTAAAAAGGTTCTGACAACTATTAATAAATGTTGGTAATTAATGGTTCCATAGCTAGTTTGGTAATATTCTGTAAACTTTATAACAGTGAAAGTTAGGGAGAGATATGGGAGGGTTTTCTTCAAACTGACACCTGGGTCAGTTGGAGAAAAGGGAGAAGCTGAAAGTAATTAGTTTGATCTTGTGTGGAGTTGATAGTGATGAGTTACAAGTATAGGGAGGTAATGAAAAGTCTGTGAAAAGTGATTAGAAGGCATACTTTTAAGTCGTAGGAGGTATTTGGCATGGGTAATGCCACATCCCTAGTATTAGAATTTTGAAAGGTGTTATTGAAAGGTGTGTGTTTTGTAAAAAGCTTTTGTTGTGGTATGAGTCAAGCAAGATTGTCTAATGTTATACTAGTGTTGGGATAGGGTTATACATAAAGTTGGAGTGTCAGATATATTTCTTGACATGACTAGGGGCATACAAATGTTAAGTTATACTTATTTGATGAAGATATGCTATGTGTTTTTGTAAAGTTAGTGTTTTGGACAGGGCTATCTATAAAGGTATTCTAAAGGTTTGAGCCAAGCAACATTGCCTAAGTGGGAAGGTATACTTGGGTGTTGTCGATATGTGTTTTGTAAAGTTAGTGTTTTGAACAGGGCTATTTATAAAGGTAGACTATCAGAATAAAAGTATTCTAATGGTTTGAGTCAAGCAAGATTGCCCTAGTGGGAAGGTGTTGTAGCTATGTGTTTTGTAAAGTTGGTGTTTTGAACAGGGCTATATCAGAAATCTTTCGTGACACGAGACAAGCAAGATTACCTAAGTGGTAAGATATACTTGGGTGTTGTAGATATGTGTTTTGGGTTGTGTTTTGGCTATGTTCGCTAATAGTAAAAAATCTTTCGTGGTATGACTGTAGTCATACGGGGCTGTTTAACCTATTACTAGAGTTGAAAGTCTTAGTGAACTTAGGAAAATGAAATGTAGAGCTATCTTAAAACAATTAGACCTACTTGATATGTATTTTGATTTGAGAAGTCCTGAGACGGTAGTAAGAGTGCTAAGGCTTTTATATGGTATTGAGTGGTCATATGTGTTCCAAAGGTTCTGACCACTACTATTAAATGTCGGTTTGGTAATTAAAGTTTTCCATAGCTAGTTTAGTAATATTTGGTAAACTTTACATAGTGATAGATAGGGAAAGAGAGCAGGGGCTTTTCCCCAATTCACATGAGGGTCAGTCGGGATAACTTTAGGTTTACAACTTGGCCTTTGATATCTCTAAAGAACGTTACTTGCAAAAACCTTGGTGACGTGTAATGTACACACCGTTTTAGAGTTAGGAGTGTAGATATGCTAAACGATTTGCCTGGATGATTGGAGAAAGAAGGGTGCCAGGGAAGAAATGTTTTCGAAGAGGGGGAAAAAAATACAAGCGAGTCTCTTTTTCCTTCGTGGAAGGAAATATTTTTTTTTTCGAGAGGGAGACTTTTTTTCGAGAGGGAGAAAAAAAACTACAAGCCGGTCTCTATTTCCTTCGTGGAAGGAAATATTTCTTTTCGAGAGGGATACTTTTTTTCGAGAGGGAGAAAAAAATAACAAGAGAGTTGGAGAAAAAAAAAGGTGTCCATAGACAAGTGTACTAAAAAACTTTCTAGGCAGAAAAACAATGTATGTCTGACGCACGTTGTAGAGAGGGAACATTATTGAAAGTAGAGTAACTAACAGTTTTGTGTGAGAGAGATAGTAGTGAGAACGATCTGGAGCTATAATAAAGAAATGAGGCACAACTAATGCGAATGTAAAAGCTAACAAGGGAGTTGAAGATAAGAGTTTGTAGTTCTATAAGATTTGATAGAGTGGGAGTTAGAAAGAGGGAACGATAAAAAAGAAAACTAGGCGTAGTCAACAAATATTATATTGCCAATATTATTGGCAAGGGTAGGTAACCATGTTGGCCTATTTTTATATTTATTTTTAAAGGATTATCACATTTTTTAAAAATGTGTGAACCTAAGTATAGACCGTTTAAAGTCTGGGATAAAGAAAGAATTGTCACAAAAGGATTTACTGTCTCATCATTTCAAGAACTTAAAAACAAAGGTAAAAAAATAAAAAAAAATAAATAAATAAAGTAAATTAAAAGCTATCAATTATTTTATTCTTGTTGTTTTGTTTGTTTGTTGTTGTTTGGTAGTTGTTGTTTTTTACGTTTGAAGGTTGTAAAAAACTCCAAATTGATCCCCCTGTCAGAGTCGTTCTTGCAGAGGATGGAACAGAAATTGATGAGGAATATTTCTCCTTCTTACCAGACAACACAGTGTTCATGTTGCTACCCGAAGCGAATGGATGCCTCCACACTCTTGTAGGTGTAGTTTAATATATTTTCTATCGATTTTTTTTTGTTTTAAAGTCAAAATAGTTTTGTTTAAAGTATCCATCCAATCTACTTTTACAATATGTAGATTATTTTTATATTTTAAATCCTTTACATTAATGTGGGGATAGTGTGGCCAGCAAAGTGCCTCAACACCTTTACTTTCCCAATTACTTCCCCTGATTAAATGCGAGTGATAGCATTGTAAACTATTCCCTCTGGACTCTTGGGAGAAAAAAAAATAAAAAAAAATATTTCCCTAACAGTTTTAATAGTCTTGGGTGAGGTCAACCTAAAGCCATGATAGTCTTGGTCACCTAAAGTCATGTAGCTAGATCACAGAAACCAACATTGTAGTCATGATACAGTAAAAAATTCAATTTTCCATTATTTTTTCCCTGTGTAGCCATTACGAGTTACGATCACCCAGATGGCGCTGTATTAGAATGTGGCCGTAAAGACTGTGATTTATCTTCAGTCATTGAGAAAATCAAAGTAGACCTCGCTTGTGTTGTATTATTGAATGAAGATGAAATGCATGTAAGATACTACCAAATTATTACATCTTGCAGGTATAAACAAAATAAATAAATAATAAATATAATTTTTATTTTCAATGTCTTATCTAGCAATTTGTGGATGCGGATACTGAAGGGCTAGCTCAGATACTTGGTAGGTCTACGAAAGTCATCATATCTCTGCAAGAATCTTGTCAGCGCCTAATTGATGAGCAAGCAGACGTAAAAGATCTTCTGGAGCTTATTTGTTTTTACAACGAATCCATCGGGTTAACTTAATATTTCAAAATAACTTTAAAATTACAACTATTTTATACATACTAGGGCAATGAAAACATTGGACTTAGATGTATTAGATGAAATAAAGACAAAGGAAACAAACATTTCTTTTTCCCCACTTTTATTCTTTAATGAATTGAATGGCATAAATAAATGACACCCATGTTTCCATACTAGCGTTACACGTTTACAATAATAATAACAAAAAAACATGACTTAGTAAAGTACCCTTCGGACCAAACTGATCATAGGGCTGGTAAAGCAGCATTCACCAGTTTCTGTGGCCACGTCATAAAACGGGATGTGTGGTCAGCACAATGCCCAGCCGACTTTACTTTACCCCAACTAATGTCAGGTACCCATCAGAGCTGGGCAGACTCAGGGACACCTCTGTGACGAAAAGAAAGATGGAAGCTAGTTTAATATACTCTTTTATATTTAACTGTGGATATGGTGATTTTTTGTTTAACAAAGACTGTCTTGTTACTATTGTGAACCTGTTACTCACCCAGTTATTATGACTATTCATAAAGCTCGACAGATGTGTATTAATATATGTTGTTAACCATAGTAGAAGCGTATCTACAATGTGGTATTTCTTTAGTTGAAAACAACGAGCTGCAAATCGCCCTGAAAATCCATTAACTTAAGACAAGATTAATATAAATTTTACAAAAATTAAAACAACTAATTACACGATTGCTACCCTTGATTTTAATCTATTCAATATTTCTCGCTCACTTAACCCTTACAGTCCCGGGCTCGTATATAGCGGAACTGGAGGCAGCATAGATAGAAGTAGGTCGGTACGAGAATGGTTAATTATGCTAAAGAAAATAATTACTTGATTAAATACAGTATATTCAAGTTTATACATCTAGTGCAATCGTAAATAAGATGACATGCGAATTCTTAAAGTTAAAATACAAAATTACTATAAATTTACATGTCTTATAATATCAAAAAGAGAAAACAAAATTGCATTAAAGTATAATTATTCTATAAAAAAAAAAAAAAAGAATATCACCCTTCACTATTATGTGAAAATTTAGAGCTCGTAATATTTATACTAATAGCTGAAACATTTTAAGTTTACAACAAAAAGAAAAAAAATACAAAAGGTAATAATGACAAAAAAATTATAATTACACGATTACTCCCCTTGGATACATACCTTCCGCCATATTGGATACCACGTGTTCCTAAAAGAACCATGGGACTATGACTATGACTTCTGTATAACAGAAAGTTAAAAAGGACGCCATCAGAGACACGTTGAATATTTTAGTTTAGACTGATGCATGTGAATAATTCTAAAATTGCCTGGATACTTTTACGAAAACATTAAAAAATTACAAAAAAAAATAAAAAACAAAAAATAAAAAAATAAAAAAAAATAAAACGAGCTGCAAGGTTCATATGGAATGGGTTGCCTGAACAAACCAGTAACATAATTTAAAACATTAATAAAAAAAATGCGCTTAGACTGGCCTTGGACCACGGATGAACGTAGGAAGCAATAAGCTTCTTTATAGAAGGAGCGTTTGCAGAGAGACAGATGTGACAATGTAAATATGGTCTGACGGGCCTGTGTGCGTATTTGTATGCCAGTATGAGTAATGTGATTGTCTGTATGTATGTGTGTGTGTGAGAGATAAAAATACTGTGTGTTTGTGTGTGTATGTGTGTTTGTAAATGTGATTATCTGTATGTATGTGCGTGTATGCGTTTGTTAATGTGATTGTCTGTATGTATGTGCGGGTATGCGTTTGTAAATGTGATTGTCTGTATGTATGTGTGTGTGTGAGAGATAAAAATACTGTGTGTGTGTGTGTGTGTGTATGTGTGTTTGTAAATGCGATTGTCTGTACGTATGTGCGTGTATGCGTTTGTTAATGTTATTGTCTGTATGTATGTGCGTGTATGCGTTTGTAAATGTGATTGTCTGTATGTATGTGCGTGTGTGCGTTTGTAAATGTGATTGTCTGTATGTATGTGCGTGTGTGCGTTTGTAAATGTGATTGTCTGTATGTATGTGTGTGAGTGCGTTTGTAAATGTGATTGTCTGTATGTGTGTGTGTGTGTGCGTTTGTAAATGTGATTGTCTGTATGTATGTGTGTGTGTGTGTGCGTAGGGAAAACGTGAAAATAGTAAGTGAAATGTTGGCATTATCGATTGGGTGGGAGGATTGAATTAAACAGATGTCTGAATGTAAGAAAAGAAAATGATAGTACAAAAAAGGTTAAGAAAAAATTGACATTTTATTGTGTCCAAATTATTCAAGACGGTGAGGAAAATGATAAGTGGACTTTTTAGCTGTGTAGAGATGGGGGATTATAAGCAGACAAAAGGTCAGCTAGCCACGACAAAAAGTTCACTGGTCAACAATTATCCAATTACATGGCGCCCAAAAATGTAGTTAACCAAGGGGACCTTGTGCGGATCAGACAACCTCGCCCGTATAGGAAAAGATGGAGGGATTATAATCAGAGAAAATGTCAGCAAGCCAGGACGAAAAGTTCAATAAGTGGGCATTGTATTTTAGATGTGTGTACGTATGTGTGTGTGTGTGTGTATGTGTGTGTGTGTGTGTGTCTCAAAAGGTCAATATCCTAGGAATTTTAGATGTGTGTATGTGTGTGTGTGATTGGAAATAATTATAAACGTTTATTTGCCCGATTTGAAGATGTCTAGTGAGGATTGGATCTTTGTGGCCAGGACTGGAAAAAAAATTACTAATATAAGAACTACGAATCACAGCGGTTTTAAATTGGCTATTGTCAGTCAATTCATGAACAAAAATACATTAAATCTTAGAGACTTTTTGGATGGCGCGGATCTGAAATTTCCTACCAATTCCGGTATTACTATGACTCGTTTATGTTTTGAACGTTTGTTATCCTTACAACATGATATTTTAAAAGCCTTTGATGAATTGGAATTGAAAAAAGTACAATAAAAGAATAAAATTTAAGACGAATTTTGTTTCATTTTTTCATTTGTGTCTCGTGACAAAATGCGAATATTCTACTATTGATCTCAAGGGTCAATGACCGTAACAGCTGTGGACATAGGTGAATAACCTATGCGTGAATAACCTATGCGATTGAAATAACATATTGATTAAAGATGGGACGAAGTAAATTATCGATTGAAGATGTGGACTTTGCGTATACTGAATTGATATATATATATACATAAGTAATAAAGGTTTCATTTTTTCGTTTGTCAATTTTTCGTTTGTGTCTCGTTTAATATTGTTTTTTATAAATATATATTATATATATATATATATATATACACACATAAGTAATAAAGAGAACTCAATTACAAAGTGGAATAAAACACTATTTAAAAATGTAATGAACACATTAATACATGAACACCAGAGGGGGTGGGGGAGGGAGGAAAATAAAACGTGTCGTGAACGGGAGGTCATTAGAGGGGAATGGGCGGGGGAGGTGAGAGGGGGAGGTAGGAGGTGGGAGGTGAGAGATGGAGGTAGGAGGTGGAGGTGAGAGGTGGAGGTGAGAGGTGGAGGTGAGAGGTGGAGGAGGGAGGCGGGGGGAGGTGAGAGGTGGAGGTAGGAGTTGAGAGGTGGAGGTGAGAGGTGGAGGTGGAGGAGGGAGGTCGGATGATAAGTAAAGGGAACCTAATATTACTACTATCTCCTACATAGAACACAGGACTAATGCGTAAATGTGGTACATAATATCCTCAATTTCAGGCCCTCAAGAAGACATTATGACAACTGTGGCGTATTATTGGGCAAGATTAACGTCACTCGAACTAGAAAGGTTTTAATTGCAATCCGCTCACATAAGATAATACTATAATCTGTACGAACAAACCACTGACATTATGTGCCCCAATCTTGCATGTTTGATTGGAGTGAAAATGAGTCTTTCCTTTCTCTCTCCTACATTTAACACTTAATGTATTTAGCATTGCAATGAATTTTACTTACATATATGTATATTTCTGCATGCTTTTTAGTATATTACTTATTGTTATATGACTAGTTATTTCCTTTCATGTATATTATAAATGTTGTGGCACGTGTGTGTTCCCCCCCATACCCTCGGAACAGTCCAAGGTCATACCTGACGCCATCACGCTAAGGCCACCGTCTTTGCGTCCCTCTCCGCCGTCCCTCCTTACATCCTCGACCAACGAGATATAGCAGGTATTTGAAAATAGACATCTGAGATGGCCAGGTGGTCAAGTTAACCGCTGTGAGCCGTGTAACGTAATGAGCCGACCGTGAACAAAGCAAAGTCTGACCACGGACAAGGGCTTTAGATGTCGTACACTACCGCCCCCCACCTATGGTCCGAAGCGTGGGAGAACCCCACCCTCTCACGTGCCTTCTCTACCCCTGTCAATCAGATTAAGGAAATTTTTACATTTATCCCCCCCCTCCCATACATGAGTGAGGCTCCAACCCTAAGTCTGTATCTAAATCTTTGCTGTTTATAATGTTGGACTATGTACCTAGGATATTATGTATGATATATATATGTAACGGTATACTCTTAATGTGAATAAACTTCATAATAATGTTTTTCGCTCGTGTTCTCTAGTGACTGCATAATCAATGTTGTGAAGTCTATATGTGTTTAGTATAGCCAAACCTCTGCATGATTACTTCGGACGAGCCGTGGAATTCAACACATAAATATAAATTTGATCATCAAAATGGTTAATCTCAAGCACGGTACTCCGGCTCATCCCTTAAGACAATACGCAGCCAACAATGATAGAAAGAGAATAATTCATCTCTTATCTATAGATGTAAACCACTTTTATAAGAAGGAAAGTATACACATACGAGCCTGCCTGCCACACAGCGTGACATAATTCAGTCACTTTTACTTAATCATACAGAAGGCACGACACATCGGGCTCAGGTGCAGATCTAACCCCAACTTATAAAGTTTACGAGGTGATTAAGTGGTCTAATCACCACCGCCACGTGACAACAACAATCAAATGGCGCAAACTGACATGTTTCGGTCATGTTTTGCAGCACAATAGCCTGTCAAAAACAATCCTCCAGGACACGGTGGAAGGTGGGCGTAGGAGAGGCCGTCAGCGGAGATGCTGGTTCGACAATGTAAAGCATTGGACAGGGCTGCAGATGACTCGACTATTGAATACCGCTCAAGATAGGCAAAAAAGGAGAAATTTTACTACTGATGTGTCCATTCGTTCCCCTCAACGAACACAACGGTCATGGGATTGATGATGATGATGATGATCTTGCACTTTTGTCTCACATCTATCAGCAAATGCAAGCAAAAACAGACAGACTTAATAATTTTAGTTCACAAGTTGAACTAAAAATAAATCATAGGAAATCAGAAGTCGTGACGCGAAACACCACAACTATGATTCCAGTCAAAGTTGATTCTCAAGATCTTCCTAATTCAGAAAAATTAACACTAGACTCGGACCACGGATGAACGTAGGAGGCAATAATTGTCTTTATAGAAGGAGCGTCTGTAACATATAAGAGGTTACTATCATAACATACACGTGTGTAGCCTTCACCACATATTTTCCGTATACTAAGATTTTTCTACATGCAGTGCAATGGCAATTTTACATTAATATAAATCCTTCTAAAAGCAAAATTATCGAATGTTTCAGAGACAATAATTTGGACTTTATTGACACGTCTTATTGAGGCGTGAACTTTTGAACCCGAATGTTCGTGAACTTCCTGTTCTATTTTTAAACTAATAAAAAAAAAGCATGCTTTTGCTGGTGTTTGACAATTGATTTCAACCTCGACGGCCAGTTCTAGTCTTTTAGAATTATACAAAGGATACTATAGTAGTTATGAGGAATCCGTTTTTAATACCAAAAGTGAACAGGCGATAATTAATACTCAAGTGTTAGTCGCGTGACGTAAAATTTTTACTTTTTTTACAAAATAAATGAGTCAAGAGTTGCGTTTTCTTGGTTATTAAAAAAAAAAGCGTAAATTCATAAAAACGAATAACAAAAATTCTTTTGCATTAAGCAATAAGTTTGATATTTTAAAAAGGTGATTATTCCCTTCTGACTTTCACAATACATTGTTTTGCTTTGTAAACATCTATTGGAAATGAAATAAATTTTAATCCCTAACAAATTTGAGTACAACCAGTAAAGTAGCACACAGACATTGTTTCGAAGAAAATGATCGAATAAGAACGGAAATGTTTTTGCACTTGACCTTTTATACATGCATACACGTTAAGACTTGTCCATAGGGCTAGTGAAGCTGGATTTAATATTTTCCGTTATTACTGCATACCACAATTCCTTTTATTTCTCACCCAGTAAGCTTGCGTATAGCTTGTCATCTCTCTCATTTTCTCCCGATTGGATTATTGCAATTCGCTCTTTGCTGGCCTCTCGGCCTCCTATTTTCAGGGCATCCAACGTATCCAGAACTGTACTGCCCAAACAGTCTTCAAGACGAAGAAGTCAACTCATATCACTCCTCTGATCCGCTCTTTGCACTTGCTACCCATCAACTACTGAATCTCCTACAAGCTAGCTTCTCTCAGCTACAAGTGCCTGAATGACTCTGCCCCGGACTACCTTCGCTCCTGTCTCGAGTTCTACACCCAATCCCGTCCACTTTGCTCGGCTTCTGACGCACAGACTATTCGGATCCCTCGTGCGAAGCTAGTGTCCGCTGGCCAACGTGCATTCTCCTACGTTCGTCCGTCCGCCTGGAATCCCCTCCCACTACAGCTTCGCCAGAGCCCTAGATTCGACACCTTCAGGAGCCGACTGAAGACACACCTATTCCAGTAGCAGTATTCACCTGTAGCCTACATATGATATATACATTTTCGTCAGTTCATCGTTGTTTGTACTCTGTAACTGTCGTCAGCGCATAGAACTGTAATGAACGGGATATGCGCTTTATAAAAATTATTACTATTATTACTAAGGCCATACACTTTGAAATCCATTGTCCAGCACAACTAGATAGACCCTGAACTGGAACTTTCGGGGAAAACGGAAAAGAAAATGGCCGAGGAACACCTGGCACAGAGAGGTGGAAGCAGAAATTTCGCCTAGCTTAGGGGAAGCTGGAGAAATTGGCCCAGGCTAGAGATGCCTGGAGGACCCTTGTTGGCGTCTTATGTCCTAGGAAGGACCGACCACCAGACTTCGACAAAAATTGGCGGCTGTTCCTCGAGGAGGAGAAGGCTGAAGAAGAATCATGGACACTCTCGCCGATGAATGTTTAAATTGACTGGAATCTTAGACGCTTTATAATGCTAATCTCTCAAACTATGGAATAAGAACTATCCATCAACCACCAAATTTACTTATCGACCAAACGACTCAGAAAATGTCGATGCTATTTTAGTTTTATTGGTAATCATTTTTACCATTATTAAAATTCAGTGGGGGTTTTAATATAGTCGGAGGTCATAAAACAGACAGATGTCAGAAATAACTGATAGAGTGCCATTTCATTTTTGTTGCATTTTACTTTTGATTGCACACAAAAGCTAGTGAAAACTAAAAGAAATCGCATCTGCAATCTGAATACACAAAAACTCACTAGGCTTAACGTGATGTCGCAATTACCAAACACGATTGAGCCCTGCACTGTCTGCGCTAGTCACATACTGCACGTACCACAATGCTATAAAGTTATTAATAGTAACAACATGTGTTTCCCATTAAAGGTAACGCATCTAACAAGGGTAGGGTAGAAGCATCTGTGTCTTTTAACCCTTACAGTCCCGGGCGAGTATATAGCGGAACTGAAGGCAGCATAGATAGAAATAGGTCGGAGTTATGAGGAATCGGTTTTTAACATCGAAAGTGAACAGGCGATCATTAATACTCAAGTGTTAGTCGCGTGACGTTAAATTTTTATTTGTTTACAAAATAAATGAGTCAAGAGTTGCGTTTTCGTGGTAATTAAAAAACACAATTTGATATTAAAAACGGATTCCTCATAACTAATCTTGTATCCTTTGTATAATTCTTAAAGACTAGAACGGGCCGTCGAGGTTGTAATCAATTGTCAAACACCAGCCAAAGCATGCTTTTTTTGTTTATTAATTTAAAAATAGAACCGGAAGCACGTGACCTCTTCCATTTAATAAGGTCACGCCTAATTGAGACTTGTCAATATGACCAAAAAATGTTGCCCTTTGTTGTTCATGCGCTTTACGGTTTTACTTAGAGACAAATGGAAAGTTCCTACATGGGATTGTATAGTTGGTTCGTGAGCTTTGATGTCCATGGGTACAGGAGTGGTTAAATCGAACCAATTTATTGTATAAAGTTGTGGCTCAATTTCTCAGCTTTTACTGGATATTGGCATTAGGGAAGACCACTTGACACATGGAGAAGAATCACAGAAGCAAAAATGTAGGCCATGAACAAGTCATTGTAGAGTTTTGTTGAGGCATTATGAAAAATAAGAATGTAATTTTGTATGATTTAATTTTTTTTATCTATGTTAAAATAATATATATTTTATTACAGGAACCACCAGAGCCATGTCAAAATTGAGTTGTTAATGACGTATTCTAGGCTTTAAATAGCATTTCAAATGCACAATAGCGAGGCCTTGACGCGGGCCAATGTCCAAAGCATGTTCTTAATCTTTGGCGAAATCCGCCTTAGATGTCTTGGTCATGTAAAAAAAAAATGGCCTCGGGACGCATTCATAAAGGCCCCCTATAACGGAGAATGGGCCGCTGGAAAAGAGGAAAACATGTCACACGCGCCTTCCGTTACAAAGATGCCTGTCAAAGTGACACGAGGGCAGCCAGCATAAAAAAGAATGGGAAAGGCAAGAAGACGATCGCTTCACTTGGCATGCTGTTGTCAGGGACGGGATATAAGTTTCATACATCTAGCGGTGGAGCGTAGGGTGGAAGAGACTGTTGAAAAATTGATTTAGGCCGTTTCACCGATCGGCTAATTCAACTATTTCAATAAGAAATCAATCATTCATTCCTTACACCTCAATTCCCAAAAGATTTAACGGTTCCTCCCTGACATAACCGTAACGTTGAACAATGTACAATTTAAAGGACTAAGTACTGCATGACGTCATTTGTAAAGTGTAAAGTCCCAGGTTGAAGGTTGGGTGAAAGATAAGATTTACTGATAATAATATTATTGTCAGCTACAAAATACTAAAAAAAGGCTTGTACTAAGTCGAAGTTGCTAAGGAAGTAACTGTAACACAAATATAAAGAATTACATCAGCAAGGCTATCTTAACCACTAGGATCGCTCGATATAAATATGTATGACTTCTGTTTAAATGATTACCTTAACGTTATATTTTTTTGTCAAATCAGATTTATAAAAAAATTAAAGGGGGAAATCCCTAGAAAGAAGAAAATTTTTGAAATAAAAACTTCTACTGGATTATGTACTACAAGTGCATAGCCACTGTGTGAACAGTTGACAAGAGGCTAATCATGAAAGCCACATCAAATCAACACCTTCAAAAGCACTCTTATCTAGTGCACGATCGATGTAGATATTTATTACTTATATTAAAATAGGTCTAGGCTATGGTTTACACGATTACATAAGCGTTATTGATTTTTATTGAATCAGATTTTTTAGAAAGTAGAGAGGGGAATAGCCTAGTAAGACGTATTCATTCAATGCATTTTAAGGCAATACAAGACATGCCAGTGTCACATGACTGCACAATCACAGTTTGTATGAGTTTCCTCTATAAACATAAAAGGGACGTCATTTATAAAGTCAACATTTTTTTCGAAAAATTGTATCCCTTCTTTCCCATATTATTATGTCAGCAACACTGAGCTATAAAAAGAATGGATTAGGCATGGAAGTAACATCCTTAAAGAAATGTCCGCCATTTTGTTTCTACTTTCACTGATCAATATATACAATTACCGTGAGTTTATTTATTTAGATGTTTTTTTTCCCTATAGTCTCTTAAGCCGTTTGAATAATCGGGTTAAAAGTTAAATGTATAAATTGGAAACGTCCCCGGAAATTACAGATGTTTCCTTAACAAGCATAACATGTAACATACTTGAGCATATAATATATAGTAGTAAAGTAAATCATCTAGACAAACTTAATGCACTGTGCCTACACCAACATGACTTCAGGAAAAAAATATCATGTGAGACTCAATTAATAAGCTTAATAGATGAGTTGTCTTAGGGATTAGATAATAACAACCAAATTGATGCTATATTACTATAATTTTCCAAAGCATTGAATAAAGTTCATCATTCTAGTCTACTAAAAAAACTTAATTATTTTGGCATCTCTGGTCCCTTACATCAGTGGATTCAGGATTTTCTTATAGGCAGAGAACAAACAGTTATAATTAATGACTCTAAGTCATCTCCAATAACTGTAAACTCAGGAGTTCCACAAGGAACTGTTCTAGGACCTCTACTATTTCTAATTTATATTAATGACCTACTAAATTGTATCAACACATTAAAAAAAAGTAAGATTATTTGCCGATGATTGCATAGTTTATAGAATAATAAAGACAGGAAAAGATAGTGAACTTTTACAAAAAGATCTAGATGAACTACACATATAGGAATAAAAACTGGAGTATGTCTTTTCACCCAGAAAAATGCCAACTAATAAGGGTATCCAAGAAAAAGAAACAAATAATAGCAAACTACTTCATTCATGGTAAAGAACTAACTCGAACTAACAATGCTAAGTATCTTTGAGTAATAATAAATTATAAGTTATCTTGGCACCCTCATATTGATGAAGTAATAAAAAAATAAAAACAACAACATTAGGATTCATAAAAAGGAACCTTTACAAATGTAATAAGAATATAAAACTAAAATGCTATCTCACATTAGTTAGACCTATACTAGAATATGCAGCATCTGTATGGGACCCATCAACTAAAGAAAACATTAAAAAATGAGAACAAATTCCAAAAAGAGCTGCAAGGTTCATAACTAGCGAATATTCCCAATTAACAAGAGTAACACCATTGGTCAAATCACTAAACCTAGAAACACTAGAGGACAGAAGGGCAAAGAGTAAAGTAGTAATAATACATAAGGCATTAAACTCTAATTTAGAAATACAACCCAATAACAACCTGTTGCAAATCTCAGATAAACATCAAGACAAAAACACTTTCCTTGTCCCATATGCGAGAACAAATGCATATAAGTACTCTTTCTTCCCGAGTGGCATTTGGGCATGGAATGGGTTGCCTGAACAAACCAGGAACAGCAGTAACTTAACATCATTTCAATAGAAATAGGAGCTTTTTTGGCAGTCTGTGGTCCGGCATTCTAACTAGATGGCCAGCCCATCGCGCTTGGGATTTCATAAGCTGAGTCTGGATGCTGGACGTGCCTGCTCTGAGAAGCACTTCAGTGTCAGGGACCCCATCTTGCCAACGTATTTTTAGTAATTTGCGGAGGCAAGCGACATGGATGTGATTTAGTTGCTTTGCATGCCTGCTGTACACTGTCAAAGTTTCGCTCGCATACAGCAATGTTGGCAGTATTGTGGCGTTGTATACTTTAAGCCTAGTGTCTAGATAGGAGACCTTTCCTGTCCCAGACGTTTTCCCGAAGGCGCCCAAAGGTGATGCTTGCTTTTGCTATTCTATTGCAGACCTCGTCGTCTATATTGGCAGTGCGCGCTAGTGTGCTGCCGAGGTAGGTAAATTTGTCGACAACTTTGAGTTTATGGCCATTAACTGTGATCTATGGATCTGTTTGCAGTTTCCCTGGTGCGGGCTGATGTAGAACCTCTGTTTTCTTTGTGTTTATCGTAAGACCAAATTTATCACAGGCTTTGGTGAAGCAATCCATGAGATTCTGCATCATGCTTCCTGAATCTGCATTTAGGGCGCAATCGCCCGCAAACAGAAGGTCACGAACCAGGGTGTCTTTCACATTTGTAACCGCATGCATGCGTTTTTAGTTGAATAGACCCCTGTCTGCTATATAGCGTATATGTATGCCCTCGTTGCAATCGCGGAAGGCATCGGTTAGCATTGCTGAAAATACCATTCTAAAGAGGGTAGGTGCAAGAACACATCCTTGTTTTACCCTATTTGTTACAGGAAAAGCTTTTGACTCTTCACCATTTGCCATTACTTTGGCCATCATGCCATCGTGAAACTGTTTGATAAATTTTGGTGGGCAGCCGAACTTTCCCATTATTTGCCATAGGCCATCTCTACTGACTGTATCGAATGCCTTAGTCAGATCGACAAAAGTTATGTAGAGGCTGCTGAATTTTTCTTGACATTTTTCCTGGACCTGACGGGCCGCAAATATCATATCTACGGTACCTCGTTTGGAGCGAAATCCACATTGGCTTTCTGGCAAGAGGCCCTGTTCCAGGTGAAGGGTTAGGCGATTTAGTAAGATGCGGGCAAGGATTTTTCCAGCAATGCAGAGCAGTGATATGCCCCTATAATTGTCGCACAGGTGGCGGCTGCCTTTTCTTTTGTAGATGTTTATTATATTTGCGTCTTTCCATTGCTGAGGAACAGCCCCTGAGCTCCATATCACCTCCAAGAGTTCTGTCACCCGATGGACTATGGCTGCGCCTCCGGACCTGAATATCTCAGATGGTATAGCATCGCCCCCTGGTGCTTTGCCACAGGACATCTGATTGATCGTTTTTGATACTTCTGCCTCTGAAGGTGATGCATCTAGGTTGTGGTTTAGCTCGACTTGGGGCAGGCGTGCAATTGCAGTATCATTGATAGCGGTAAGTTCAGTACCTTATTGAAGTGTTCAGCCCATCTGTCTAGAATCTGATCTTTTTCAGTGATCCTCTGGGTTTCGTCAGCATTTAAGAGGGGAGAGGTGCTTGCAGGTCTGGGTCCATAGATGACTTGTAGTGCTTGGTAGAAGCGCCCTGTGTCGTGATTGTCGGCAAAGCTTTGAATTTCATCTGCTTTCGTTTTGAACCATTTGTTCTGGATCTCCCGGAGTTTTTTTTTTGTAGATTCCGTCTAGCTCTGGAGAACGCTTCTTTTTTTGCTTTGGAGTTTGGGTTGTTTTGATATTCTCTAAGTAGCTGATGCTTATCAGACAGAAGTTTCTGGATCTCTATATCGTTCTCGTCAAACCAATCCTGATTTCTACGGTTCGCTGTGCCAATATGTGCATGGGCTGTTGAGTAGACAGTGTCTCAAAAAAGTTCCCAGTGTTCATCTACAGTAGTGTCTTTGGTTTGGTAACTGGTTGATTTTTACTTGTCTTGGAGATCTTTGCAGAATAGGTCCCTTATTGTATCATCCTTCAGTTTGCTGACATCTAGCTTTTTTAAAAATGGTTTTTGTACCTTGTGGTCTTCTTTTTGGCAGTAGACGTAGTTTGACTTTCGAGATTATGAGGCGGTAGTCTGTCGAGCATTCTGCTCCGCACATTGCTTTTGTCACTCTAACATCCTGTATATCTTTCTAGTGATGATATAGTCTATCAGGTGCCAGTGGCGGGAACGGGGATGCATGCAAAAAGTTTTATTTCTAGTAGGGAGGCGAAATAGTGTGTTCGTAATTACGAGTTCATGCGTAGAGCACATCTTTAGGAGGAGGAGACCATTGCTGTTACAATTGCCTGTAACATGTCTTCCTATAGTTCCTTCCCATATTTGGTGCTCAGTGCCTACTCTCGCATTGAAATCTCCTAGTATGATGAGCTTGTCAGCCTTTGGAACTGCTGTAATTTGAGCGTCCAGTTGTTCATAGCAAGCATCTTTTGCTGAGTCTGGGTTGGTCATGGTTGGGGCGTAGACACTGATGAGTGTTGCGCTTTTTTTGTTGCCTAGTGTGAGACGCAGTGACATTAGCCGTCGTTTATTCCTTTGAGTGCTCTGACAGTTTCTGTGCAATATTGGATTTGATTGCAAAGCCGACGCCAGCCTCCCTGCGTTCGTCGTGGTCCCGACCGCTCCAGAAGAATGTGTAGCCGCCGCCGTCTTCTGTTAGTTGGCCCTTGACTGGTAGCCGGACTTCACTCAGGGCTGCAATGTCCACATTGTACCTTGCTAGTTCTCTGGCGACTAATGCTGTTCTTCGTTCAGGTCTTTCTGACTTGGGGTTGTCTTGAAGGGTGCGAACATTCCACGTGCACAGGATTAAGGCCCTTACCAGATAGTTTTATATTATTAATAAGAAGTCAGAAGCTTGACAGCAACTATTCATATGCATATTGTGTAAAATGGCAGCAACATAGATTCCATCCGATCTATTTATAGATCAGTGGCGCAGTAAGTTTTAGACACGGAGCTATATATACATGGAGTGCTCAAGCAATTAAAATAGAGAAGAAAAAATGGGTGAAAATGCGGATTTTTTAATATAGATAGGTGCACTGTAGACTGACCTATATATACATAAAAAGTACTTAAATTAAAAAAACTTTTTGTAATTGCGTCATTGTAATTTGATAAAAATGAACTATTTTATATAGACTCTATATACTCTCTTATACTAGAGAGTTGTGTTAACTTTAATAAGTACCGGATTCATTTCTTTGTCAAGTCAAAAGATGAAATGGTTGATCATTTTTCTCCATAATAGAATACCACATGAATGATAAGCTTATACATGTTAACTGAGCAAGTACTTTTAAAGTATATATGTATTATTTAGACACTAAGTTATATTAATTAAGCCACAATGTTAATTTATAAAATACGTGGCGTGCCGCTTTTTGTAACAGTAAAAATTCCGCAACTAGGATTATCCACTGCGGTTCCCCTAAGGATTATTATCGTGTTTGCTCGCCCGTAAACCTGCACTGTCACCCGGTAGCACAAATCCTATAATATAAATACAGGCGCCCAGGCACCGGGTGGTTCTCGAGACGGGGTTGCTGCGTCCATTGCTGTCCCCCATGCGTTCGCCGGTGTATTCTTAATGGGAACGTATCGTCGGTTTACACACTTTGCCAGTCTTTGAGGCCCACATCTCCTTCCTCACCAAAACCTGCTTCTTCCACATGCGTCGTAATGCCGCCATCCGTCGCTATCTCACCCAGGAAGCTTGTCATCTCTCTACTCTTATCCCTCTTGGATTATTGTAATTCGCTATTTTCTGGCCTCTCGGCCTCCTCTATTTAGGGTCAAACGTGTGCAGGACTGTGCTGCCCGACTAGTCCTCAATAAGAAGATATCAACTTATAGCCTATCACTAGTCTGCTCTGATCTCTGCACTGGCTACCCATCAACTTCCGGATCTCCTAAAAGCTGGCTTCTTTCTGCTACAAGTGCCTTAATGAATCCACCCCAGATTACATTCGCTCCTGTCTCAAGCTATACGCCCAATCCTGTCCACTTTGCTCGGCTTCTGACCCACTGAATCTTCGGATCCCTCGTGCGAAGATAGTGTCCGCTGACCAGCGTGCATTCTCCTACGCGGTTACGTCCGCCTGGAATCCCCTATCCCACTATATATATCACAACAACTATCGAAATGTCACGAGACATCCAGTGGTCACTTACACAGAAATGGGTGATTTTTTTTTTGCTAGCCCTGTCTAAACTAAGTATATCTATGATATATTTACATTTTTCACTTACATAGACATAGAAAGTTTTTAATATATAATTATATATTTTATAACCTACATACATTTGTTTAACATATTTAGTTTTGTATTTCTCTATTTCTTAAGGTTTCCGAATCAAAGATTTACAGATAGAAGACAACAATGGTTAGAAAATGTCGGTATTAAGAAGGAAAATGTGAGAATTACTACACGTACTTGTTCACTGCATTACTACACGTACTTGTTCACTGCATTACTACACGTACTTGTTCACTGCATTACTACACGTACTTGTTCACTGCATTACTACACGTACTTGTTCACTGCATTACTACACGTACTTGTTCACTGCATTACTACACGTACTTGTTCACTGCATTACTACACGTACTTGTTCACTGCATTACTACACGTACTTGTTCACTGCATTACTACACGTATTTGTTCACTGCATTACTACACGTACTTGTTCACTGCATTACTACACGTACTTGTTCACTGCATTACTACACGTACTTGTTCACTGCATTACTACACGTACTTGTTCACTGCATTACTACACGTACTTGTTCACTGCATTACTACACGTACTTGTTCACTGCATTACTACACGTACTTGTTCACTGCATTACTACACGTACTTGTTCACTGCATTACTATACGTACTTGTTCACTGCATTACTACACGTACTTGTTCACTGCATTACTACACGTACTTGTTCACTGCATTACTACACGTACTTGTTAACTGCATTACTACACGTACTTGTTCACTGCATTACTACACGTACTTGTTCACTGCATTACTACACGTACTTGTTCACTGCATTACTACACGTACTTGTTCACTGCATTACTACACGTACTTGTTCACTGCATTTCGAAGAAAAAAATGTTTGGCAGATATGGAAAGCAAACAAGATTAATAGAAAATGCTGTTCCAACCCTTTTTGAGCTGAATAAACAGAATGTAGTATGTTTAATTTTTCATTTTATTAATATACACTTGTTATTATTTAACAAAAACATATAAATATTTATAAAATTATTTTCAAATGCTCGTACTTTAATGCACCACTGAACCAGTTGGCCTCACAATGATATTTATACAACCCATGACAGAGTCAAGTTATCGTAAGAGGTTGTATGACTGTATAACGGACATGCACAGTGGCGTATTTAAGCATGTTCCACATGGGTCTTTGGAACAGGGGCCGTCACACAAAAGGGAGGCTCACACACATAAAAAGAAAATATTTTTTGTGACATCCCCATTTTTTCCCCTACAATATTAAGCGCTTCAGTGCAAGCTAGCTAAACGCAACACAGAATTTATGATTTAAAAAAATGTAATATTAATTAACGGCACTTCTCTGAGGTATGCGGAAGGCAGGGCGAGGCCAAGAGGGGCCCCCACAATCCTAAATACGGCCCTGGGTTTGTAAAAATAAAAACCTAAAAACTTCATATTACGTCTTAACCATTTCATTTTTAATTTTAAACATGTAAATATTGATATACTTACTATATTGGATGAATGTGTATACTCCTTATTTTGACGTATACAAATCTGACATGCAAATGGCGGTCATCTTGAAACGATTCACATTTAGCAAATAATGGAGCAGTGTAGCAACAAAAAATCATTAAATATTTCTTTTCCATTTAAGTTTCAAATTAGAAGGTTTGGACTAGTTAAAAGAATAACAAATTAAAAAAAAAATACAAATAAAAACTTTTTTCTTCCTGGGCCAAAGTTACCCCGTTTGACGGTACTCAAAACTGGCTTCCGTTTATTACGCTTTTTAAGTTTCTGACCCCTGTCGTATTAAAATAATCGTCCGGTGCTTCCCGGCCATTCATGATAGAAAGATAATTTTTTCACACGACTGTACAGAAATAAATGGCGTTAATCCGAATGTAAATTTGCAAAGAATATTGTTAAATTATATTTTTCAATTACCTAGTTGTCGTATAAAAAAGTAAAATCAGTTTTGAGTATCTAGTTTCAAGGAGCATTTAACATTATCTTCATCTAACTATTCTGCGCTTAAATATCTCCCACTTAGCAATCATTTAAAAAGATATATATATTATTATATATGGCAGCACACTTTTGAAATGGTGGCAACAGTCAATAATAAAATCAAATTATAGTGTTTTAAATACTAAACAGGCTTAAAGTTAATCTTTCTTGTTCATTTTTTATTCAATTGTATTTTGTAAATAAAAACTTTTAAGCTAGCTTAAGGTTATAAAATTAGAATTGGAATAGAGGAAGAGTACGGTTGTTGAAGCTAGCGATCCAGTAAAATCATAGTCTCTTGACGGACGAGCGAGTGAGTATCATACAATCCACGAATAATTTCCATTTGATTAAATTTATTATTTTCGACGTAAAATTATCGTGTACCCTTTCCCCATGTCTACTTTGCCAATCTTTATTACTCTCCCTCCGCCCACATAGTTTGTTGACAATTAAATTGACGACCCTTTAAAAAGTTATTTTCTGACACTTTCTTGAACAGAAAGTGTGCTTCTTGTTGTTAAAAATATAAAACTATTCAGTGCTGTTGATATTGTTATTGATATTTAGTTATAATGCTACATACTATGAAATAGATTTCATGTGACTTGACGTCGACGTTCATTGTGTATACTATGCATATTGTTATCACTGTAGTATACACTAAATAGAGATTGCAAGAGATGGTGAAGGGTCACTGTCCACTTGATTTCAAGAAGATGGGAGAGAAAGGACATTTCAAATAATATTATATTTTATTAAATGGGTAACGTCCCTTGTGAAACTCGATTTTGTTGCTTGCAGTAAAGTCTGAATTCGTCCAGTTGACCACTTGTTAAATTTGTGCATTTGATAATGACCCATTTGAAAGAGCCCAAAATAAACGTTCTGGGTTGACGACATAGCGTCTTTTCAACTGCATTTGAAGTGATCAGTAGACTATATTTCTTCTCCATTTTGTGTGGACTTATTACAGTCTATATTGATGATTAACAATTTTTAAAATTTTACGTTGTGATGTTTTAAACTATTTGTCATCTCGGTGATTGCTTATGTACGAAAGCTTAAAAGCAGTGGAGTAATACTCAATCTTACTAAAATTGAGTTATAACCCATATACCAAGGGTCGCCAACCTAAGACACGCGTCAGAGCGATTTTCAACGGCACGCAAGAGAACCCATCAATGGCAATTCAAGTCTCTTTTTTACTTTTACTAAAAAAAATGGAATGCTATAATAGCATTACTTTAAAGCACAATGATTATTTTATATAATATCCTAGTACTGATACCTAGCGGTTAGCTCACCAGACTGTCAACCAAAAAACCACTTGACACGTCGCGGGTTCGAGCCCCGCCACCGGCAGATCCCTGTCGCCCTACAGGAGTTTTGGGACTAGATGACGTTAATATTGAGTTGTTATCACATGCGCTTAACCGGCAGCAGTGAAACCTCTCACAGATTAATAGTCTTCTAGAGCGCACTGAGCATGCTAAAATAGCATTGATAGAAGCGCTATATAAATTGCCATTACCATTACCATTACCATACTCGAACAACAAATGAAAAAACGTCCGAAAAATAAAATTAATATCGATCCGCAACGAGTCATAAGAAATATTTATTACCCAGACTGGTTTAATCTAGAACTTAGTTGTGTACATTTTATTAGATCGGCTTACTGAATATAGGCTATAGGTCTCAATAAAGAAACCAAAAATATACGTTATATTTTCATTATTTATATGAAATATGTCAGCACAGAAAAATCTGAACTTTGGTATTGTTAGAATATTTTGGTGTTTATGCTACTGCAAAAAAAAAAAAAACACAAGCAAAGTGTAAAAAAAACAATGTCAAACTGACATTCATTACAACAACAAAGAATGTTAATACAAAGGACGGCATGTTTGTTGCAATAAGACTTGAAATGGAATGCTAAAGGAACCTTTTAAAACCAAATAGGAATGTGTCACCATGAAGACGAAATCAAAGTTCGAAGTCCAAGTGTTATCTCCTTTAAATTATCGGTAGTTGCATTGTAGAACAGCTTGCCTAAACAGCCAATCAATCGATATAGTCACGCTTAAGAGGGAGTCCATTAATTACATCAACAATTTTAGGCAATTTTAACTTCCTTGTCAACATTAGCCTACACTTTCAGAGCCACCCACCCTCCCCGACTATAAAATACTTTCAAAAATGTGCCCCCTTCCCTCACAATAAGTAACAAAGTCGTATACGCTGGCTTCTTTGTTTAAAGTAGATTCGAGATTGATAAATAAATTGACCGATTTTTGAACATTTCAAATTAACTATTAATCTCAATAGGCGTTGGAGGAGTGTAAAAATTACGTGCCACTATTAATATTTTGATACATAGTTAGTTGTTCAAAACTTTAGGGGGTAAGTATGCATCCGTTTAGAATTAGCCTTTTATTTCCGTGGTACATTAACTAGTCCCTCATGTATTATTGCCCCCCTTCCACACAACCTGCAATTTATTCATAGTTGCTTTCCTTGACCTCTACCTTTTATAAAATTGCACTATTCGCCTTACCCATCTTGCAAGCCTGGTTACGCCTCTGATCTTATTTTTGTTATCTTATACAATATTTATTTAAAAAATTAGAAATTAAAACTTTGAAAATACTAAATAGATCTATTATAATTTAGTTTAAAAAACATATTAGCTTATACATTAAAATTAGGGATGTTAAGCGATAATCTGTTTCTTTAATATGTAGGCTAATTTTTTTCGGCTTTCGTGGTGGGCCAATTTTTATCTAAAGGAAGTATTTGAAATAACCATGCTGGATTCGCACAATACACTTCATTAAATGCTATGTATACATTAATATTTACATAGTTTCAGAGAGGGCCTACTGTTTTGTTCTTTTCATATTCCCTTGTTTTTTAATAACGCCTACAGTGCGTCGTTTTGATGTACACACACTCCTGATGTTCGTAAGAAAAGCGGCAAAATTTGGGTTTTCCATCTAAACTTGAACGTTCTCTGCAGACATTGTGTTGAAGTGTGTCTTTGTGATTACGTCAACAGCCCTATTAAGGCTATACCTTCTATTACCCACCTGCCTTATAGACACACATATTTTGGACAATCTCCCCCCCCCTCCCCCTCCAGAATAATCTATGTGCCTCACACCCAACTCCCTCCGGAACCAGTACACTTTGTTTTAGATTGAATAGAAAAGTTCAGATAAACATGAAGACAACAATAGTTTTCTTATCCCTTATGTGAGAACAAATTCATATAAGTATTCTTTCTTCCCGAGTGGCATTCGGGCATGGAATGGTTTGCCTAAACAAACCTGGAAAACCAGTAACTTAACATTATTTCAAACATTAATAAAAATGCTAAACTAGAAACGGAGCACCGATGAGCATAGGACGCAACAATGTACTTTATAGAAGGAGCGTCTGTAATGTATAAGATAATATAAGACTAGTTGCTATGTTATGAAAACTTAAGGCTAAGCCACACTATACTCAAGAATCACGTTTTGACTGTAATCATGTTTCAGCGAATCACTAGAATTTGTTTCAGAGCGAATAAGAAATACGCTGTTTCACAATCAGCACAAATCTACACACCGAATATCCAAAGTTAATTGTTCAGGCAAAAGGTATCAAAAATGTTTTGTAATAAACTGCAACAATGATGCGAAAACGATTGATTATCGTACAAATAAGCGTGTCTTTCCTGACTCCATAATCATAAAGGATAAACAACGGTAAGTTTAAAAGGTGTAACAACCTCATATTAACTCAGATTACATAATATTAGTAGCCTTGCTTTAGCCCTAAGATTGCTAGAAGTAGATATCAGTCATAAAAAAGCCTTTTTATTTATGGTAGGCCTAGATATCCTTTCTCATTTTACTATAGATCTAGTAGCGAGTCTATTATAGCGACTGCTGCATTGCGTAAAAAAATGGCGGAATCTTAGCTTCACTTTTAGTGACTGCGCATATAGGGATTGCGCATTCTGTTCTATACCTATTCTGTGGTATGTCCCACTGCGTCTGTTCTACTTTAAGCAAAAAGAAATCGAAAACGAAAATGGTGGGTTAAACCTTGTTTCGAAAGAAGAAAGATTTATGGAGCTTACAATATTCTTTTAAGCGAACTGGACGATTTAATAGCAGCCATCTTTGTTTACTTTTTTTAACTAGGCTAATTATCACATGATCTAATTACGCTTCCCGTTGGCTGACACAGCTTGAATCAAGAATCGTGACTCCAAATTTTAGAACATGTTCTAAATCTGTGAATCATCGCGAATCTCTACTGAAACTGACTTGTTTCGCGCTCAGAAACGGGGAGAATCATCGTGATTTTTGAATTGAATCGCAGCGAATCACTGATTTTGCTTCTAGTGTGGCTTAGCCTTAACATTGCTTATGTCAACTTTTTAAGGCCTTCCGTTTCCAACGTCAACAACTGTCATAATTTTCACCCCTCCCCCTTATTTTGTTGATATATAAACATAATAAATATAAGCGCTAAAATTAATACTGTAATATTTCAATCAATATTTCACTATCACTTTCCAAGAAAACATAGATAGATAAAAATATTTTTTGAGGACCTTGTAACGCTTAAGCGCTTAACTTAGCTGTCTAAATTTATATAAAAGGGAACAAAAGCGGGACATGCAGTTCTAAATTCTTTAAAGCTGCCTTTCCAGTTAGGTAAACACATTCTATTTGCTCCAACATATTTAATTTAAATCGGCCACGAAAACAAAATATTGCTTTAAAAAATTTATTTTGTGTATACTATATATTCTGCTGCTAGGCCACTTATGTGTTTAGGCATGTAACTTTAGGCATATATTACGTTTAATTAATATAAATTGACACTATTTAATGGGCCGTATTGCTGCTGAGAGTTAACATCCTTGCCCCTTATACAAGTCAATCTTTTATGACTGACTTGTAAATTACAAGGGTGTTAACTCTCAGCAGCAATACGGCCCATTGTGTGTCTTTGAAAAAAAAAGCGTGTCTTTTCAAAGAATAGCCTACGATAATTTAGCAATTGACCTTCATAGAACAATTAAATAAGATTTTGTTCTATGTTCTTTTTATGGCAATCCACACCACGAATGTATTGTTTCTGCCTAACATAATATGGTAGATAACGTAAGCTGCATATTGACAATTTCTAAATTTCTATCATTTCAAATATTGTTTGAAAATAATTAATTGTTTTAATAAGAAAATCAAAACAGCAACAACAAGAAAATAAAACTTTTAACATTTCGTTTCCGGTAGTGATAGATCTAGGTTATAAATATATTGCCTAACTATATATTTCATCTTAAATGTAAGCATAGTTATGTCTCTTAATTTAAAGCCAGCTCACAGCCGCCATTTCTATATTTCTCTTCGAGGGCCTAACAATAACAACACCAAACATTTGCTGCAATATAATGTTGTTGTTTATTTCACTTATCGAGTTTACTAAAATAGTATTACTCTATCCCATACCTTGACCTACTTTCTGTGGTATAGTTAACGTGTACACAGCAGAAACCAGAGCATACATAAATAGATCGACACACAGAATAGGTATAGGTCTATACCTATTCTGTGGATCGACACATGAATAGATATTAAATAGCGTATGCTTAGCGTGTCCTTGCTGTTAAAGGCTCAAATACACGAGCGAGTTTACTAGCTGCTAGTGCGCTGGTAAAGTCTCTGGCATGTCGGCGAGTGCGCTAGTTGACGATGACACTAAAAGCATTCCACACGCTGAATAGCCAACTAGCTAGTGTCTTGAAACCACGAGTTTTTCTTCAAATTCATCAGTCGTTGTGCATTTAAATAGTTTTCGAAAATCTCGTAACTTTGTGAGCTGTTATCTCAATCATTCACAGTCGTTTCCAGAAAGGATATCAATAATTGTATTAAGGGAATTAATGTGACTGTATGTTCATGAAGAATTAAAGATTATTTAAGCTATTTCTCTGACTATAAATTGAACCTTGACAGTGCTGAACATTTTGAAGAAAATTAAACACAACAGCGTATTATTTGAATTGCAATTTAGACATACATTTTTTAAAATACCACTAGACTTGAGTGATGAAAAAACAACCTAAGGAAGAAGTGTTGTATGCTCTGCACAGTTAATAACAACCGTCGGGACGACAAAAATTGTCATTAATAATATTTTTTTTAGTTGATAAATCCTGAAATGTTAGTTTTAATGGTAATTAATTTTAGTCTTTAACTAACACATTTTTATTTAATTATTTTTCGGAAGTTTTGCTGGAGTACAATAAAGTTTAGAGGCGAAAGTCCTTACAGAATGAGTCAAGCTTTAATTCATTTATTATACTATTATGCTTAAATTATATATATATTTATGTTTTGAATTTATGTTTTGTTTGCTTTTTTTATAGAACACAAAGAAAAATTATAACTAGTGACATTTTTATGTATCAATACACTTTCAAATTTTGGAATCAGAAAACGTTGATCAAACAAAATATATATATAGTTATATACACCTATAAGTACAATAATGTCGACAAAGATTTCTAAATGCAAAATGGCCATAATCACACTCAACAAGTAAGTTTTTTTCCACTTATTATGCTTCATTTTAATTAATACCATTATTAATGAAATACATGTTTTCAATTTATTTTTATCCTTCAAGCCCAATGTTTCATTTATAGACCACAATGGGAATTGATTAGGATTATTAGTTTTTAAAATTAACATAGTTACTGCCCTTATTGTACAGGGCTCCTACCCAGAGCAAGAAAATAATTTGGGCCTCTGAGGTTTAAATAAAACTAAACATAGATTTCCCTTCGCTAAATAACGAGTCTGTTTTACCTTAAATTTAATTATTGAAAAAGATTAGTCTATTGTTAAACTAATTAAAATAAAATTTAATTAAAAACATCAGTTACATGTTTTTAATAAAATCCGTTAATGCATTGGATACTAATCTACCTATTGTTACGACCACAATCCCCTTGTAAATGTTCTTGATTTATTTCAGGTGAAAACTCTGATATTTGCATTTATATACAATAAATGTAGTATTTACAGCAATAATATAATAGTGCCAACACAAGCGTGCATCTAACAGACTCAAAAGAAATTATCTACAGAAAACTCTGCACAAAACTCTGCACAAAACTCTGCACAAAACTCTGTACAAACTACTGGCTGCTTTAGCCGGACCCTAGCCTTAAATACTCGCGGAGAAGAGCTGGGAACAGACCTATTACTGGGAGGGGTGAAAATAATGGTATAATTACAAAACTCAAATTAAAAATTATAGTTTTAACATAAACTCCCTTGTACGAGAAATAATAGACTATTCCTAGCCATTCCGAGAATTTGAGGTCGGCACAAGAGTGGATTCTTAGAATAGTCTAGGCTTAGTACCTCCCACAAAACTTGCGATGAGAGAGAGCTATTAATACATGACACTATTTAGTTCTTTTTTTTCGAAGCAAGGAATGTTTGTTAAGCTTAGAACTAGTGATCTAGTCTTTGCCATTTCATTTTAAGTATTTTTCTTACCGAGCATCGAAAGATGTATTATTATTAACTATAACAAAAATGCGATGTGAATGCCATACAATTATTGGGTAGGTACATGGAAATATGCATACGATTGGATCAATAAAAAAAATCAAAACGCAAATGTTGATTTTATAGGGTTCATTTTACTACTCCTTCTAAAAGGCTAAGAGATTTCATTTAAAGTAGTCTATAAAACCAATTTTAAACATCACCATGTTTGTTCTGAAAATATAAGATAGAACATTCCAATGTATTTTTTTCAAAGCACTGTTTATATAGACCTATTATATTTTGTACATATTTTTGGTGTAAATATTCATAGTATTATAATATTAGTATAGTTTTTTATATTTATCATTTGAAAACTAGTTTAATTAGAACACAAGTTGTAAAACTTGTTAAAAGAACTTTCATTCTACGAACTGCAGCCATTGTTCATTAATAGCAATAAGTCAAAATTTACCCTTATTTTGTAGATATTATTTTAAACAGTGTAAACTATATCTATTTACATAACAGATTTGCTTAAGCTTGAGAAGAATCGTCCTTACTTAAAGAAATTTGCAGCTTTTTGAAAGTATTTTAGCATTTTTGTGTGTTTGCAATGTTTAATTAATTTAAACAGAGAACCCGGTTTAAATTTATTGTTAGTTCCTAAAACAAAAGAATACGTTAATTGAATATGAATTTATGAAATTATTATTGAACAGGGTTCATCCAGCACAAGTGCACCTACCTTGTCGTGGTGTGTTGGCTTAATAGTCTTGACCATTTTCAAGAAATGGCCTGTTTGGAAAACAATACATGCCAAAGACAGGACGACGGCTGTTTTGTCAAGACTAAACTAAACGGTGCAAACTCTCGATACAAGTAAAATATTATAAAAAAATTATAAAAAAAAAACGCAGTTAATTTATCTTTCTATTATATCTAATTCGTTTTGAGTAACATTTTTTTAATGTCAAAACTGAATTAAGTGTTTTAAAATTGAATGTTATATTATTGTATTACATGTATAAAAGGCTTGCTGCTTGTCTCGCCTCAGTAATTGCACTCTGTGTATCCTTTTGTGCAATTATAGTCTCAATCCAGGTATTTTTTATTATTCATTGTTTATACATAGGTTAATGTTAACATTAGGAGATAACTTGTGGTTTACTTTTTTTTTGTTTACTTGAAAGTGGGTCTATATGTATTCGCAGTAAAACTTCAGCTTGCTTTTCTAGGCTGCTATTTGTTATTGCTTGCTGTTAAGAAAGACAATACCGAACTAACCGTAATCATACGCTTACTAAATAGTGCAATATCTAGGTGGGTTTGCTTTAATTAGGTGAACATCGGACTCTAGTGCTTCAACCATTTTCTTGTATATATTTTCCTTTAATTAGGCAAGTTAGTATTTTTAAAGAATGAACTTTACAGTGTGTTTCCAGTCAACTTCAAAGAATAGTTTAAATATACATCTGTAATTTTAGGTTCGTTAATATGATTGAATTAACACATTTTTTATACATGTTTTGAAAGTTAATATCTAATACTATTCCAGCTAATGTCAAAAACGTATGCCGAGGCTGTTAATATTCTTGACAAAGAAAATATAAACAACATTTCAATGACACTGAACAAGGTACATACATCTTATAGAAATAAGATTCAAAACAAATGATCCATCTAATTTATTACCTTTGCATTTAATAGTTAAATCAATTTATGTACACTACATTTTTCGGTCATTTTTTTTTCTTCTTCATTTTTTTTGTTTTTGTTTGCCAATATAAACACAACATTAGCACAAGGATAAAATTATTTTTATTACATTAATTATTTTTAGACCTATATAAGATGACATTTAAAAATAATATATATTCGTATATCTATGCAGCTTCTAAGTATTCAGGATATTGTTGAAGGTAATTTTAAATTAGTTTTAAAAGAATCACATTATTAGTTATTTTGTATATTTTATTTAACGATTATTAACGCCTAGAATCACAGTTAAACATCAATATTCCTGATAATTTGGATGTAAAATAGACATGTTAAAAACAATGTTATTCAACTTCATCACCATTATGGCTGCTATTTACTTAGTTACGTCATCTAGAAACATAAGCCACGCAAATGCTGTATAGGTTTAGTGGGTTAGCTTTGTTTACTTTGTTCTTCTGCAAAACGTCTCTGTAGTATACGACTCAATATATTGCTTACTTTAGAAATGTCAAATCTCATCACTTCGGACTTGTTTGAATTACGTTTTTAAACACAAAATAATTTCTTTAGTTAGTCAAAATTAGAAGAACTATTTTTAAAATCGTTTACTACCAATATCAACTATTTACTAGATTTTTATACCAACTTTTTCTATGATTCTACTCTCTATGTAGAGTAGTTCAAAATATGTTTAGTGAAAAATATTCCTTTACCAGGGAGTTCAGTAATGAATATAATTTTAAGCTCTTGCTATAGGTAATAAAGTAACAAAACTGTATTTTATGTATATCTTACTGTCTCTTTAAACTGTTTGCTTACTTATACATTTGTAAAATTTATACTGTTAGTTTTTTTAAAATAATTTAATTAAATAAGTATTTTAATATTTTAAAAAGTACGTTTACTTTACAAAAGCCTGTTATCAAACAAACAAGTGATCTTTCATATCATTTTCAATATGTATTCATTGTCTAATTTATATTATATGTAAATATTTATATATATAATAATATATTATATAAGTAAATATATATATGTATGTATAGGCTCTATATATATATATATAATATATGTATATATATTTGTATTAATATCTAGATATATTTTTTTATTTATATATCTTACTATTGTACAGTTAAGTAATTATTTCTTTATTCATTATATATTTATAATATGTTGTTTTATATTATCATTGTTCTGCAATGTTTACGTGCTTTAGACGCATCATTGCATTGTTTTTTGTTTACTTAAGTTTTTAACGTTTTTTTATTTATGGCGTCTCAGGGAGATGAGTGTCCAAGAACACAAGCACAATTCAGTCAAAAGGTGTTGCTTTTTTTACATTATATTTTGGGTGATAATGTTATATTCATTGTATTAAATAAGGATACATGATAATTCTATGTTTGTAATGTAGAGTTAGTGTAATGAATTTACCATGGAATTCAATGTCTTATAAATCAAATAGACCAAACAAAATATTGTAAATTCTAGAAGATACATATCCTTATTTTCTCTGGCATTGTTATTCTGGGGTTTCCTTTGCGGCTTTTTTCAAACCTCGCAGTTCAAGAGAATTTTCGATTCTGTGTCCAGCACCTGTGAGTTGTACTCCTGGATCGGGCTGCATTGAGTCAGGGCTGAGTTGTACCGAGGTGGGGCTGGCTTATGGTCCAATCTCCGCCATCCACTGAGCTCTCCAAATGGTTATGACACTCAGTTGTGCCATTTAGTTTTTTTAGATTCTGGGAATACTCAGTGGAATTTTCACATCCTGGATCCAGGCCCCTTCACGACTTTACACACATTCATCCCCATGCTACTAACACCAGAGTTCCCCAAGAGGGGTTGAGCAAAACCTCTATCCAGGATAGTGCAAACTGGACCTCTGTCAAACAGCACCACAAAGGGGGGTACAAGTTTTACGTGCCCGGGTTATATTCAATGCACAACCCACTATTAGTATTGAACAACTGAAAAAGACATGTAAATATGTTTGTCTGGCATTGACTTCAAGAGAGAAAACAGCTCTGCAGACTGGTTAATAGAAGAAGAAGAATCCTTATTTTCTACCTTTTTTCTCATTTTTCACTATAGGTGGGACACTTCTCTATTAATTTAGATCAGTATATATATTTCCGAAAAATTGTAAGTAGTTCAATATGAAACTGCGCAAATGTTTAAAATGCGCCTTTAGTGTTCCTTTGAAAATTGCTGATACATTGCTCACTTACTTTTCTTATAGTTGTTATGGTGGTCTATTAATACTGATGTGTTAAAAATAGTTTAAAATTCATTAATTTTAGACACCATCTGTAGTGAAATAATAAATCTTTTTTCATTGTTCTTCATTCTTTCGCCGATGACACCCAGCTGTATAACAGTGCAGAGCCTGAGGACTTCGACAGGCTCCTTGCATCCATCTCCATCTGTTTCCTGGACATCCAGAGCTGGATGACGGAAAACAAGTTAAAGCTTAACAGTGAGAAGACTGAAGCTCTTATCGTCGGTACGAGACAGAGGGTCGTGTCCCTCACTGCATCCGATCTTCAGCTGGCTGATGTAACTGTGCCTTTCTCCCCGACTATCAAAAGCCTTGGCGTCTATCTGGACTCCACGCTGTCCATGCAGACCCACATCTCCTTCCTCACCAAATTCTGCTTCTTCCATCTGCGTCGTATTGCCGCCATCCGTCGTTATCTCACAAAGGAAGCTTGTGTTAAGCTCAATATCTCTCTCCTCTTTTCCCGCTTGGACTATTGTAATTCGCTTTTGGCTGGTCCCTCGGCCTCCTCCCTTCAAGGACTCCAACGTATCCAGAACTGCGCAGCCCGACTAGTTCTCAAGAAGAAGAAGTCAAATGATATCAATCCTCTGTTCCGATCTCTGCACTGGCTACCCATCAACAACCGGATCTCATATAAGCTGGCTTCTCTATGTTATAGGTGCCTGAATAACTGCGCCCCGGATTATCTTCGCTCTTGTATGGAGCTCTACACCCAGTCCCGCCCACTTCGTTCGGCTTCTGACGCGCTTACTCTGCGGATCCCTCGTGTGAGGCTAGTGTCCGCTGGCGAACGTTCATTTTCCTACGCAGGACCGTCCGCTTGGAATCACCTCCCACTACAGCTTCGCCAGAGCCCTAGCTATGACACCTTCAGGAGCCAGCTGAAGGCTCACCTATTTCTTCAGCAGAATTAGCGTATTACTACATATTTCGTTGTCTGTCTGTATTGTTACGTCCACAATCCCCTTGTGGCCAGAGCTGTGTAGATCTTGCTGATAATTCTCGTTAGTCCTAGGGGAGACTTTAATTATTAGTATTTATGTTTCAGTATTACACGAACTCTTCTTATAGTCCTGGGCACAAATTCAGTATTTGTATTCCAACATTTCCTCTCTTGTAAATTATGGTAGTAGATAAATCTTATAGTAATGTATACAACACAGTAGGATAGTAACTTGACAAAGAAGCTTCAGTGTAACTGTTGTTGATAGTTTATTTCAGGTGGTATGTTCAATATATACAATATATCTATTATGTACAGTTAGAATAAAATAGTGCAAACACAAACGTTCTCAAACGAACATATTTTGAAACTCTCTGTCTTTCAGACAAAACAAATCATTAAATACTATCCGAGTGGTGCAAGGGATAGAC
Source organism: Anisus vortex (assembly GCA_949126835.1). Classification (NCBI taxonomy): domain Eukaryota; kingdom Metazoa; phylum Mollusca; class Gastropoda; family Planorbidae; genus Anisus; species Anisus vortex. The sequence goes on from OX421501.1 coordinate 3,289,961, forward strand.
CCACTACCAGTAGGGGTGAAAATCATGGTAACATTACAAAACTCATAACAAAACGATATGAACTTCCCCTATTAAATAATGAGTCGTTCCCAGACTCTGAGAATTTGAGATCAACACAGAATCCCAGCATTACCTAGAACCTTTTATTTTCCTACTAAACGTCCTAATATGGTGTGTAGTAAGAAAAGAGAGAGAGAGGAGAATAAACATTGCGTGTTCCAATTCTTGGAAAAACAATATACATGACACGCCCCCACCCAATGAAAGAAATAATGTACCATAATTACCCAAGTAATACTCAACATGGTACATTTTTCGTACTTAACACTATCGTTTTAATAACCAACAATCAATGGAAGATTATTAGACAATTTAAGCAAACATGGCTCACTGGCACAACTAAATTATAAAAAGTGTCACTACCCAATGGTAATTGTGATTATAACGTGATGGACAAATATTTCACCGTTAGTATTAATATTAACTAATGTCTCAACAGGTACAAATAATTCAAAAATATTCTAGTCATTCTTATTTTAACTATGTACAGTTGTGTGGATTTCCACCAAAAATTTGCAAAAAGTTTTAATCTATTAAACAAATATAACATTGCTCAAACTCTTGTCAATTTCCAACAGTTTACTTCTAATATACAAACCAAAAGATAAGTAATACATAACTCGAATCAAACTATAGGTTACTTCCCCTTTAAATTATAGTGTCAACTTGACATTAACAGGGTTCATACCTAAGATGATGATACTTCCCCTTTTCTCAAATACGAGGAGAAAATACACTCTAGTTACGATTACTACAGTAATCTAAATATTAAAATGTAATCCACTATTATGCGTTTTTGGCAAATTTAAGAGTTTAATATAAAAGATTGTTCAGGGTTGAATGAGTGCACACCTTTAGGTACCTTTGTTTCCCTCCATTCCCGGATATATGGAATATATAACAACCTATACAACATAGTGAATATCCACTAGTTTTTCCCATTCTATTACCATGATATAACAATTTAGCAATAGATTTCCAATATTATCTATTAATTTATACCAATTAAGATTACATCTCTTTCTAAGATAAAAATTGTACATATTATTATTTAGTTCCATTCATTAACTAAAATAAAACAAGATAATAAATCAACTATCTCAAAGTTTTCCCACTTAATTGCATGTGATGACAATTACTTTTATCCATCCATATCAAGTAAATACGTGCATATTATATATTTATTGCATCATGCATCAACATTTAAATGGAATTTCTTTTCCATAATCAAATGAATTTAAAATATATCAGAACATCAATATTATACATGATTATAAAAATTATTAATACTTTCAAAAGACTTGACTTCTGTATGATACAAGTATTCTATAGGTATTCCATAATCAAAATTCAAACGAATGATAGGTTATCATGACACATTCTTAATGAATAAATGAGATGATCTGAAAAAGAAGAATAGGGTTATTCAGTCAATCATGTAGCACCCGAGATAGAGTATCAGCTATGACCTTGTCTCTATCTTGTCGATGATTCGGGGAATGGGATACCAGTCGGTCTCTGTCAAATTACTTAATTTCCCAAAGTCTCTATAAAACTGCAGTGTGTGGTCGGCTTTTGGTACCATCACACAGGGTGTAGACCATTTGCTATCACATTTTCCTCCTATGTCATTTTCTAACATATACTTCACCTCTGCTCTAATATGTTCAAGTCTGATGGGGTTAACTCTATATGGATGCTGTTTAATTGGCCTGGCACCCTCAGTTAATACTACATCGTGTTCTATTAGATGTGTCCTCCTGGGAACATCTGTAAACAGTGACTTATATTCATGTACCAGCTCAATAATCTTCTCCTTATCTTCTACCGGAAGATGTTCTAGCCTTGTATCTAAACTCTTAAGGGCATCTGTATTATTAAGTTTACTTTCTGCAAACTTATATTCTATCCTAGATAAATCCGTCGGGACCCTAGCTAATGAAATCATGGGGACCTCCCGTGGTTTACTCTTTTCCCTGGAAACATAGGGCTTAAGCAAATTAATATGGCATACCCTCTGCTTTTGTCTCCGGTCAGGAGTCTTTATCAAATAATTGACCTCGCCAAGCTTTGACTCTATCTCATAGGGTCCACTAAACTTTGCACTTAAAGGCTGATTTTGCAAAGGTAGAAACACAAGAACTTTGTCACCTGGTGCAAAAGTTCTAGCTGTAGCTTTACGGTCATAGTTCTGTCTCATACGCTCCTGCATCTGTGGAAAATGAATCTTCACATGGTTAAAAGCATGATAAAGCCTATTTTTAAATTTATCTACATATGACAAAAGTACAATCGGTTCACTGTCCGTTAGCCAAGTTTCATGTAGAAGTTTCAACGGACCTCTGACTGAGTGTCCATACACAAGTTCGAATGGGCTAAACCCCAGGGATTCCTGAGTGGCCTCCCTTGCAGCGAACAGTACATAAGGCACACCCTTATCCCAGTCTTTCTCGTTTTCATAACAGTACTTTTTAAGCATCGATTTTAATGTCTGATGAAACCTTTCCAGAGCTCCCTGGCTCTCAGGATGATAGGCACTTGATAGCCTATGGCTTATCCCTAATTGTTCCATGACTTGTTTGAAAATGTTCGAAGTAAAGTTAGTCCCCTGGTCGGACTGTACTGTCTTCGGTAGGCCATAACGTGTGAAGAAATTTGTCAGGGCGTCTACCACCTTCACTGTTGTTATGTTCCGCAACGGAATGGCTTCCGGGAAGCGAGTGGATGAACACATGACTGTGAGCAGGTATTGAAAACCGGCTTTTGTTTTCGGCAACGGGCCCACGCAATCAATGAGTATATGACTGAATGGTTCGTCGAACGCTGGTATCGGCTGGAGTGGAGCGACAGGAATTCGTTGGTTAGGACGTCCTACCATTTGGCATACGTGGCAAGTCTTGCAGTATTGTTCGACATCTCTTCTCAGTCCTGGCCAGTAGAAGTAAGGGAGGATACGGTGGTGCGTTTTTCGGACTCCCATGTGACCAGCGAAAGGAAGATCATGCGCCATACGCAGTATATCTTGACGATAGCACTTAGGTATTACAATCTGGTGAATACTGTCCCACTCGTTTGTACCTGAGTTGAGCGGTTTCGACTTTCTCATCAACACTTCATCTTTCATGTAGAAACATTCCGCCATTGCATCCGCAGTCTTTTCATCAACAGCTTTCATTCTGAGTTGCATTATTACTTCGTCATTCAATTGTTCTTTCACCAATTTCTGCTTTGGTGACAAAATGTTATCGTTCTCTGTTGCATTACCAGTTGTTAGTTCAGCAAAGAACGTAGCACTTAAATCGATGTCAGGTGTTTCTGTTATCACTGTTTCATTCGCATGTGTGTCTTCAGAACAGACAAACACATCATTCGTTGCACTACACGGCGTAGCAGGAGTCTTTACCGACTTCTTTTTCTGCATTGCTCTTGTCAGTGCACATGTTGGGCGTTCATTGGCAGGACGTAGGTTTTTGTCCTCCGCCATCTTTGTCTCCAACACTTTAACCATGGGCTCGACAGTGACTCTGCCGCCCATAATGTCATTTCCTAATATCATGGAAACGCCTTTGACGGGTAGTGCGCGCCACACTCCCACTACGATGTTACCTGTAAAAATATCCGACTCGAGTTTTATTCTGTGCAGTGGAGCTTCCACAGCCTCCATACTAGCACCTCTCAGCACAACAGACTCACCGGTACTGGTGGCATCTGTTAACGGCACACTGCCCTCCAGGATCACGCTGACAGCAGAACCCGTGTCACGTAATATCTGTATTTTCTTCTTGCTGAGTACATCGACTTCTGTCGACACTGTCCCCTCGTAGACAAAGGGTCGAAAATCGGATAGGTCGTCCTCTTCCGGGACTTCAGGAACCATCTGTTCCTCACGGCCTTCTGAAAGCATAATAGATTGAGTACAGCTATTCTCTTTTACCTTAGATAGACTGTTCTCAAAAACCATCGACTCCACAACTATGGGCGATGCCGGCCGCATTTCTTTTGAGTTTCTTGGCCCTGTGTTGCACACTTCTTCTGTCTGCTTGCTATCTTTCTGCACTCTGGCACAGTGTAGAATAGCACCTTGCTTCTTGGTAAGGATCCAACAATCTTTCTTCATGTGGCCCTCTTTCTTGCAATTGAAACATACCACCTTTGCTTTATTTACATCTGTCTGCTTCCTGAAATGAACTAAGTTACTATTATTATTTACACCACTGTTCTTATTATTGTTTTCACTTGTCTCTTTTGGTTTACTAGCCTCCTTGGACTCTGGTTTGTGCACTTTGGGTTTGTCAGCATAATATGGCTTTATGCTGGCGTGAATTATGGCATAGTTATCTGCCAATCTAGCAGCTTCATGCACATCTTCAACCCCTCGGTCTGAGATGTGGGTTTTAATATCCACTCGAATACAATCATTGAATTCCTCAAACAATATTAGGTTCTTGAGTTTATCAAACTCACTTACATTCTGTGACCTTAGCCACTGTTCTAACATTTTCTCCTTTTGTCTCAAAAAGTCTACATGAGTTTGATCATATGCCTTCTTTCTGTCTCTAAATAGCTTTCTATATTTTTCTGGTGTCAGGGAATAACTTTTTAGCACCCTATCTTTGATTACTTCATAGTCATTTATTTCCTCGGGTGTTAAACTCAACACTACGTCCAATGCTTTTCCTTTGTTGAGAGTTGACCTTAACAATAAAGCCATCTTATCATCAGGGAACTGATAATCTACAGCTATCCTCTCAAAAAGCAAAAAGAAATCTTGAACATCTTCTTCTCTGAATATAGGCAAGTGTTGCTTCATTGCGCTAATATCCATACCATTGCTGTCCCTACGATGGTCAGGTCTGTTCATGCGTGCCATCTCTATCCTTTCTCTGCTTTCAATCCTAATTCTTTCATTTTCCCTTTCAGTTTCTATCCTAATTCTTTCCAATTCTCTCCTTTCCATACTTTCTAATTCCATTCTCTTCATAGCTAATTGGAATTTTAGGTTTTCACTCAACCCTTCATCTTCATCATTGTTTGATGATCTAGATGACATATTTCTTACCTCGTCTCCGTGGGCAATTACCTCGCCCCCACTGGGAGCTACATAACCTTCATTGATATCGTTCTGTCCCACTTCAACTACACTACCAGTGTTCATGGCATTCTGCCCGTTCAAACATGTCATAATTTCTTTGGTCAAACGATTACGATTAGGTCTTGCCTGTCCTGCCTCAATCCCAAAGGACTCAGCTAATTCTTTTAGTTCAGCAAATGACATGGCATTAAGTTCCTCACTTGATATATTCGAAGCCATAGTATAGCGTTCGAAATATTTGTTATAGTAGAGTATATATTGTATAATAAAATATAAAGTTCCAACTTACGATTTGTCCAGAAATTTGCACAATATAATATTAAACACTTCGTGGAATCTTCACACTTCCCAAGGAATAAAAACGCAAACCAGTTCTCTCCTCTTTTTAAAAAGAATAGTTTCACAGTCCTGAAAACGAAACACAAATATGCCGCTCTCAGTACTACTAATGTCACAAAATATTTATAGGTCAGCTAGATCAAGAAAAGTAGAACTCAAATCTACCGAACGAGACTACCAAATCTTGTCAATCCTAGGTCAGGAAAAGTAGAACTCAAATATACCGGGCGAGACCACCAAATTTTGTTACGTCCACAATCCCCTTGTGGCCAGAGCTGTGTAGATCTTGCTGATAATTCTCGTTAGTCCTAGGGGAGACTTTAATTATTAGTATTTATGTTTCAGTATTACACGAACTCTTCTTATAGTCCTGGGCACAAATTCAGTATTTGTATTCCAACATTTCCTCTCTTGTAAATTATGGTAGTAGATAAATCTTATAGTAATGTATACAACACAGTAGGATAGTAACTTGACAAAGAAGCTTCAGTGTAACTGTTGTTGATAGTTTATTTCAGGTGGTATGTTCAATATATACAATATATCTATTATGTACAGTTAGAATAAAATAGTGCAAACACAAACGTTCTCAAACGAACATATTTTGAAACTCTCTGTCTTTCAGACAAAACAAATCATTAAATACTATCCGAGTGGTGCAAGGGATAGACCCACTACCAGTAGGGGTGAAAATCATGGTAACATTACAAAACTCATAACAAAACGATATGAACTTCCCCTATTAAATAATGAGTCGTTCCCAGACTCTGAGAATTTGAGATCAACACAGAATCCCAGCATTACCTAGAACCTTTTATTTTCCTACTAAACGTCCTAATATGGTGTGTAGTAAGAAAAGAGAGAGAGAGGAGAATAAACATTGCGTGTTCCAATTCTTGGAAAAACAATATACATGACAGTATTCTGTAACTGTCGTCTGCGCATAGAACTGTCACCAACGGGATATGCGCTACATAAGCACCGTTATTATTATTATTATTATTATTATCAGAATGCAAATAAATAAATATTTTGCAACGTTATATTTTTTTTTTAAATTGAAGATGCAATGTCATTTTGTGTTATTAATCAAACGCCTACATTTATTTTGTTGATTTAAAATAAAATTAAAACTATTAGAGCCATTATATTAAGGTATTTATATTTATAACAATGAAATCTTTGCTTGTTTTTTGTTTATGGCTATTGTACATTCCTTATTTATTTATATTATTGTAAGACGTCAAAAGGAATTCGAAAAAGGGCCAATTGATCTTAATTTCTAAAACAAATCATTCAAATGAGAGTAGCCTAAAAGTAATATCTTTAAAGTCTATATATTAACATTTGCAGAAAACATATGCCAGTATTTCTTTTTTTTTTCTAAATTAGACTCTTCTAATCGAGTAATTGGCATCCAGGAATTTATGAAGTGTAAACCGAAATCATTTATATATTACAGAACAGTCAATAGCTAATAAATGTAACATGTGCACCTCAAGGACAATAAATCATATGTGATGTTGTTTAGGTTTCTTTAGTGTTTTTGCTTTTCGAAAACGATTTCAATGAAGTATTGTATATTAGTAGACTTACGCCTCACAAAATTGTAATTAAATGATCGACTGTTACAAGATTATAATCTTTTTTTTTCTTTAACTTTTGCATGTTTTTAATTAAAACTCTTATCATTGGTGGTATTTTTAACATAATCATGTTTCACAAATATATTTAATTTAAAAAGACAGCGAAACAATGTATGTAAACAAGACATTTACACCCGTGTCAGTCCACAAACATCTGAAGCCGTATGAGGAATCAAGTGTTAATAGTGGAGGTACTAAAAGTAGTCTTTAATTTTATTGCGGTTCTTTTTGTTTAGGCTATCTAGTTATGCATTGAAGCCACTCTAGGTGAAAGAGAGTTTATTGGTATTTTAATTAACTTGTATTGGTAAGAAAAACTTGTTTGTTAATGCAAATGTATTTCTAAGTAAATTAAATAGCCTGCATTATTTTTATTTTCTTAAATTAATATTAAATTTCTAATGCATTAATCTCTATGTTTCTGAAAAACGTTCATTTTTTTTTTAAAGTTGTTTACTGTTTTCATTTGAATGGTTTACTATTTTACCGTGTCTTCCAATTTAAAAAAAAACAAACAAAAAAAACAATAAAAACAGCTGGTTTTATTTTGTATATATTCTAGACACGAAAAATAGACATTACTGTTAAAAAGGACCTAAAACCATTAATTTGTGTTTGTTTTGCAATACATTTTTAGACAACATGCAGCATTATTCGTTAGAACTGGCTGAAACTTTGACATCTGATCATGCGCGAGGTGTTGATGTTTTTAATGATGCAATAGTCATTAAATATTCAGGTATAAACATTGAAATTAACCTTAAGTTATCTATCTCGTAATAGTCGAGCTTTTATGTACCAAGACGGCAAATATTTTATCAACAATTGTTGTATGAATCGTGTGCTTGGCGTAAACTATGCCAGGGGTCGGCAACCTTTTGATAATAGCGTGCCAAAGTAGGATTTATAATTCATTGAGCGTGCTAAGGCCTAAAAGTCAACCTGTTTTCTTTTCTTACAGAATAGACTTGAATTGCATTTTGCTTTTCTTTTTTTTTTTGGTGTTCCGCATGTCATTGAAAATCTCTCTGCGTGCCAAGTTTAGCTCGCTTGCCTTAGGTTGCCAAACTCTAAACTATGCAACCAGTATTTCTATTTTTAAGGTGTAATAAGACTCAATCGAAATTAGTAAATGGTACTAACAGAAATATCCACGAATAAGTAATTATTATAATTTTTTTTAAAAATTATGCATATTAAAAAAAAAATTCTATTACAGGTCTTTATTATGTATACAGTAATGTACACTTTGAAGCAAGAAAAAATACTCATCAGCAAGTGAGTAAATTTATTCCATACTTAGTGAATGAGTGTACTAACAGTCCGCAGAGCTATGGTTAGCCATTCTCGTACGCCTTGGCTTTAAATGGTTGTACACTCTGTTGTAAAAGTGTGTAGGGAGGGAAGGGGGTTCACACGACTCTGTCTGGATCCAATACAAATGGCCGAGATGTGTGGCAACATCTAAAGCAGTCAAGTCGAGCTATTTCAATCTGAGCATTGTCCGATAGCGGCCTGTCTAGGTATGTTTAGGTCCCCTTGATTCGCAGTGTTGAAAATACAGGGAAAGAGAAAGGAGACTCGGGCAGGTTCTGTTAGATTGCCTTGCATTGGACAAGGGCGGCAAAACCGTTTGTGCAAGAACCTTTGTAGTAAACTATCAGTTCTGTGTGATACAGCGGAATTTGTTCTCTTAGACCCTAAGAGAGTAATCTCGGATTGCATTATCTCCAAAAGAAGTGGGGTTCAAGACTGATACATATGGCTTATTTTAGGGAATAAATGTATGCATTTTCCTGGTCAATCAAAGAGTTTTCAATAGTTTTGAATTTTAATCGAATTTAAACTGAGCCATTACTATATATGTTTGTATTCTACCAAAATTAATTATTATTTTATATATTTAAAAGTAGATCTATTGATCATCTATTTAAAACGTTAAAATGTAAAATACATTTTTAGATGTCTGACAAGGGTTGATGCCTTATAATAAGAAAATTGCAACACCAATTTTCTCTCATTGGCATAATGGTATATTGAGCTAGACATTAGGGCTTGTATTTAATTATGGACAATATATTTATCTTAAATGTATAAGGAAGCCATTAACAAAATAAATAGGCGACTGATGTGTGAATGCTTTTGCTAAAGCAACGTTTTTTTTTCATTTTACATGTTTTAATATTTACCATTTATTATACCATACATGAGACTCATCATTTTAATATCAATTTCATTTCACCATGCTTATAATATTATGGAGTTTAACATTCTTTGTGTACTATATAATATTTAGCATTTGCTTGTACTCCTATCCTTCCCACGCGCTATCTGGTCACAAGCCACTCAAGCTTTTACCCTCTTTGGTTCTTGCAATCATCGACTATACAAGAGTTCGCAAGCCCTAATGGCTAGGTCTGTTGGCAGATTCGACAAGGTTGTTTCCCACCAGAGCACTTGAGTCCCTCTGAACTTTTAAAATGGTTCCACGACACCCCCCGCCCACAACTAAGATAATAGCATGGTGCCTTTACATTAACTTCGATCTTCAACCGCCCCCACCCCACACACTTTCCCAAATCCCGGTCGGAGAATCTCATTCCCGTCAACCCCCAATAACTCCCGCTCTTTCATTCATCAAGTCATCTTCAGACAATAATTACACATCAGATACAGGTTTAAGCCCAATGTGATAAACGCGATCAAGTACTTTCATCGACAACTCAAAACATTGCTAAGTTATCACCAAAATTTGTTCTAACACGATTGAGCTTTTGTTCGTTTGTAAGAGGAGTACGTTTCGTGTCTGCCTGGCTGGAGGCTTAGCCCTGCGCTGCCTATGTTTAGATTGATAAATATATATATACGGCTTATTAGCAATTTATACAATAGCATTATTACTCATTATAATATGTTCTTCGATTCGCAAATTGGTGGAAGGTATTCGTAACTATTCCAAAGGCTACGATGCTGAAAATTTGATAGAATGTATTGTTAGTCGGGACAAGTCTGCTGGCCAAGTTTCGGCTCGATTGGACGACGGGAAGTGGTCGAAAAATCGATGCAAAGTTTTGCTATCAAGCAGACAGACAGACAGACAGACAGACAGACGGTACAAGTTAATAGAAAGGAAGTAAAAATTGGCAAGTCTTTTTATTTAACAAAAAGCTAAATTGTCCGGAGTTGCCCGTAAAAGGAGTAAGGACGCAATAATCTTCTCTATAGAAGGAGCGTCTGTAATGTATAAGAATAGATAAAATATCCCTGTGGATGAGAATCGAACACACGCCTTCCTCATGCGTCTAAAATATAATTATTAGCTTTTCCTTACTGAAAACATTTTAGGAAAGCTTTTAAGTCTGGAAATAATCAGGACTAAGCGATAGCGAAGTTAGAACATACAATTTCTGCCAGCGTATTACTGGTGCTGAGTGCCAAACAATGATTTTAAATCACTCCAGTAGTATGGGAAACACCAACACTACCCACCAAACACATGACACTCTTGACAATCTATGCAATATAGCCATTCAAAATAGATGTAGTTTTGTATTAACATTTTTTTAGCTTTCGCAGGAATTTGGATGTTGTTTTTTTTTTAAAAAAAAAAATCAACATAAAAATAAGGAAGTTGTATTTGTTTTATAGACACTGTTTTCCTATCTTCATGTGGCACACCCAAACAATCCAAGTAAAACTGGGGTTTTATTGAGATCAGCCCTTACATTGCCTTTAGACGCCTTAGAAGTAAAGGAGTCACGTTTTATAGGTAAATATAAACAATAATTTCGTAATAATAAGCAATCGTGTACGTAATCAATTACGGGCATAGCAGGTTGGCAATGAAATCTTTTAAGGCAGCATAGCTTTAACTGCACGAACAAAATACTGAAGCAAGATAGAGTAGACCTATTGCATGATTGGACACCTTCTGTTTAGCAAATATGCTATCAATTTGATATGTTCATGTGACAAACATCTAATTAAAACTATGTTCAAGCGGGATATACATTGAGTATGCAACCTGCGGATCTCGTGCCAGACTTGGCACGCCGAGACATTTTCAATGGCACGCGCAAGACTCCGAAAAAGACAATTAGAGTCTCTTCTATAAGGAAAAAGTGGGTTGAATTTTAGGGCTGTAAATTCTATTTTGGCACACCATTATCAAAAGTTTGTAGACCCCTGATCTAGAGCTTAATTATTCAGTTGCTCTATTTTCTCAACTTTGAGCAGTAAATAATATTACTTTTTGAATTCCGAACACATTGCTCTCTCGAATAAGTTTCCTCTACAAAAAAAAGTGTTTACCTTTTATATATTATATTTGCTACTAAATGATTGTACAGACAGAATTTTATGTCTAAAGACCAACATGTCAAGCACACAAACAACTGTAATATGTGCATTCAGAATCAGAATGCTAATAAAAATCATTTATACACAATTAATTCAGGTAATTAGTTCAATATTAGCGCTTAAATATGTGTGTTTTAACCCTTCCCGTACCGACCTACTTCTATCTATGCTGCCTTCAGTTCCGCTATATACGCGCCCGGGACTGTAAGGGTTAATGTGGCCGAGATGGGGAAAGAAATTAAAATCGAACGAAGTATAATTTTTAGCAACTAAGAAACATGGCGCAATTTATTTGAAATTGGCACGTATACTGAATATATTGCCACGTGTTTTAAATCTTATATATTGTTACGTGTTTTAAATCTTAACCCGGTTACTATTTTGATTAACATCGTTAAATATAGGTAAGTGAGTCACTCTTTGTTTACTTTGTTCACCTGCAAAACGCAATTTCTTTATGGAATATTCTAACCTCGTCACTTAAGACTCATTTATATTACTTTTATTTATAAGCTTACTCATAGTTTGTTGTATTTTTAATACCAATTTGAACAAAAAAGTTAATATTTTTTACTCAATGCAAATTATATTATCGTTTACGTCTAAAATAGGAGGAATTTTCCAGCTTTTAGAAGGTGAGCATCTATCTGTTTGCTTGAACAATGGAAGAAGTGCTGAATTTATTAGTAAAGATTCATTTGTTGGACTATTTATGCTCGCCGCAAACGAGATGTAGTCTTTAGCGAAATAGATCGCATCCAACAAATGTCCCGCTCTACCACAGGACATCAGCGACGATGCAAATATTCTTCTCTTTTCATCAGCCATTACACTGTGGAACACACTTCTTCTTCTACGTTCTCAAATGTTATGATTGGGAGGATTCAGACAACAAGTCCGATAGTTGTAATGAACTGCGCCGTGGCTGTCAGTTGCTCTAGTTCACCGAACAGTTTGTCGTTGAAGGTAGCCCCCAGGGGCCAAAAGGCTGACCGGGTAGAAAGATACAGAGGGCAGGTCTGAAGGACATGCTCCGCATTTTCGGGAGCTGTTTCGCAGGGGCACATTTCGCTTGCTCCGATTCGTAGTTGTAACACACTGATCCAAGGCTCCATCAGAGCATCTGTAATGAAATCAAATTGCGGACTGTTTCTTCGGGTCTAACGGGGTCTCCACAGTACAATGATGAAGAAGAAGAGTTGGATACGGATATATTTTGATAATATATATTTCTCATTTTAATGTTTACCTATTTAATATTAATTACATTTGCCTTGTTTTTGTTGTCGTTCCTAACCTACATACTAAATAATAATGTGTGGCCGTAGAAGAGGAATATGTCTGTGGACCTAGAAACATTTTATCTGCTTCGCTCAAACAGACCCGTCAACAGTTGCAAAGGTTAAGGTGGAGAACTGGCTATCTATATAAACAAACAATATTGCAATATCAATTGCATTACAACAAAAAAAAAAGGATGTGCACACCAGACATAGAATTATTGTGCGTCAGCCAGAGGCCATTCTATCTACCATGAGAATTCACAAAAATATACGTAACTAGAAATATATCGTCAATACTTCAGTCAGCCAGAATTACAATATCCGACTACTAATAAACTATTTCTTGTATGCTAAATTGAGTGATAGTGTGCATGCATGTCTATTGTATAAGTATATTTATGTGCTTGTGTATAAATAGTTCTTTTATATTGTTTAAAATATGCTGAAAGACAAAACATCTGTAATCAAGACTAATTTCCATTTGTTTGGATCAATAATGCCTTTTTTTCTTAAGTCATATATTTATATATTATGCTACACCATCGTCTCTCAAGACGGACGGATGCCGACGACGACGACGACGATAGATATACATATCATATATATATATATATATATATCGCCTTTTTTTGTAACCATATGGGGGTTTGGGATTTAAAGAGGAATGTCACCAGGTTTATGTGTCTTCATCAAGTAATATATTCATTCCACCAATATTAAGATATGTCAAATATTTATCGTAGCTTTTTACAAATATTTTTCAATATATGTATGTAAAAACATTATACTTATATGAACTAAACAAGTAGGCCTATCGTAGTTTTATGCCAAGTTTATAATACGTCCTATTATAATCATTCTATATACCTTTTAGGCTTTTCGACCATTGTGGTGCCATATATGACAAGTCTACCACCATCCTCCCGTTCTATCGCCTCCTCGCTATTCTCATCTCATTGCACAGTGTCAATTCCGTCAATATATTCCATGATAATGTCTTCCAATTGTATTATACGCCTTACTCTTGTTTTCCCCCCCTTTGTTAATGCTCTTTAGGGTTATTTTAACAAGCCCTTTAGTTCTATTGATGTGGCCATACCACTATAGCTTTCGTTTTTTTCTTTAAAGAGCGAATTGTTCAACGACATATGTTAGCCATGTTTTGTTGCATACCTTTATTAAAGCTGCTATGGTGCAAGTATGTACTGCAAGTATAATGTAAGGGAAATGACTCATGTAAATCAATTGCAATATCATGGTTTCTCCTCCTGTCTTCACAGTAGGGATGTTATCCTCATCTGTTATATTTCCTATTTGGAGCACTTAGACTGTGGCATCCACTTCTTTGCAAAAAAAAAGAGTTAGTTATTGTCCGTGGCTGGTGGGACAAGGATGATCCCTGGATCCTTATTAATGCTATCCTTATACAGTGCAGAGTAGCATATTGTTCAGCTTTTAAAGATAATATTTTCTTCTGTCAGTTCCATGCATGATCGCCTTGATAATTTCGTCATTTTCGAACCCATAATATCAAGGCGGTTTGTGACTGTGGTAAAAGTATTTCTTTTCAAAAACTTTTGCCATATCTATCATGGTGATTTATTTTGCGACACTGTCTATAGCTAATATGTTACTGTCAATAAGCTTTTGGGCCTTAATTTTGTGTATATCAACGATCAACGTGTGTGTGTTGTAAAAAGTTATGGCTGACGCGCAATGGTCATTATAAAGGAAATTGCAAATGCTTTGTTGCGTTACAACAATTATTCATGAATTTCGGGGATATTTTCTTACCTGTTAAAGGCCAAGTGAAGAGGTTTTTCTCAAAGGAACGAGATTTGGAATATCCTCATACGGAGGTGACGTTTGAGAAGGGAAATAAATCAACAAAACTAGACGCTATATTTAACCATTTTGTTAAAAATAAGAACCGGGAAAAGATTCAGAACATGTGGCAATAGATTCAAAACACGTGACAATATTCATTTTTCCTAGTCGGAATCCTTTCTCTTACGTCACTTTCCTATGTTGCCGGAAATAAGAACATCTCAAATGGCTACGAGATTTGGATTTTTCCTCCGTAAAACACACACATTTTGGTTCAATATTTGAACTTATTACTTAAAATGTATCTTTAATATTATTATCTTGTATAAATTATTTTGATTAACATTCAGATGGTGAATACACTATTTACTATCAAAATGAAATGTTAACTCAATTTTGATAAAAAGCTCTTCACTTGGTCTTTAAACAAAATTTAATGAAAAAATATGTCACAGTTAATTAGAAGTTATTTTAATATTTAAAACAAAACTCAGGTAAAAAAATAAATTTAAAGTTGAAAAAAATAAGTGTAGTGTAGACGTCTTACTGACCCTTACAAGGCGTAAAATACACAAGACTTTATATAATTTATGTATCAATTTTTACCGAAATGTTCTCATTAAACAATACAGGATGTTACTTTTATAATATTTTACAAGCAATATATAGTACTTATTTAATAAAACCTATACAACAGACAGCAATGAATATATAATTAGAAATAATTAAAATCGATAAATCGATAGTTTACACTCCTATGACACATTTTTTACTGTGGCTCGAAATAGCCTAAAGTGCCAAAGCGACTCATTTCATCGTGTAGAGTTCCATTTGTATTGTTTATTCTAGTTTATATTAAAAATAATTCTAGTTCTGAATTCCACAAAAATGTTAAATAGTGTAGTGAAATATTATTTATACATAAATAGTAGAGTAAGGAATAAATAATACCACAGGAAAATTGATTTCATTAAAAAGAATAGATAACCATAAAATTACTGAAAAGTTAGAAATTCATGAGTTACTGCCCTTTGACCATTTGTTTTAGTACTTCATTATTTGTATAATTAAAATTTGTTCTTACTTTCTTTAAAAGGAAAATAGTATTATTTTTGTGAATTGCCATTTCTACGTTTCCTAATTTCAAGAACAGAAGTTAGTCTTTGTTTAATGTTGTCTTGTGTGTAGACTAATTCATCGCGTGTGTTCATGTTGATTGGAACATTATCAAGATCTTATCTTATCTTTCTTATTGTATACCGTCGCTCCTTCTATAAAGAAGATTTTTGCGTCCTACGCTCATCCGTGGTCCGAGTCTAGTCCTGCATCTTTATTAATGATTTAAATGATGTTAAGTTACTGGTTTTCGTGGTTTGTTCAGACAACCCAATATATGCCCAAATGCCGCTCGGGAAGAAAGAGTGCTTATATGCATTTGTTCTCGCATAAGGGATAAAGACAGTGTTTTTTTTTTGTCCTTATGTTTATCTGAGCATTGCAACAGGATGTTATTGTGTATTATTTCTAAATTAGAGTTTAATGCCTTATGAATTATGAGGCTTATAATCATGTTTTCATGCACAATATATAATGGTCTATATATAATAAAATATTATAAGTAAAAAAGGACTATTGATTTAAGTAATTTTGACTCCTGTAAGAAACATCCTGTATGGGATTATAATGTTTGAATGTGCCCAATTAGCTGGAAGCACGGTATAAAAAATAATTCTGAAACTTAAATCGGCCAATTCAAAGAAGAACTCGAAATAAGACTCTTATAATTTCGGTCTCTGACTGTATTTAACTGTATTTAATTTACAAAATATTTAAAGTTAACTGCAATTCATTTCATTGATGTTTTTCTGTTTAGATAATAATTATAAATAAATTAGCAATAACGTTTTGTAACGAAAATTATTTTAATAAATTGGATTTTTTTCCCAATCAAGTGTTAGCTGTTTCATATTTGTTTTTAAATAAATGTAATAAAATTAATCTTTGACTATTGTCTGAAAGTTACCTTTTGCTAAAGTAAATCAAGTTCCTTAATAAATATTAGTCTTCAGTTTTTGCACAGTATTGAATAGATTCTGCAAGTGATAATAATAACAACTTTAAAAATAAACTGTTATTAGAGTAATTTTAAAATTATATACACAAATAATTACAAAGCAAGCCACACTTTAGAAATATATTTTTTCTCAGAAGGTTGAACAGATAAATCACAAGGTTGTTAAGTATACTAAAGCTGGTACGGTGGCTGAACGGCTGGTGTACCAAAATTCCAAAGTTAGAATTAGATTTCATTTGATGGCTAAGGTTTGTTCCCGGTTCTAAAGGGCGTCCCTTAACGTAACCAGCTTTATCGGGTATTGACATTGTTAGGAAAAGTATAAGTGGACGTCACTGTGTTAGCCGTATCATATATATTCATATACTATGAATCGAAATGCTCCGACCGTGACACGTGTATCATAAATATCTCTTAGGAGTAATAGTATGTTCACCTTTTTAGATCTTTATTAGTTATTTTGTAGCACTACATTTTGTTTCATTACAATAATAATGGTTATTTATATAGCGCTTCCATCCATGCTATTTTAGCAGGCTCAGTGCGCTCTAGAGGAATCAAATGGCGGCAAGGGAAAGAACCCGCGACATGTCGGTTGACAGTCCGGTGAACTAACCGCAGGACCAGCCGGCCTCACTTACTATCTAAAGAAATATTTCGATAAAATAGATTTTCTGGCTAAAGGGAAGTTGAAATTATTGCTTCATAGAAAAGGAACAAAGAATGGCCTCCATTCGTCTTAAAATGTTACGCATCTCTTATGTTAGTATTTAGATTACAGCGAGCAAAAAGTTTTATGAGCGAAATAATCCATGTTTACAACAGTAGACCTAACCTTAGTGATATGAAAGCTGACGCTTGTTTCGAATCACACAAATAGTTGACGTTTCGGCGCCGCCGTTATGGCGCGACCGTTTTGGCGCCGTTCGTTTAGGCACTGGACGCTTTGCGCGCTGGGATTTTAAAAAAATACACATCAATCTATAAACGCAATGTAATAACTTCAATTGAGGAAAACAATTTATCTTTCTAAAAAAAAGAATAACTTTCAGCTGTTGTAGTCAGGTTTGCAAAAATAATGCCTACACAACACTGGTCTACATGCTAGGCCTTTGAAATGTACGGGTGTCTAAAATGGTAACGTAACAGTCTAGAGTCGAGGGTTGGACACATAAAGACCATTGAAAGCCACATAACTAATTACTAGTAGTATTCGTCCGTCGTGATCGACGATGACCATTTGTGTCGTCCTAGGAAGTTGATGTGTGGCTGTACGATGGGGTCTCATGAGGCTAATGAGGCCTATCTTTGCCCGGAAGGTACGTTGGCAAACTGTACAGGAGAAGGTCGGAACGTCAACAGTGAGCTATAGGGCACGGTCTTTCCTGGCTTGCCTCTGGACTCAGCTGCTCTCTGTTTGTGCTTTTCGCAAAGTGCTGCTCCGTTATGGACTGCTGAGCGCCATGAGGTTTCCACCTCACAGGAGTCGTCTTTAATGCAAAACGCTTTAAGTGATGCCTTGAGGGTGTCTTTGTAGTTAAACTAGTTAGCGGGTTCTAGCATGGATTTAAGTGATGCCTTGAGGGTGTCTTTGTAGAGGTTTTTGGGACCTCCGCAAGCTCGCTGACCGTTTTTTAGCTCGCCATAGAAGAGCCTCTTTGGAAGAAGGCAGTCTGGCATGCGTATAACATGCCCTGTCTAACGAATCTGAGACTGCATCAGACTTGTGTGGATGCTTGGGAGTCCTGGCTGGGCAAGTACCTAAAAGTCTGGAATTTGTCCTGCCATTTGATATTTAGGATTTTTCTTAGGCTTTTTGTGTGGAATTGATTCAGGAGCCTAGAATGTCGTTGGTAAACAGTCTCACATAACGACTTGTATATGTTTTTAGAAGGTCACACCATAATAAAGTCACTTGCCATTAAATGCACACATTCACTTTGTTATTGAACCTAATGGGCCGTATTGCTGCTGAGAGTTAACACCCTTACCCATTTTACAATTACGGTATATAAGATTGACTTGTATAAGGGGCAAGGGTGTTAACTCTGAGCAGCAATACGGCCCATCAATATTACATGTTTTAAGCGTGATGCAAAATGCACATATTAAAAGGATATATATCATTACAAGTAGAAAAGTACAAATTAATTATTTCACTATTCAAATTAAGAGAAAACAAAATGTCAATTGGAGCCGCACGCTGCTAACGAAATGCCGCATGTGCCTATCAGAGTGTATTTTGAACATCACTGAACCATACAAAAGCGCGACTAGAATCTTTAAGTTTACTCGGATTCCAAGGAATAAAGATATTTAGCCTACTTGCAAAAGTGCTTAGCCACTTGCTTTCTTTAGGACATGTTTTTATTTATATGCTGATATTTAACTTCGAAAAGTACCCATTAACGAATAATGTAATAGTACGAGTTCATCAAAAGATGCAAAATTGTGAAGTAAAAAGACGATTTCTGTAAAAAACAGTTTTAGTTTTTTTAACACCTTTGCAAACTCGACTCATTCTTGTGCAAAATCCAGAGAGAGAAACTAGACTATGGAATATTTATCAGTTGATGTCATAATTTGACGAACAAAATAACTCTTACCTTAATTAATATAAATACATATAATATATGTATGCATATATAATAAATATATTATTTACCTATATATATTGCATTAAAAGAGATGTTACAATATGAATTTTCCAATGATACCACGTAAATAGGATGTTGACCAAAAAAAAAATATTTCGCGTTACACGATTACAACATCTGCTGATGTTTTGCCTATGATTGGACATTCTATCCAAAGCGTGCAGTAGACGTTCACATATATTCTATCCCACAGTGACGACACTCGGAAACTCAAGTCGGCCTTTCTAACAAACATGCATTAAAAGTTGCACAAATTCTTGAACATATGTTTTTATGAATATGAATATATGTTGTTGTTTTTTTGTAGCGGCGTAACGAATATTGCGAAGTGGTGTGGGGAAGGGTTAAACAATTGCAAGATGGGGGAGGGAGGATAGTATAAAGTGCGTGTCAGTAATAGCGCAAGTTGGGGTAGAATAATGCATTTTAGGAGGCAAGAGGCAACTAGTTCTGAACTGTTTCACTATTTTACTCTAAACTATAGAAACACTAAAATAGTATCGAATCATCAACGGTTAGATTGTTTAAATATTTCAAGGTTTTACATTCTCATGCGGTGAAAAAATAAGTTATGAGACCTTATGAATAATTAATTCCAAGTATTAGGTTTAACAAAACACAGCAGAGACACACTGTAGACGTTCGTCAAAACTGAGACTCTTCAATTCAATAAATGACTTCAGAGAAAGGTCATATCTGAATATAGACATTTATAAAATGGCCAAAAATAAATATTGAAATAATAACATAGAATATATAAAAAGCATTTCTTTCAATGCTTTATACAAAACGAACACATTCTATGCATAGCTTTATATGACTACCCTATATACAGTGCTGAGGTCCGGGGTAGGATGAATTTAGCGCCGAAATCGCTCGTGAGTGCATTAAATATTGTTTGGATGGGGGAGCGCAAATAAGTGTTTCTCCTCCGCGGATGTTGTGACCGTCACATTTCCTTACTGACCGCAGTCCTGACTATAACTATAACTATATATTAAAGCCAAACTATTTAAATTTCTTAATTTTAGTTCAAAACTCACCACTTAGAAAAACAAGTTTAGGGGGGGAGGTGTTATAAAAGAAGTTTGGGGAAAAGGGGGACTGTGTCACGATTCTGGATTAAACCGTGACTCGTAGCACTCATAGATAGACTATAGCATAGATAGCAGTGTATAACTAGAACCTTAGATTAGCTTAAGTTTAGCTAGAATAGAGAGAAGGTTAGTCTGACGTCACTATCTTCTCCCTCCCTTACGCAATTACATCTCCCCATCACTCTTTCTCACCTGTTTCTCTACCCTTCACTATACTCTTGTACTACGCCCAAATTCAGAGTCTACTGACTAATACGATTCAACTTGGTACTACATCTTGGTTGAATGGGTACGAATGTGTTAGTTAGAATGTATATATATTTTATCCTATGCTATATTAATGTATTCATATCATGTCTTAATGTATTTATATCTTGTGCTATTTTAACGCATGTGAGCGAGTCATTATTCGATCCCTCACTCGCCCCCTCCTCTTCGCGTCCCCGCCACCCCCATCCCCTTTTATATCCCCTCAGCTTAGCGGCACGTTATGCAATTGCTTTGAGACGGTCGTTCCCTGAACGCTGACCAGAGAACCCAGTTCGCACACATATAACAAATTCTCGCCCGAACCCCCCCCAGCCACTTGAGTTAACTACTTAAAATTCTACCAAAGGAAGATAAATTCCCCCACTCAGCAGGACGTCTGTATAAATTGTCTTTCATCTAGACCTCTCTCCCCCCCCCCTTTTCCGCCCTCGCAACCCCGACCCCCAATCCATTTCTGGCTCCAATAAGCTTTTCTTATGCAAATGTATATTCAATCTAGCCAATGAGAATAGGATGTAATTAAATGTAAGCCAACCAAATTAACATTGGGTCAGGTGACTAGTGTCCACGAAAAAGCCCGCCCAACTAAACTAAAGCAGATCTCTCCCAGCTCCCGAGCTAGATACATCGTTTTGGTCTAGCTCCCAAATTGTTACTCGGACTTGCAGATACTTAGCCAGTAATCGTAATTCCCTCATTATAGTTACGTAGCCTAACCTTGGATTCCGTAACAACACAGTATATTGAGTGTTAGACGTTCCTGTGCATATATCTCAAGCATTGTATCTCCCCTGCATGTTAGTATATGTATTTCATCATTGGATATTGGATTTGAATCATAAATAAACACCTGAAACGTAACCAGAGACTTGCTTGCCTAACTTAGAACTGTCTGTCTGTGTGTGTTCAATAACATCTAAGCGAGCCAGTAGAGAACAAATAAATATTCCAGGTCAACCACAGCATCGGCACCTCATACCTCTAAGACAACCAGCCATTATTACCCCCTCTCAATTGCCACATCGTGACAAAGTGGGACCTCGTATCCGGGATTATCTGAACTTCAAGCCGTTCAGCGCACTGTCAACAGCAACAACCCGAGGACTACGCCGATTCTGAAACCGACCCTGGATGGGGGCTCATCTCTCTACAACACAAAGACTCTAAGCCAGCAACCAGACCCGTCATCCCAACGCCAGCAACCAGATCCATCAACCCATCAAACCAGGCTCGCCACCTTACGCAGCCCACGCCACCCCAGTCTACGCTCACGCCACCCCAGCCTACGCCTACGACACCCCAGCATACGCTTACGCCACCCCAGCCTACGCCTACGTCACCCCAGCCTACGCACCCCAGATACGCCAACCTAAGCCACTCCGAGCAATCTACGCCACCCCAGCCAGCTCACCCCATTAAGCCAGGCTCGCCACACTACGCCAGCCTACGTCACCCCAGACACACCAGCAACCAAATTGCCACCCCATTACGTCAGATTTGCCGCCCCAACCGCCAGGTCGCCACCCTCTGGCCCCGCATCAACGTACCGGCACCCGAGACGTCAGCAGAGAGACCCACCGCCGCCGCATCAACCTGCCCGACAACTAGAGACCGCCGAGAACCCGACAACTGCCCTGTCAACCTCCCCGTAGGAACCCGCCGTAGTTCCCGGTATCCAAACCCGGGAAAATAGACACTAACATTAAACGCTAATCCAGTCCCGGCACGGGGAAAGAGAATTCCTAACCAGCCCGAAGTTATCTGCACCAACAGCGCCGAGCGCCATATAAACGATAACTTTATGATTGGATATACGTGTGTTAGTGTATGTGTGTAAAATTCTGGAATTGCTGTCCGGTGAGTACCATTTTGAGTTGTATTACGTTAGCTAAACTCTGAACCCCGACACCCCTCCTATATTTTGCTTTCCTATCTCGCTATATCTCTGTCCGCCTCTAGTATCTTAATCTCGCCTCACTCTGTTACTATGGCGGAAGGTGTACTATTGCGTAAGCAGTTGAGAGAAGAGGCTATAGCTATAGGCTACATTGACTCAGACATCACTAAATACGTAGTAGAGCAGGTAGCGGCCCATGAGGCCAAGACAGAGAGACTTAGATTAGAACAGGTAGCTAGAGAGGAGAGAGCAGAACAGGTAGCTAGAGAGGAGAGAGCAGAACAATTAGAAAGAGAAGATAGGCTTAGAGCAGAACAGTTAGCTAGGGAAGAGAGGGTTAGAGAAGAAAATAGGTTAGACGAGGAAGCACGCAGGGCACACGAATTCAGGTTAGCTGAATTAGCAGCAAGTGTTAGGGCCCCCGATAACAACGACAACCCAAACTCCCCCTCATCATTTAGTTCAGCCACCCCCAACCATCCCCTCCCCAGACATGCTTCTCTATGGACCGACGTTCACGACCCCCGACTGGAACAGTTCGACATTTACCTCCGACGGTTTAGCGACTGTATGGAGTTAAATGAGGTCCCCCCAGAATTACATTGTAGGATCCTCGTCTCCACTCTAAGGGGAGAGGATTATGACGCCTATTGTAAACTGGCCCCAGAAGACAGGGAGTCGTGCGTGGCACTGAAAAACGCGCTGCTAAATCGCCACCAGTTACACTCATCCCACTACCAGAAGAAGTTTCGGTCGTCCACGCTACGACCGGGGGAAAACTATACACAATTCGCGGAGCGAATACAATCTTACCTACTCAAGTGGGTTGAGTTAGGCAATATTGAACAGTCATTCGACGGTATGGTCACCCTCGTAATGACTGAGCAAATAGAGTCACAGATGACACCTAAGCTGAGGGCCTTCCTTATTCAACAAGGAATCACCGGTTTAAACCCCTCCCTGCAGGGCGCAGATAGGTTTCTGCAGTCCAACCTAGTAGAATCGTCCCACCCCCGGGAGAAATCTCTCTCACATCCCGCTTCCCGACAGGAAAATGGGAGGTCGTCACGGCCACCGGGCCATCTGTCCCGCCCGGGTCACCCACAGTCACCCTGGAATAACTGGGACAACCACCGCACCAACCCTCCCCCTCAATCAACCGCTCCCCAGCCGCACACGCCCCACCACGGGCGACCTCGTCCTCACAACGCACATAGAGACCACCGCCACACTAGGCCCACCCCTCAGTTAGCCCACGACAGAAACAGACGCGACCCCACCCCTTATCTTGCCGCCGGTGCATTTTACACCACGACGGACCCCGTAGACCCAGCGCAAGATCCCACTAACGGACTTGCAACGCACGAGTTAGAAACGCCCAGCTACCCGAGCTACTTAGCTCCCGAACAGGAAACCGCCGATCAGGGGCGTGACCAGTACTCAAGCAGTGACTACGATCGAGTCCACCACGTGTTCTCTATTTCCTCGGCAGACAAACATAACCAATTCCCTCGCAGCTACGTTGACGAGATAGTCAGAATCAACGGCCGACTCGCCTCGTGCACGTATGATTCCGGTCTTAGCTTTGAGGCCCTAACAACGCAATCAAAAATCGACCCCCGCGACTACACAGGACGCTATGTGCGACTCCAAGGTCCATCTCATAACTCTCCTATTCAGAAGGTACCGACCGCACTCGTAAACCTCAGCTCAGCACTTTTTACAGGCCCCATTGAGGCCGCCGTAATAGAAGGCCTACAAGTAGACATCCTACTCGGAAGACCGATTGTAGGTAAACAAACGCATTGCCTGCCTACACCCGCAACCTACGGATCGCCCCGCCCCACCCCCAACCAGACACCTCTCCCCCACCCCATGTCCATTAAAGATAAGCTCCGTCATGCAAGGCTGCCCACGACGAGGCTCGAACTAAGGCAAACACTGGGCGAATTTAGCAGCTATCAGAATACCCTTATACCAAACTTCCGTAAAATTACCCGTCCGTTATTTAGATTGCTAAACGCACCCACATCGTTCCCATTATCTTGGGACAAACTCGCCACTGATGCTTTCGAGACATTGCAACAGTGCCTAGGCCAAAACCCCTTTCGACACACGCGGCAGAGCGGACACTAACTAGTGCCCCTACACACTTCGTGGCCCAGCATACTCAGTAATACGGCCCCACGCGCGCACACTGTTAATGAGTGTGTAGTTACTCCCCTTTTCCCAGGCCTCAGACTCAGTAAATTAGGTATGAATCCACTTTCTGAGTAGATTCCCAAGCTACCCGGGTGAGTTGTCACGATTCTGGATTAAACCGTGACTCGTAGCACTCATAGATAGACTATAGCATAGATAGCAGTGTATAACTAGAACCTTAGATTAGCTTAAGTTTAGCTAGAATAGAGAGAAGGTTAGTCTGACGTCACTATCTTCTCCCTCCCTTACGCAATTACATCTCCCCATCACTCTTTCTCACCTGTTTCTCTACCCTTCACTATACTCTTGTACTACGCCCAAATTCAGAGTCTACTGACTAATACGATTCAACTTGGTACTACATCTTGGTTGAATGGGTACGAATGTGTTAGTTAGAATGTATATATATTTTATCCTATGCTATATTAATGTATTCATATCATGTCTTAATGTATTTATATCTTGTGCTATTTTAACGCATGTGAGCGAGTCATTATTCGATCCCTCACTCGCCCCCTCCTCTTCGCGTCCCCGCCACCCCCATCCCCTTTTATATCCCCTCAGCTTAGCGGCACGTTATGCAATTGCTTTGAGACGGTCGTTCCCTGAACGCTGACCAGAGAACCCAGTTCGCACACATATAACAAATTCTCGCCCGAACCCCCCCCAGCCACTTGAGTTAACTACTTAAAATTCTACCAAAGGAAGATAAATTCCCCCACTCAGCAGGACGTCTGTATAAATTGTCTTTCATCTAGACCTCTCTCCCCCCCCCTTTTCCGCCCTCGCAACCCCGACCCCCAATCCATTTTTGGCTCCAATAAGCTTTTCTTATGCAAATGTATATTCAATCTAGCCAATGAGAATAGGATGTAATTAAATGTAAGCCAACCAAATTAACATTGGGTCAGGTGACTAGTGTCCACGAAAAAGCCCGCCCAACTAAACTAAAGCAGATCTCTCCCAGCTCCCGAGCTAGATACATCGTTTTGGTCTAGCTCCCAAATTGTTACTCGGACTTGCAGATACTTAGCCAGTAATCGTAATTCCCTCATTATAGTTACGTAGCCTAACCTTGGATTCCGTAACAACACAGTATATTGAGTGTTAGACGTTCCTGTGCATATATCTCAAGCATTGTATCTCCCCTGCATGTTAGTATATGTATTTCATCATTGGATATTGGATTTGAATCATAAATAAACACCTGAAACGTAACCAGAGACTTGCTTGCCTAACTTAGAACTGTCTGTCTGTGTGTGTTCAATAACATCTAAGCGAGCCAGTAGAGAACAAATAAATATTCCAGGTCAACCACAGCATCGGCACCTCATACCTCTAAGACAACCAGCCATTATTACCCCCCTCTCAATTGCCACATCGTGACAGACTGGATTACTAGAATATTTTTTTTTAAATATTATTTTCGTGTGAATTTGAATTCACATCACATTCTTAGGCCCTAGTTGTTTGTTAAATCCAAATGAATGTTTGAATATTGGATTAAATATGTCTTGTCTCTTCTGTTCAAATATGACAGCCTTTTTTTCTTACTTACTGAACATATAAGATATATTTTGACTTCGCACAACACTTGTCGATTAATTAAAAAAAATGTCTTATGTTTGCTATTAACATATATTGGGCTTTATATATTTCACTAGTTAAAAATGTATAAAGTTTGTAATATACCCTTGTATGTATTTATACAAATATATTGTCGTAAATTAGAATCTCCTACGTAGAAAACATGACTAATGAGTATGTCTGGGAAAGAATATCCTCAATTGCGGACCCTCGAGAAACTATTATGGCAACAATAAAGCGGCGCCAGCTGACCTGGTTCCGTCATATGTTGCGGCATAATAACTTGCGGAAAACAATCGTCCAAGGCAACGTAGAAGGTAGATGTCGGAGAGGCCATCAGCGGAAATGATGGCTCGACAATATAAAAGATTGGACAAAGCTGCAATTGACTGAAATATTGACAGCCTCTCAAGGTAGGCACAGATGGAGAGAGAAAACTGCTGACGTGTCCATTAGCTTCCCCCAAATAACCATAACGGCCAAGGGTCTGATGAAGCTGATTGTTGAAAAGCCTCCTCTATTGGAAAAAAATGTTAACAACATCGTTCCGACTAACGATCAAAACAATCAATATTTAGCAACATCTGTGTTCAATAAACTAATAACAACATGATATTTTCAATTACGTTTTTACCATCCCCTCCCCAACCCCTTTACTCTTCAACAACTCCATACTACACCCTGAATCACTAGAGCAACACAAGATATGCCTAGCAATTACACCTCCCTCTCCCCATCCCCCAATACTGCGATGGGAATTTGTGTCTATTTAAGTATAGCTGAAATAAATACAGTCTTCAAACCACTCTGCTCTTTTAAGTTGAAAGTAGTTGTTAAGGGTATGTTAGATTCAAGAAAATAGATTAGTTTTATTTTTCATAAATTGTGTAAATAAACATTATGACGGCAAACAAAAAACAAAATTGTTACAACATTGTTTTAAATATCATTGACTTTATTATTGCGGCATAATATTTCATACCAAAAGTGAAAAACAAATTTCGAAAGAAATCAACATATATGTAAAAACAAAAAATTCAATTGGTAATAATATCTCGAAAGTTGAGATATAATTTTACGAGTGATAATATATTGGCTATAAAATATTTTTCACATTGAAACTATTTTTATCATTTTAAATCCTGATATTTTTCTCTTTGAGTATAGTTAAACACATGTTTATTTTTTATTTTTCGACAGAATAAAAGAATTCCATCATGAACAAACTCGGTCTGATTGTCATTTGTATGAGCATCCTTGTGCTTCAGTTTTCTCACAGTCATGGTACAAAAATCGCATTGTCTTTTTTCAATAGATACATTAGCTAAAGTATTAAAAAAACATATTCCAAACAATTTCATTATAATTTTATATTCTTAGATTAAAGAAAAGTTTTCAAACATACACGTTATGTTCCAAACCCTTCTTGGATATATTTGTGAATATCTATTTACTTATTCGAGGCTTTCCTTTTAGATCTAAACTTCGGCCAGTCTATATTTTGACTGAGTGACCGATTTCTAGCGTTAGTTTTTTTTTCCTTTGAGTCTTGACAATATTCTCTAGTTTTTATTTCTTCAGCACTGATATAACGAGCTGGTTGTAATTTTTTATTTATTTCGTTACAGAGGTGGATCTTGCCGTAAGCAATGAAAAGAGGTATAATGATATTTATATTGTTGTAGGCTGTATTAGACAGTTTTAATAATCTGATTATATAAAATAGAATTAAATTACTTCAAAATATTTAGCCTACCTATACCTTTTTTTCCCATTGTAAACTCATACGATGGATGTTAAAGTAATAGAGACCTGCACTTAGAGATTCAAATATCCTATAATGAAAACTAATAAAGTAATTTTTATAATGAAAACTAATAAAGTAATTTTTATAACCAAATCATTAGGTGTATTAATTTTAGTTTTATACTAGTTTTATAATACTTTTTTTTGTTAGGCTTATGAAAAGTTATACCTATACATTGAGGATGAACTAACCATACTAGATCACTCGCTTTGTGAAAGTTGTTTTTAGTTCAAATAATGTAAAAACTAAAAATAATAATAAAGGCATAAGGAAAATATTTTTATCCTTATGTTTATTTGAGCATTGTAACAGGTTGTTATTGGGTTGTATTTCTAAATTAGAGTTTAATGCCTTATGTATTATTACTACTTTACTCTTTGCCCTTCCGTCCTCTAGTGTTTCTAGGTTTAGTGATTTGACTATTGGTGTTACCCTTGTATATTGCACTGAGCTATATATATATATATATATATATATATATATATACACATGAGGGTTCTCAATCACTTTAAATAAAGAAATAAAAATGTTAGGAAAATGCAGACTTGGCCCGGACATATATAAAATTAAATATGTACTTTTGATTTTAAACACTTTCCGGAAATGCGTCCAGGAAACTGAGCTCAACAAAATGGTTGTTGCTCCTTCTCGGTTGAATGCCAAAAATATAAATATTGTATGAGTAAGTATTGTATTATATACAGTTATACATGAATTTTAGTTAGTTCATCACTCGGATTATACTCATGCACGTAATAAAGTCCATAAAAGCGTAACAATAATATAGTCGGTTTCAGCTCACTAATGTCGTGGCCTTTTAATTTAATTGTATGTATGTCAGTGTCGAATCGGCCATCTTACTACGGTAAAACTTATCTATAAATAAGAGTCTGCATTTCCCAACAAATTGAAGTGATTGGGCTCTCAATGTATATATATAACAGGTGTATATTTTATTGATCACTAGAGCTTACTGTGCTGGAATGTTATCATTCTGTTCAGCTAAACCTTGCTGAGGGAAACTAAAGTGCTCGACGTAAATATTGGAATTATAATTTATATCGTTATCTCTCTATATTATATATATATATATATATATATATATATATATATATATATATATATTCGCATCTCTCTCTCTCTCTCTCTCTCTCTCTCTCTCTTTCTCGCTCTCTCTCCACTAATAAATACAAAGTATTAATTAATAAAAAATATGGTGCAGACAGGTGCCTGCATTAAACGAAACCCGTAAGGGGACGCGGAAAGGCATAAGCAGCGAAATCTAAATACAATTAATTTGAACATATAAAGTTGCGGAAAGGCAGAGGTTGGGGGGGGGGGGGCTTTTCAAAGAGTTGCATCTCATGTCGAATATCCACTGCACTGTCCAGTTGTAATTAAAATTCCTTCTTGATGTATTATCGAATATCATTGATGATTTAAATCTAACCTACTTTTAACAAGTTGTTATACATTTCGCGATGGGACGGTGGCCGTGCTAATGCCCACTCGGCTGGAGTACTGAAGGTCCTGGGTTCGAATCCTGGTGCAGGCTAGAATTCTTTCCCGTGTCTGGAGGGTGTCCCTGGGTCTACCTAGCTCTGATGGGTACCTGACCTTGGTTGGGGTAGAGTAAAGGCGGATGTGTATTGTGCTGGTAACACAATCACCTAGAATGACGGGGCCACAGAAACTGGTGAACGCTGCTTACCTATGGATCAATTGGCCCCGACGGGGCACTTTACTTATATATTTCGCAAATAAACAACAGGCCAACCTTAATGACACAGTCTAATATAAACACCTTAAGTATGAAGTTCAAATATATTACACAATTTAAATAGTCAAAACAGTTAGACACGAACAAAACACGCGTTTTATGTTCAAATATTCATCATCATATTTATTATGTACCTTTAAAAAACAAAAACAAATTTCTATTGATCTAAATCTAGATATTAATAATTTTAAATTATTTATTTACTCGCATAACCATACAAATGAAAGTTGCAATTTCAGCACTGTTTGTTTACAGGGACTTTAGATTTGTATGTTATGTTATACCATAGACTATAATACACTTGGACCGCTTGCTTTAGTTTTTTTCTGCTCTGATCTTCTTGTTTTGTAATTTCCGATTCTAAATAAAGTGATTTCTATACAAGTTCCGTTTTATTAAATCGTTTTTTTTTCGACTTTAAATGAATAATTGTAGACCTATTCGTATTATCATTGACAATAATAAGATGGACCGCTTGCTCTATTTTTAGAGCTTATGTTTTTTTTCCGTGCGCATACAACACTGATCTATAAATGTTTCCCCTGTTTGCAACTTTCGATTTACATTTTTCATTGAGATAATCATAGCGATTAATTAATTAAAACGGAACTTGTATAGCATCTACTTTATTTAGAATCGGGAATTCCGAACATTAGTGTTTCGAGTCATCATATAGCAGAAATACTAAAGCAAGCGGTCCATGTGTATTATAGTCTATGGTTATACGATATTTTATTTTTTGTTTTGTTATATTGATATTTTGTATTCTTTTTAATCCAAACCAGTGCATTTATTCGACGTGTGTGTATAAAATTATGATGTGGACAGACAACAAAAGTAATCATCTGCAGAAAACCTACATTTTATACAATTAAAAAAAAATGTTAATAAAGACATTTTGGTAACCTTCTATTTTTAGTTATAATAGCTTATATATATGTATTAATATTATATTATTGAAAGGAAAGAAAACAATACAAATACTGATAATTTTAAATAGAGCTTAGTTGTAGAAAAAAAAAAGATTATTTTATCTCATTCGGAGTTTTATTGAAAACATGCATATGTTTATACACAATCAATATTGCCATAGCTGAATGCTACCTACAACCCACTTAGATTTACCAAAGACTATAATAAGATGGACCGCTTGCTCTTTTTTTTAGAGCTTAGCTGTTCTTTTCCGTGCACATCACATAACGCTGTCTTAAATTACTTCTGCGCTCCTACGTTTGCCTAAAGGTTTCCGCTGTAAACAACTTTCGATTTTAATTTTTATTTTTCATTGAGAAAATCATAGCGATGAAATAAAACGGAAGTGTAAAATGAAAAAGAAATCGGGAACTCCGAAAAGAAGTCATCTGAGTTATCAAAAAGCAGAAATATTAAAGCAAGCGGTCCATCTTATTATAGTCTTTGTATTTGTATAAACATACATTTATATTATGGTTAAAATAAAAAATAGACATATTCTGTCAAATATCTATTAGAATAATAATGTTTTTGATTAAAAGGAATAATTAGTAGAACCTCAAGAGAAATACGATTTTGTTTTGTTTTTAATACATTCCGTTTCTGCCGTGTCTAAATCATATTTATGTAGCTGACTTTAGTTGGGGAAAAGTAAAGGCGGCGGGGCATTGTGCTGGTCACACAATCCCCTTGTATGCCGACGGGATATTTTACTTTTTTTTTGTTGCATTCAATGACTGTAGAAAGTGACAATATGTATTGATTTAGGTTAAAAATGTTTTTCTGTCTCGTTTGTTGTATTTAGCATGCATCACAGTTTCCTTCAGCACATGTTTCAACATGCTGGTGTTTATAACAAGATCACACTTTATTTAATGCCAATAGCACCTACAGATTTAATTAAGAGCCACTTAATTTTAATGGTATATTTGCCAGCAGTATAGTCTTGATAAAAGTCATATGATTGTAATGGTTATAACACCAATAATAATACCAGGACATCATTCATGGATAAGTCGAAATAACTGCAGTATGGTATTAACACCTAAAGTATCAACCGAACTAATGGAAATAACACCTAAAAATCAAAAGGACTACATTAATAAAATGGTACTAAATATTGGCCAAATTCACTTCAAAGTGATAGTCCTTGCAGTAAATCTACTACGCCGTGCACCCATACAATCTTAGTTTTCTGTTCTTGATGCGGGCCGAAGACGTAGTTAATTTGTTTACAACTATTTCATTTGTTATGTAGTCCGTATACGAGTCCCTATGTAGTCCGTATACGAGATGTTCAGGATCTTGCAAAAGCATCACATTTCAAGCCCCCCCCCCACCACCACCACCCCCATCCGATCATTCTCTGGAGATTAGCTTTGAGCGTCTAGGTTTGGCATCCATGAAAACCGAAATCGCCAGAGTGGGCATTAGACGGATCTTTGAACTATGAAACTATGGAAGACTTTCTTGATTTTCTAGATACTTCTTAGCTTGTGTAGTCCCGCGGTTGTCTGAGATAATCGGACATGAATTTCTGGCTTTGAACCTTCGTCTAATATTACGGTTCTTAGATTTTTACAGTTTGGAATCCTTTATTTGCCTTGACCTTTGTCTATTCTGTTTTTATTTCCATACAATAACACAGTTATTCCTCTAAAGTGGGTATATTTGTTTACATTAAAAAATGAAATTCGAAAAAAAAATAGCATTGAGCCTATGATATATTTCAAAGGCTGCAATCAATTAATAACAACATTAAAAACATATTTATTCCTCCGAATTCAGGTATAGAGTATATTGCATTATAAAAAAATGCATTTGGAGTCTGGCTTTTGATTTTAATAAATAGTTTAATTTAAAGTTATACATTATAAACACATTGATAATGTTTATAACATTGCATTGAACTAAAAATAGCTTCGGCAATTTCCGTCACTCACGAGAATTAAAAAAAGACTATATTTTTTTACTGTGTGTTTCATTCTTATACTAGATATTATAATATCTAAACCGCTATTTTTCTTCGGCTCCAGATATGGCTTATGTCAAAATTAAACATTGTACATAATAGTTGCAACTCATCTGAGCATACAGTTTCTGATATCGATACTCAATAATATCATTTTTAAAACTGTATTTTTAATTATCCTATAGTATAATTTATCAGAGCACAGGTTAGAAAGAATAGGTCGACAAAGGTAAAAATAATTTAAAGATATTCTACCATGGGATGACCGATACTCAATAGACAAGCAGAGTCACAGAGATGCGAAGGAATCAAACATTTAAAAAGTTGTACTGTTAAGTGTCTAAATGTCTAGACTAGTCTAGAGAAGGGTTCGGCAACCTACGTTACGCTTACAAGACTTGGAAAGCAAAGCGACTTTCAATACCATGAGGAAGACCCACAAAAAAAGCAATGTTTCTCTATGTAACCAAAATAAATTTAATGCCAGAGCAGTAAAACTTTTAATTTTTTTAATCAAAAGTTTGCCAACTCCTGGTGTTGACCATGTATGTGCGCGTTTTTAAGGTCAAGGAGAGCCGCATTCTGGTATTTCAGAAAGTAAAAGGAGCTACACTTTGCTAAATAATATTAAATACACATTTTCAGTGTTTAGAATAGTAAATAAAGTATCCTACACATATATTAAGATATTATTACGAACCCAAAAAAATTATTTAAAATTAAAATATTATTACAAAAGTAATAAAGAAAATGTAGATTAAAACAAAAGTTCAATGGAAATGACGAAGAGCTGAATTAGTGTATCCATGTTTTAAAGAATCTATGATAAAAACTGTTATAGATTAAGATAACTATATAGTATGATGAATGCACGGAAAATGGTCTAAGGAAAGTAACTCATGTAATCAAAATTTATATTAAGAATATTAAGAGTTATATCCGCTGACTGAAAGACAAAAGGTTGATTCGTGTCCTTGAACAATCTCTATATTTCTAAGTCGTAGTTAGATCTGGGGGAAGTGCGATGTTATGTTTAAACTTGCTTTACACGAGATTTATGTGTTAAGACTGGGAGCGAGACCACATGAGAAAGGATGATTTAAGTCAGTCTACAGCAGAAGCTTGAACTGGACGAATGTTTATGAAAGTATACAGTGTGATAAAATATTGGACTCATATGAATTTATTATATTCTTGGACTTGTTTTATTTCATTGTTCACGTACGGAGTTTATATGAGATTAAATAAATATATGTGTGCTGCAGAGAAATGTTATTTAATTTATAATAACTGTACACGGTATTGAGTAAAATTACACTCAGCAAAAATATCCACTATAATTAAAATAGAAAATTATACAAATTACTACTGATAAATTAATGTTTAATGGTCAAGAACAAAAGAACCATTGACAAAAACATAATCATAATTCAATGATAATTTATAAAATTGTGGACATTATTACTCTTGACTGTTCATACAATCTATGTAAATATAAAGCAATCAGAATATTATTTAAGTAAAAAAAAAAGTTTGCGTTCAAACTAGATTAGCGTGCACAAAAATATTGTTGTACTTGTGTTTAAATAAATATAATGACCATTAGGCAACGGATTATAAGAATTACTCACAACATGTTGTTATTTTTTTTAAAACCTGAAAAAACTTTTGGGGATCATTAATTTCTTCACTTCCGATTCCATACCCAACATCCCAATAATCTGATCCAGAAAATTTTTAAAGTCTGCATCGCTGTCGCTTCTTGAATTTCGTTCCGTCCAATCTCTCCCCTCGTCATTACGATTTTCTGTCGCCAACGCCTTCGCCAGCGAGCTCCACCAATTGTTCTCCTGCGCGTTACGGCTTCGCTGATTGGTGCGTCCAAATCCATCCCACCATTCCCTTCTGTTCAAATCTTGGCGGTTTTCGGCATTCCTTCCGTAATCTCTTAACCAATCTCTCTGTGCCTGATCCCTAACGCCGTCGCTGGAACTTCCAACAGATCTGCTTTTGATATCTCTCTGATCATTGATGTCACCATTTCGATAATTACGTTCAATCCAGTCTCTCATGTAAGTGTCTTCAGGTGATGACTCCCACCAGTTGGGTAATCGATCTTCGGAATTTCGTGCTCCATTTCTTTGCCCAGAGTTTTGCATGAATGGAAATCGACTCCCAGAGGCTTGCGTTACTCTTCCGTCTGCTGTAGACTTAAACAGTGAACAATAAATAAGGCAAATCAAATATCTTTTATCTACATTTCTTACCAATGATTTTAAGCTAAATTATATTTAATAAAGCAATGTTTAGAAAATACAAATTTCAATCATATCATACTTATACACAAATTGTAGCCTATTAAATGCTGAATAAATAAAATTATTCTCTTGAAAAAATGGCTCTATGTATAGTCCATTTTCTACATGGCAAGTTTTTATATTTGAAAATATCAGTTTCACAAATATTTCTCATATCTTTCAGCTAAGCTATAAAATTGATAAATTACAAGTCACCTGTCTTCTGGACTGGGCTGCTTCAGCTAATTTTCGTAACAACGACCAGTCTACAGTATCTGCATACACCAGGCTAGAGCATACCAGGGCAATGATAGATACTTTAGTTAACATTTCACTCTGTTTGGATAAACAAATAAAACCCAGCATAAATCTAAATACGCCTTCTAAATTGTATAACAAAATACATTTTATTCGACAAGAAAATAATTTCTTTAAATTACTTGAAAACCATATAAAAAATTGTTAACTGTGTTAAACACATTTGTAGTTTTAAACAACGATCAAAACAAGTTATTAATATACAGAGAACGTACCGTTAAATTGATTTACTGTACAGATGTTCACTTCCTAATTTAACACCTTCCACTTCACCTTGTAACGCATAGATCTGTTACTGGTTAGTTAGTCTCTGTATGAGTTGTGTACCAACGTAAATAATGACTATTCGCTTTATATCCGTTAACTTTTAGTTAAGTTTTAGTGTTCTTAAACTCATGGCATTTGTTGACAGCGCAGACATTTTCAACAGGATATATTATTATATCTTCAATTCTTTACCATTTCATATCTGATCATCTTAGGACTTGCAGTGACTCTCAAAAAAATAGATTTAGCTTTGAAAATACTTCACTTTTTTAGTAAAGAACACAGTCTTATTATAAGGCGCGTACGTCTGGCGTACCGAAGGTCCTGTGTTCGAATCCTGGTGCAGGCTAGGATTTTTTCCCGGGTCTGGAGTGTGTCCCTTAGTCTACCCAGCTCTGATGGGGTAAAGTAAAGGCGGCTGTACATAGTGCTGGCCACACAATCACCTAGTATGCCGTGGCCGCAGAAACTGATGGGCGCTGCTTCACCGGACCTTTTGATCAATTTGGTTCGACGTGTATTTTACTTTACACGTACTTATGGTTATGGCCCTTATAAGTAAAAATGTTAAAAAAAAAAAACTTTAGATTGTGTAGTAAAAGATTTTAGCCAAGTTATAAGACTAATGATCTACTTAGTATAATCCACATTTCCTTTTTATTGGAGAAAGACCTGAAATGTGAATTCACAAAAAAAAAATGTTTACCCTGTGTCTTTGTATTGTTTTCTTTTAAAAGTACATGTAGATCTATATGAATAATATCGTAATATTTATATAATAACTAATAGTTATTATTCAAATCTTTATTGAGAAAGTTTTTATAATTTTCTTTTTTTTTGTCTAGGCTTACGACCTGTTCTGTGAAAGCCTAATAGACCCACTTTCCAACATTCTATCAAACTGAAACTTATCACATAGACGTGTTTCGTTTAACAACACAGTTTATCAAATTGACATCCACACTCACCCCTCTCCTCCCTCAGCTCCAGCCCACAATAATCAGTTTTAACTATGTTGTGTTTCTGTTAATACACTCATAGGTGCGCATTTTAAAATCCTTATTGAACGCTGATGACTAGCATGCATGTGTATTTCCCGTCAAGGGCTAAATAATATATTTTTAATAGATTTCAGCTTGTCTTTAATTACAATGTCGGATACATTTGTTTACATAGTATGTTTCTTTATTAATGATTTGAGACGATCAAAATCTAAAAGGATAATGCTTAAAATAATACATATAAAGGAGTTATGCAAAAAACTATATGTTTTTTTATGATTTGTTTAATAATGTTACATATTTACACAATTAAACTTAATTTGTTTAAAGTAGATACTTTAAAGAAAATTAGATGTATGTAATAATAATAAAACAATTGCGATATTGAAGGAGATGATAGGCATTATCTTACTAGGGATCCTTAAATTGGGAACCGTCAAATTTAAACTATGATAAGCAATCCTTAGACAGACAATATTTGAATATAGATAGGATGGACAAAAGTCACAATTAGACCAACTTTTAGAAAACAGTTTATTTATATTGCTGGGACAATGAGATCAGCATATTGTGTTGCCTTGTTTGGTGTGTTTCACACATACAAACACAACCAGTCATACAGACACACATACACATGCTCTCTCTCTCCCTCTCTCTTTCTCTCTCTCTCTCTCTCTGCTACTGACAGAGAAACACATACATGTATATCTGAAGATATAGCGGGGAGTATATGTTTATATTTTATTGAGCTATGCGTCCATCTTGTTTTCTCTCAATACTTAGCTTACTATATGTACATTATTTAATCTATTATCGTGTATTCATTTGTCTTGTACTATCAGTCTGACTATGTAGCTCTTTCTTACATTCATTCCATCTCCACTACCGCTCGTCTATTTATTGTTTATCTATATTTATATATCTATCTTAACTTAATATATATCTTTTTCAACAGCTTTTTCTATCTATATATATCTACGTGTCTTTTTTTAAATCTCTTTCTCAATATATCTATCAATCTATCTAGTCTTCTCTCTTTCTCTCTCTTACACTCACAATTTATATATGTATATATCATATATAATTCAATCGATTTATCTAGTTATTTATTGTTCAATTAATCATTTATATAACCAACCCATCTATCTTTATATTTATGTATATATTATTTTAAATTCTTTGTATCACTTTATCTAAATATCTACCTTGCTTCCTATCCATCTTTTATCTCTCCATTTATCTATCAATCTATCTCTCCATTTATCTATCAATCTATCTCTCCATTTATCTATCAATCTATCTCTCCATTTATCTATCAATCTATCTCTCCATTTATCTATCAATCTATCTCTCCATTTATCTATCAATCTATCTCTCCATTTATCTATCAATCTATCTCTCCATTTATCTATCAATCTATCTCTCCATTTATCTATCAATCTATCTCTCCATTTATCTATCAATCTATCTCTCCATTTATCTATCAATCTATCTCTCCATTTATCTATCAATCTATCTCTCCATTTATCTATCAATCTATCTCTCCATTTATCTATCAATCTATCTCTCCATTTATCTATCAATCTATCTCTCCATTTATCTATCAATCTATCTCTCCATTTATCTATCAATCTATCTCTCCATTTATCTATCAATCTATCTCTCCATTTATCTATCAATCTATCTCTCCATTTATCTATCAATCTATCTCTCCATTTATCTATCAATCTATCTCTCCATTTATCTATCAATCTATCTCTCCATTTATCTATCAATCTATCTCTCCATTTATCTATCAATCTATCTCTCCATTTATCTATCAATCTATCTCTCCATTTATCTATCAATCTATCTCTCCATTTATCTATCAATCTATCTCTCCATTTATCTATCAATCTATCTCTCCATTTATCTATCAATCTATCTTTCGATTATCCTATCTATGCCTGTATGGTTAAATCTGTATATTAACTCTATCTCTCTTTCGCTCAATTTATCGCTTAATCGCGATCAGTAAATGTCTGTTTCTATTGGCTACGCTTGACTGTTACTATATTTATATTAAATCCATACCTTTGTAAAAAACGCGTTTTGTTAAGGTGATATACAGCAGACCATTTTAATCTTAACCCTTCAAGTACCGACCTACTTCTATCTATGCTGCCTTCAGTTCCGCTATATACGCGCCCGGGACTGTAAGGGTTAATGCATGTTTTCAAGATTTAATCACGGTGTTTTGGATGAAACGTCGTGCTAGTATTTGTAATCAAACAAAGCCAAACGTCGCAGTTATCAAAGAGGATCTAAACCAAGGGTCGGCAACCTTTTCATAAGAGTGTGTCAAGTGGGATTTGTAATTCATTCAGCGTGCCAACATCCTAAAAGTCATACTGCTATAGCACTCAATTCCTTGTAGAAGAAACTTGAGTAGCCTTTTTGGGGGGGACATCCGCGTGCCGAGTTTGGAACGCGTGCCGTTTATTGCCGACCCCTGATCTAAACCATGACCATTCACAAGAATTAGCATTGATGTTGTCAACAGAATCAACATGTGCCTTAATTGCGTGTGAAACAGCTTTTATAAGATTAATGACAGACAATTCAATGACAGAGCCAGAAAAAACGACCATCACACAATGCTTCGCTCTTACAACAGTTGCCACAAAGGAAGATTAAGAACACTTCTGTGGGTCACTGAGTAAAGTACCCGTCGTACCAAATTGAGTCATAGGGCCGATGAAGCAGCGTTCACCAGTTTTTGTGTCCACTGCTTACAAGGTGATTGTGTGGCCAGCACAATGCGCAGCCGTCATTACTTTACCTCAAGTAAGGTCAGGTACCCATCAGAGCTGGGTAGACTCAGGGACACCCTCCAGACCCAGGAAAAATCCAGGATTCGAACCCATTGTGCCCTGCAGGGTGGTTTTCGTCAGGCCTTCGGATCTTGCCACATACCCGTACCGTACCCAGATACTAGTCCAATATTGTGAACCTATTTTGCCCCTATTTATTCCAGTCTTATATCCAAGGGAAACAATACATTACACAAAAAAGCAAGTAAAAGTAGAAGGGGCATTAATGGACATAAAAAATTTTTCTTATACGATTACTTTTAATATTGATTAAAATAGTATACTGGTAAAATGTATCCTTTGAGAAATACAAATTTAAATTTATACAACAAATAATACAACTAAAAGATTCATTTTCTATTAGATACTATTTTTATTGCAGAAATTTTAAAATTGTAGCAGTGAATCAACATATATATATATATATATATATTTTTTTTTAATGTCATTTTTCTGTATATAAATATTACGATACAAAATTTATAAACCCATTTTGTTATTGATGTTGTTGTATTTAAGTTTTCACTGTAAAAATCGGTTAAACTGTAACAACTAAATGTTATTCATATATAATATAATATAAAATCTACTGCACATAAATAATGGTTCACAAAGAGAGTCAGCTTCATTTTTTAACCATAGATACAAACACCCTGCAAAAAAAAAAAATAATAACATCAAATACAACATTATCATGTTGTCAAGGAATGTGTGTGTGGTAATGTCAGTTTGTTTATCAACAACAAATACTACTTCACCATCACATCTTAGAGAACAATTAGAGAAAGAGAGAGGCATAGAATGAGTGAGGGGTCCTGTCATTTATAAGAGAGAAATGGTCAAGTAAGAATGCTTTGATACACGAGAAGTAATGATAGAGCACAACATAAACATGTTGATAAGGAATGTCGGTAGTTATTGTCAATTTTGTTGATCAACAAGAAATACTACTTCATCATCACATCTTAGAGAACTATGGCTGCAAAACAGATTCAAATTGAATAAGGACAAAGCAGGGACAAATATCTGTGGTTCGGATGTTAGTTTTCGGAAAGTCTCAGCGTGACTGGACACAAAAAGAAGTTCCTAGAAGTGCGCTCATTTGAATCTATGACGACTTCTTTATGGAACAGCTTACTGCAAAACACTGAGAGAATCTGAGACAAAAGAGTCGTTTAAAAACGACCTTTCTATTTGGCTAGTAGCTGTGTGCCTTGCATACCTATAGGCCTACAACTGCCACTACAATTCACACCAAGAGCGCACTGAGCAGGCTACATGTAATAGCATGGATAGGAGCGCTATAAAAATTATCATTATTATTATTAGTGAAGAATGAGAGTTTTTATGAGTTCACCTTTATAAGAGAGAAATGGTCTTATCTTCTTATCTTAACTTATACATTACATTCGCTCCTTCTATAAAGAAGATTTTTGCGTCCTACGCTCATCCCATGGGACACGGTAGCCGAGCGACTGGCGATCCAAGGGTCCTGGGTTCGAATCCTGGTGCAGGCTAGCATTTATTTCCCAGGATTTGACGGTGTCCCTGAGTCTACCCAGCTCTGATGGGTACCTGACCTTAGTTGGCGTAAAGTAAAGGCGGCTGTGCATAGTGTTACCCACACAATCACCTAGTATGCCGTGGCCACTGAAACAGGTGAACGCTGCTTCACCGACCTTATGGATCAATTGGGTCCGACGGGATACTTTACTTTTTTTTTTACGCTCATCTAGTCTAGTCTTGCATTTTTATTAATGTTTGAAATGATATTAAGTCACTGGTTTGCCTGGTTTATTCAGGCAACATATTCCAGTAAAATGAAAATACTTACCTTTGAACAAGAGAAATCGGCGCAGCAAATATTGTTAGCATCACAACGAGCTGATTGTTCTCCGCATCCACTGTTCACTACATATTGGTACCTAAATATCAAAGAATATATTTTGTTTCTAATATCAAGCTCAATTTGAATACTAGCCTACATACTATTTACCGCATCTATAATGTATACTTTGTGAAATTGTAACACTAATTGGTACATTAAAATGTACAATACATCGAATATATGTCATTTCCATTTTTCTTAAAAACAGAATGGTCATAGTTACACCATTGTTACATATAACATACAGCTTATATGGTAAATCGTAAGTCCTTGCATCATACATAAAGTAAACAAAGCGTCTTCGTTTGCAAAGTTAAAAAAAAAATGCCATACAGAAATATGTTTATAATATTGTACAAACACTTTTGGGATGTGGATTTTCTTTTGATTCAATGTGTTAAATCAAAGACTATAATGAGATTTTGACTGCTTGCTCTATTTTTAGAGTTTGAGTGTTGTTTTTTTCCGTGCGCAGCTAATAATCACTCCTAAACTTCCCTAATGACTTCCGCTGCAAACAACTTTCAATTTTAATCTTAATTTTCCATTGAGAAATTCATAACTGGAAGTCTAGAGGACAGGGTGCGATTGGAAATTCCCGAAACAAATAGTAATTCAAGTTATCAAATAGCAGAAATATCAAAGCAAGCGGTCCATCTTATTATAGTCTTTGGTTAAATCATTGCATTCTATTAACTTAGTAGCACATAACGAAGATTCTATTGGATTGTTTGTTTGATTTGTTCGAAAATACGACTTTTAAACTAGAATCTACTGGCAAAACAATGTCAGCAATTTCGTTCTCTAAGTTTCTTCAAAATTGTTTTTTTTTTCAAACTTTCAGACATTGGGCAACATTTGAACACAGAGGTCATATTAACCCTTACAGTCCCGGTCGCGTATATAGCGCAACTGAAGGCAGCATAGATAGAAGTAGGTCGGTACGGGAAGGGTTAAAAGTCATTAACCGAAGCCTAGAATAAGGGGAGAATATTCAGTGTATTAGAATTACGAAATAGATTTTATTTCCTAATTTGCATGTTGTCAGACATAACACTGTACCCATGTGCAGGGGTACGCGAAGCCAGTAAATTTTTTCCGGGGGGGGGGGGGGGGAGTGCTGAACTTTCGCGTGACAAACATTGACCTAATTTTTAGCCAATTTAGTACATATTTAAAAAAACAACAACTGTTGAAAATAATATTTACAAAAAAAATC
Source organism: Anisus vortex (assembly GCA_949126835.1). Lineage (NCBI taxonomy): Eukaryota > Metazoa > Mollusca > Gastropoda > Planorbidae > Anisus > Anisus vortex. Next base: position 3,332,724 of record OX421501.1, read on the forward strand.
CAGATGGGTGGGGCTTAGCCCCCATTCAGCCCCCCCCCCCGTGATTTCGCCCCTGCCTATGGATGACAAGCAACGTAAAGACTAAAAGAACAATCGAGTGAAACTTAATGTTTGGCTCAGAAAAAGAAATGGTGCCTCATCAGCTATTTCATAGCCATTCAATAGTTTAAAGTAAAGAAATAAATACCATTATACCTATTTCTAGTGCTTCTGACAGCGTTCTCTGAAACAAAACAAACAAAAAGAATAATAAATTAAACAAATAAAATTCAGATGAACATTGTAATCGATAACAAATGAATATAACTAGACCTGCTTCAAATAAGTGGGTAAAAATTGGCGGAAAATATTAGAAGACCTAGTCCTAATATGTCCCTGTTGGTTCTTCCATCCGCCAAAATTAACAATAACCAAAATTACCTTCGGAGTAACAAAGCTGAAAGACAAGGATGCTCATACAAATAGCAATAAGGCTGAGTTTGTTCATTCTGGTATTCTTGTATGGTATCTTAACTATAAAAATAGATCAATAATAAAAAAAACAATAAAACGTCACAACGTAACTTATGAAAGTGTAAAAATACGATTATTTTTTTTAAAATGTGTAAGCGTTTATTGTGCCGAATACATACGCGTTTTACATTAAATTTATCTTATAAATTACAGACGCTCCTTCTATAAAGATGATTATTGCTTCCTACGCTCATCCGTGGTCCGAGTCTAGTCTTGCGTCTTTATTAATGTTTTAGATGATGTGAAGTTACTAGTTTTCCTAGTTAGTTCAGGCAACCCATTCCATGCCCGAATGACACTCGAGACGAAATAGTACTTCAAAACATTTGTTCTCGCTTAAGGGATAAGCAAAGCTTTTTTGTCCTTTAGCTTTTCTGAGCATTGAAACAGGTTGTTATTGGGTTGTATTTCTAAATTAGAGTTTAATGACTTATGTATTATTACTACTTTATTATTTGCCCTTCTGTCCTCTAGTGTTTATAAGTTTAGTGATTTGACTAATGGTGTTACTCTTGTCAGTTGTGGATATTCGCTAATAGGCTAATGAACCTTGCAGCTCTTTTCTGAATTTGTTCTAATTTTTTAATGTTTTCTTTAGTTGATGGGGTCCCATACAGCCAATAATGGAAAACGAAAGGATAGATTATTTAAAAAACAATATATAAATACACGTACCTTGAATACAGCCTTTCAACTTGACAAAGTACAGAACGGTAGGAATCGTGTGATAGTTTTAGCCTTATTTATATAGTATATAGAATGTAAGTCAGCACCTGGAGTCTTTATAGGCCCATTAAGCCACGGGGCGCTAATGAGATATTTAAGTCTCTCTCTCTAATGAAACGTATGAATGCTGCTCCACCGGCCCTATGATCAACATGGTCCAAATGGTATTTTACTTACTAACTCTAATGAATCTGGGGGCGTTGAAGATCGATTAAATGTACTTGAAATAAAATGTATTAATGGTTGAGCTAACGGGATACCAAACACACATTGTTGTATCTGTTTGACTCTTGAAAGTTTAACCTAAAAGAAAGTCTAAATATATCTTTTCCAAAATACATTTAGCTTAGGAATAAAGATATTGCTTTTACTGGGAGCCATTGTTACGAGCAAAGAAGGGCGATTCCAGAGACTCGTTTTGACTTGCGCATAACCAAACGCGCATTACTGTTCTGTATTCGCTGTAGCCTGGCGATTTTGTCTTCGGGCAGGCTGGCTTGCAGGGCGTTACAATAGTCGATACGAGAAAGTATAAGGGCAACTGCCAGTGTCTTTGCAGAATCAGTGGACAAATAGGGTCGTATTTGGCCCAGTCTACGAAACTGAAGATATAAACCTCTGCACAGATTAGATATATGATGGTCGAATGACAGTGTGGTATCCAATAAAACACCAAGATTCTTCACTTTGTTAACAAATGGCACCTGGCAGTTTATCATGGTGATAGATTCTGGACCATTGAATTTGGCAAATTTACTCTTGTTTCCGAGTCTGATTATCTTTGTTTTTTCCTCATTTTTTTAAAGCCCGTTTTTCACCGACCACGAACAGACGCTGGCGATTGCAAGAATTGAATTTAAAAATCGCATCACTTTGCCACCAATGTTTAAAGAATAACAGAATGCCACCATACCTCAGTGAACTAATTTCAGCATATGCCCGCTAAGAGACTTGCGTTCGGCAGACTCCTCTTTACTGGTTGTGCCGCGTTTTTTACTGAAGACTTGTGGTATGAGTATGAGAGCCTTCTCATCATTTGGCCAGAAGGTCTGGAACTCGCTCCACCTCAAGCTCAGACAAACCACCAATTGTCACAGACCGCAGTTTTGGTCAATCTATATTATCAGTATAGTTTACAACTATTTTAATTTAGGCTCTGTCTAGGGCCTAGGGGATGGCGAAAACTGCTGTCTGGACTTTACGAAATACAACAAATTATACATCTAAGTGAATTAAATCAACAGAGATCTTCTGGTTCAAAGTAACTAAATAGGTAAATTTATTATAAAATAGAAAGCAAATTAAATAGGACATAGAATATAATGAAGAAGACAAAAGTTTACATCAGCACACAAACTAGTGGCCCAAGATTACGTCGACATTGACCTTACAGAGGTCAGTAGATGTCGCACGAACAATGAAATGAAAGATTGCTAGACCAAAATGGGAATAGCAATGTTATTACAGAAACTCCCGTAAAGGATTATTGCGTTAATCAATGCACTTTCAAAAAGAACGTACGGACTCACTATTTTAAGATTTACCTTCAGAAATCAGTTCTATCGTTTATTTCCATCTGGTTTTGTATAACCCTAGCCATTATATGTTAACACTTCTGTGTATGTTTAGTTCTCCGGTTTTTTGATGAGCTTTGAGCCTACATTATGTTTGTTGGTAGCGCTATAAACATACAATTATTATTATTATTATTTCCATTGAGAAATCATAGCAAATTACTAAACCGAAAGTCTAGAGGACCTTGTGCAATCGGAAATTCTGAAATTAAGTGTTTCAAGTTATCAAATTGCAGAAATATCAAAGCAAGCGGTCCATCTTTTATTATAGTCCGTCCGCTTGGAATCACCTCCCACTACAGCTTCGCCAGAGCCCTAGCTATGACACCTTCAGGAGCCGGCTGAAGACTCACCTATTTCGTCAGCAGAATTAGCGTATTACTACATATTTCGTTGTCTGTCTGTATTCTGTAACTGTCGTCTGCGCATAGAACTGTCACCAACGGGATATGCGCTATATAAGCACCGTTATTATTTATTTATTTATTATAGTCTTAGATGCAATCAACTTTTCAGAAATATCCAGCACCAATAGTTGCTCTGCAAAGAATCGTGGATGGTGAAATAAAAATCGGACTATTGCACAGCTGGCTGAGGTACATGGTATACTTGTAACACACGAAAGCTGACCGTTGAAAAGGTGTAGCAGCAGAGAAACAACCTTAAAAGTGTTAAATCAAGCCTATCATAATTTCCCGCATACTGCCGCTACCAATAACATCAATTACTTTCCGATTGGACTAACGTGCGAAAACATTAGGCACACATAATTCGGTACATTGGACAAGTTACAAATATTATGCATGCATGGTGAACCTGACCTAAATGTTAAACACGTGCCAACATTTCCGGTCCCATTCGTTCATTTGCTAACAAAACATGTCCGTGTGCTGCGTTATTGGTTGTACTGCGAGTAAGTTAAGATGTAGGGGATTACATTTTATTTCCTTTCCAAAAGATGTTGCCTAATGAAAACGATGGATTGTGATCGCCACCTATTTATAATCCCAATATATTGCTTGATACAAAACAATTTTCATTTTTCGTCTTTATATTTCCACGGTTTGTGTTTTCTTAATAACCAAGAATCCCTGCTCTTTACTACTTTATTTTATAAATAACACTTAGAGTACTACTTATCGCATACTCGCCTTTGATGTTAAAAACGGATTCCTCATAACTAATCTAGTAACATTTGTATATTTCTAAAAGACCAGAAATAGCCGTCGCGGTTGAAATAAATTGTCAACCATCCTCAAAAGCATGTTTTTTGCTGTTGCCGGAAATGAATTGGAATTGTATTTCTTCTTGGTGTAGTTATGTTGTGTTACATCTATTCCAGAGATACATTATTCTTTTAGGTTTCTTGCATATTTGGGATTTTATTTTGTTATTTACTCTGACAATATCATGATCTGAAATTCTAGGGATAATTTCATAATCTATGATAGTACTGGTCTGTTAGTTGAGAATAAATCTAGTTTATTATTGTTTCTTGTTGGTTTGAGAGTTTAACAAATAATTTTACAGTTTAACAGAGCGTTTGAGAGTTTAATAGATAAATCGACAGTTTAACAGATTACACAGTTCAACAGTTTTATAATTTAACAGACAGTTTGAAGGTTTAACAGAGAGTTTGACAGTTTTATGTATTCAAAATTTGAACGTAGCTAATAATGTGAAACGTGTTAATGTAAACATTTCATTTAAGATGCAGGTTTGTATGACTTGTCATTGTTTAAATACCCCAAAATTGTGCCCCTCCCCCCCCCCCCCACCAAGAAAAAAAACCCTCTTTTTTTCCACTCTAATGCGCGTAACGTCTTAAAGAAAAGCGTAATTATCTATTTTATTTTGCGTAACAAGAGTCTTAGTGTCACTCCACAGGGTCAGAATAAGGAATTTCTGAAATTACATATTATTATTATTACAGCTTCTAGAATTCTCATTCTAGCTAGGGGTTGGAAATGTGATGAAATTAATTGACAAGTCTAAATGAGGTGTGACCTTTTCAAATGCAAGAGATCATGAGCTTCCGGTGAAATTTATCGCCATTTTCGTAAACAAAAACCATGCTTTTGGATCTGTTTGACAATCGATTTCAACATCGACAGCCAATTCTGGTTCTTTTAGAAATATACAACGGCTACAAAATTAGTTCTGAGGAACCCGTTATTAACATCAAAAGTGAGTAGGCGATAATAAATACTCAAAGTGTTAGTCGCGTTAGGTTAAATTTAGCTGTTGTTTATAAAATAAATTAGTCAAGAGTTGCGTCCTTGGTAATTTAAAAAACACCATGCGGAGATTCATAAAAAACAACAACACGAAAATTCTTTTGCATCAAGCAATTAGTTTTGGATTATAAATAGTTGATTCTTTAAATCTGAAATTCACAATCCATCGTTTTCTTTTGGCGCCATCTTTTGGAAATAAAATAACATTTAATTCACTACATCTTTTCGTACAACCAGTAACGCAGCACACAGACATGTTTTGAATCAAATGAACTAATGGGACAGAAAATGTTTTACACTTCGACCTTATGTGCATGCATACTATTTAAGACGTGTCTATATGATTATAAATAGTAGACAAGGAATTAAACATTAACATTATATAGCATTACTTAAAAGAAATCATACCTATATTAAAACAATCTCTATTACGTATAATTAGAATTAAAATAGTTAAAAACAAAGTTAATAAAAATGTATGTGTTTGGATCAATTTGATATTGATAACTAATTTTGATATAAATACGTTTAAATATGTGAACAAACCTATAGAAACATTAAACATAAGAACTATAATACTTTATCTTATTTAAAGTTATAAATTTGCAGGGTTTTTGTTGGTGTCTCTAGAAATATGCAACATCACATGTGTAAACAGTTCTGAGGGGCAATTTCCTATTAAAAGAAAAAAATCAATATAGAATTATTTATATCTGTGGATTAAACTATGTATTATATATTTATCTGTTCATTCGTTCAATCTATTTATCAATGAGTCCAGTATTACAAATCTAGGTAAACTATATAGAAAGGTCGGTCTAGTCCAGGGGTCGGGAACCCATGGCTCTCGAGCCAGACGTGGCTCTTTTGACGGCTGCATCTGGCTCGCAGACAAATGTTCGATTATTTAAAAAAATGTTTTTTTTTTTTTTACTTTTTGATCTACATATTAATTGCATATAAATATTTCATTCTACAAATGAGCTAATGTCTACTGCTGCTCAGCATCAGAAGAATTCAGATACATAATTATTGTACTTTTAGTGTTGAAATTACACAAAATGAACACTGTTACTTGAATTTTTAGTTTTAAACATAATGTATGGCTCTCACAGTATAACTTTTCAAAATATGTGGTGTCCATGGCTCTCTCAGACAAAAAGGTTCCCGACCTCTGGTCTAGTCAATGAAATGTCATTCGGACAATGACATCTTTATTCGAGTGAGAGTGGGGTAGGTGGGGTGGAGGGGGAATAAACTGATATTTATTTAATTTAAAAAAATCACTTGGTCGAAATCCGCGTGAAAATAGCTTTTTTAGTCGTCTTACACCACATCCTCTTTGCCTCTTTTTAAAAAACCCTCCATCGTATGTTTTATGTCAGAACTGACCAGTATTAGTTGATCAATGGAATGGTAACCTCCTTTGGAATTTATGCTTTTTTGGTGGCTTCATCCACTTAGTCTAGTTAGTTTGCTTCTAGTTTTACTTGTGAATAGGTCTAGTCGATATTAATTTTTTTCGTTCTGATAGTCTTATTGTAGGCTATACATTCCTTTTCTACAACTTATGTCGACTATATTTATGTTAAAAACTTGTCTAGCCATTCCATACTACAATATATAAGTGAACTAATGCGAGGATAAATTAAAGTAAATTACAACGGAAGCAGAAATATGACAGCCCTAGATGCTCGAATAAAATCAATTAGTTCCTTAACATAAATATTTATACCATGAACCCCAAACGCGTTGTAGAACTAGCTATATCCTATGTATCCAGGTATTATTCTATAGTTTGGCAAGAAAAAAACTTCAGATAATGTTAGTTGGAAAAATTACACAACCCTTTAAGCTGTATTACAAATATGAATGAATAGTTTCAGAAAGTTCTTAAAATACTAGAGGGGTATACAACCTTTAAATGTGGCGAAGTAGGATTTATGATTCAATTAGCGTGCCAACAGCCTTAATATCATGATCTGGAACAATATTTCTTGTAAAAGAGACTTGAATTTAATTTTTAGGGATCTTCCGCGTGACATTGATCAACGCTCTGCGTGCCAAGTCTGTCACGCGTGCCGACGGTTGCCGAACACTGAACTACATCATAATAAAAATTCGTTCATTCATGTATATGTATATATCGAAGATAATATCAAAGAAACTTACATGCAACGAGCTCCGGGTATTTCCCCACAGCAAGGTAGATTTTCAAACTGTTCTGTAAATTTAGCACAAGATTGTCTATTGAATAAAGAGACGAACAGTAATTTTATTCAAACTGAAACCACTTTTTATTTCTTAATTGAGAAGTTTCATTTTTATAATAATAGTCAAGATTTATATGAAAAGATTTGCCATACTTGTAAGTTAGACGTTTCCATGATGTTTTGATAAATAAGTAAAGAATCCTTTCGGAGAAACACAGCTTTCAGGAGTTGCTGTGACCACGGAATACTACTAGATTGTGTAGCCAGATTGTGTGCCCAGGAACCTTAACTCTACCCTCTACCCCAACTAATATAAGATACAGGTCAACGCCTCACAGACTCAGGGGCACACTCCCACTCTCTTGGAAAAAAAAATCCAAGCCTTCGCCGGGATTCGAACCCAGCACATTCGGTACACCAACTGAACAGGCTACCAATAATCCACCGTGTTTTAAATTTTGATATGTACAGGCTTGATATGTTTTAGTTTGGTTTTTACGAAATCTTTTGACAGAAGCCTTGTGAGTCCACCCAGCTGTGATGGTTCGCTTGGGAAACGTAAAGTCGGCTGGATATTGTCTACTTGTAAACGCTGCCTTACATTATTTTAATTCACCTATCTAGGCACCAACGACAATAAGAAAGGTGTAGAGCCCTGGCCGATGTGCGGGCAAGAGTTCGCAAGGCCAGGACAGCTTTCCTCAAGATGCCCAGAGCCTTTACAAGCTTCTGTAGCGCCCCATGGCAAAAGTTTCAGCGCCGCCCCCTTGCATACTGTAACTGCTTGTTTAGTGCTATATTTAGACCACATTTGAAGCCGCCCCCCTGGAAGTGTCTCTTCCGGGAACATGCCCCCCTCTGTCCCCCCCCCCCCCCAATGTGAAGTCCCTGTAGGTTCATATCCTTAATTAAAGCAAAAATCTTCAATTCAATCGTGAATTGCTTGTTCTGCTATAATATGGCGCTGAAACGTTGAGGACCACAGCTGGAAATGTTATACGAAAACCGAAATACCGGATTCCGCTTTTGAAATCGAAAACCGGATTTCGGTTTGTTGATTGGAAGGTAATCATTACTTCAAGTGGCACAGCCTTTTTTTTTTTTGGTTGTGATGCCAGTGATGGAAATATTTAAAAAATAATAATGTTTGATTCGCAATTCTTAAAATGCCCTGATAAGATCACTTAGTCTTAGATATTGAGTTTCTTTTTTTCCAAATACCAACTATGGCTTGCGATAAAAACAACATCAAACCACATGTTAAGTTATAGTTACAATCTTTTGTGTGGGACAATTTAGAAAAAAACGTCTTTAGCGATCGCTCGTTGTAAACTATGTTCCCAACAGGATAAGCCGGAGCGGTAGCAGCACCACTGGTTTGCGTACGCATCTGCGTACTAAGCATCCTGGATTAACATCGTAAACCTATTCATATCCTGCTTAATATTATAGACAACGATAAGGTAAAGTGTACAAAATCATATTGTATTAAAAAAAAAGAATCAACCTCTTGAATTAAATTTGAACTATTTTTACAATATACTTACAAAACTAAGCTCATTTGGCTTTTCCGGCCTGTGACATTGCACGGGGGGGGGGATGGAACCGAAATCCGGTTTTAAACCGGTTTTGTGGAGACGAAAACCGGTTTTGAAGAAAAACCGGGTTTTAACATCCCTAACCACAGCTACTAACAAGGATAAAATCCAGACTTTCATAAACTCATGTATCAGGAGTTGCCGAGACCTGCAATGGATAGGCCTACTGACGACAATAGAACAGGTCACTCTTGGGGGAAAAGTTGGAAAGACTGCCGCTTATGACCGGGATAGCGGCCTATGCCCAGAAAGGGGTAGCAGCCATTTGGAAGCACGAGTGCGTGACTTGTTGGCAAGTAGAAGCGTAGCTGACGTCGTTTTGTTTACCGAGGTATCGCTTTTCTACTAGAATATGCATGTGTTGTATGTAACTAAAGTAAACTTTCAAATAATGAAAACCAGTTAATGAAAGTGTTGTAAGTTTTATTACAGCTAACAAACAATAACTTAACCTTCATTTTAAATATTGTATCAAATGTCATGCCTCTACTCAAACCAACGATTTGCGTAGGAATTGAAAGCGTTCACTTGACATAATTTAAATTAGTAGTATGTTCATTAAACAACGATATGCCAGCAGGGAATGCTTTTTTCTTTAGTTTACTAATGTAACGACTTTTTGTTCCCTATGAGACTATAACCTATCCAATTTTAAGTGATAAAAAAAACCAATGATATTAAGAGTTATTAATCGGTCGAGAAGAGTTTATAGCTATCCAAAGTGAATTTCTGTTAGAATTGTTTAGACTTATTTCCATGGAACGATTTTGGTAATTTGTTTTACATTGTGCACCTAATAAAAATGTTTTTCTTCAGTGTATTAGTTTATTTATGTTTAGGTAAGTGGTTCATTTATATTTCGGTAAGTGATTTTTTTTTCGGTGAGTGGCTTATTTATGTTTTAGTAAATAGTATATTTATATTTCGGTAAGTGGTTTACTTATTTTTCGGTAAGTGTTTTTTTATATTTCGGTAGGTGGTTTATTTATGTTTCGGTAAGTGGTTTATTTATATTTTGGTAGGTGGTTTATTTATGTTTCCGTAAGTGGTTTATTTATAAACTGTGGTAGTGCTTTGTGATTCTCGTGTAGTTTACGTAACTTACGCTGCATTCGTTTAATTTGGAAACTCGGAAGTTCCGAGTAGGAATCATCAGTTTTCTGAAACTGTGCATTTTAAAACTGTTTGTTTTATTGAAGGTTCATTAGTAACCGTTTTTTTTTTTAAATTTACTGAAAATTTGTTAGAATTATAAATAAAGTAATATAGTATTACAGTAATCTTCTCAATTAAAGAAAAGACCTTTTTTAAAAAAAAATTATAATAGACTAACCCATTAAAAAAGTTTTTATTATACTCCCTTTCTTTGTAAACTAAGTTTATATTTGATTTATATTTTGATATATTAAAATAAAAATAAGTGTTATCATACTTTATGAATTTTCACACTAAAACTTTGCGCATCCTTTTTTCTCTAGCTTTAGCCCGAAAAAAACATAAAGAGATACATTGTGTCGTTTTCATTCTATGTATTTCGTAAAAACGAACATATCCGAAAAGTTTATTTACTTCTGGCTCTTCCGGTAGAGGCAGCCATAGTTTACGTAAAATAATTTCTTCGATTCGCTAATCGGTCGAAGGAATTCATAACTATTCCAAAGGCTATGATGCTGAGAATTTGATAGAATGTATTGGTAGTCGGGACAAGTCTGCTGCCCAAGTTTCAGCTCTATTGGACGACGAGAAGTGGTCGAAAAATGGATGTAAAGTTTTGCTATCAAGCAACCAACCAAGCAGACAAACAGACAGTACGAGTTAAAAGAAAGGGAGTAAAAATTGTTTTGCGTTATTGGCACTGATCTATATATGTTTTGAAATATAAGCTATTCAGTTTATAATGGTTAAGATTAACCAAGAGGCAAATATCCGAGTTGACAATTTGGTGTATTTATAAAAACCAATTTTGCCTTGTGCCGTCATTATTAACATAACAATTGTAACAGAAAAGAGAAATGTATTTTTTATTGTGGCCAATCCCTCATTTTCGGCATCTACACTAGCCATTACAGTGTGATTATCTAAAATTGCTTTTATTGAAAATAACAATAGCCCTATTTATTTTCTCTATAAATGTTACTAAATCACTTATCTCTTTGAGTTGTCAGGTACTATGTAAACAAAGCAAATGAGACCTACATAGATAAGTGAAAAAAGAGAGTAATGTGCAAAAAATCAAAAAACTTTCTACTTTGAGCTTCTGAGTTTCCGAGTTTCCTACTTAAACGAATGCAACATTATACACAGTAGAATGCAGAACAAGGATAGATAGATTCGGTTATGGTACTCGTTTGTGTTTAGTACAGAATTCATATTGCTGACACCAATTAATTGTGGTGAAATGAACTACCGAACTCTATTAAACAAGCAAATTATATTGACATTTATAAAAGAAAACATACTTATTCAATTAATTTAATAGCATATGGTAAATGTAAAATTCATTCGAAGACTAATTGACAAATCTTAAATGAGACGTGACCTTTTCAAATGGAAGAGATCATAAACTTCCGGTGACATTTACCGCCATATTCGTAAAAAAATAAACATGCTTTTGCTGGTGTTTGACATTTGATTTCAACCTCGACGGCCAGTTCTGGTCTTTTAGAAATATACAACGGCTACAAGATTAGTTATGAGGAATCCGTTTTTAACGTCAAAAGTGAGTAGGCGATAATTAATACTCAAAGTGTTATTCCTGTTAAGTTAAATGTAGCTCTCTTTATAAAATAAAGGAGTCAAGAGTTTCGTCTATATTATGTTACATAGCTTGTCTTGTAATTATAATTTTGAATTATCTTAATTAATAAAGGCTTCTATTTAAAAACTCACTACTCTTATTATCTGTTTGTATATCCTCAGATTTTGACAACAAACTCATTAATCTTATATTATTGTATTGCCTCTGATTTTGACAATATACTAATTAATTATATGTTTGTATTGCCTCTGATTTTGACAATATATTCATTAATTATTTGTTTGTATTGCCTCAAATTTTGACAATATACATTAATCTTATGATATGTTTGTATATCATCAGACATCAGCGATCTCTTCCCTTTGAGAACCTGTAATAACGGATACAAGACACTTTTGTTCATATTGGATTGCCAGGGTGAGCTTCCAGAACAGAGACAGTTCATGCGAGACGCCGTGACGTACTTCAAGCGTGAAACCAATAATATGGACGCGGTGGACGCACATCACAAGTGTGTGGTCAACGGAAATGAAATCTGGAACGAAGACGCTTGCTATGGCCAGACGTGTAACACAACAATACCGATTTCTGATGTTATGAAGATATCAAAAGAATGGCAGGAAATACAATTTATTTATGGTGAATATATGGGCATGTATCTCTCTATTGTGTTCCTTCGAAATATTAATGATAGTGGAAGTATGCAAGAGTGTATCAGTAAAACGGTTGCAGAGGAAAAAAGTTCGGGCGTAGAAATATATAGATTTTTTATTGTACAATCTTATGAATATAAAAATAGTTCGGCGAATTTTTTTCATAGTGTGACATCGTTCAAAGAGTTGAAAATAGATGACATTTTCTTTAAGATTTGTGATTTGAGCAAAACTGATGTTTCATTTTCCTTTTTAAATAACAATTTTGGGAGATCAACGTATTATATTACCGATGCTGTGTCTGAAATCAGCAACACCGATGCAGTCGATTATTGCTTAAAAGAACATGGCAGTCGTCTTCCTTCAATAGAAACTGTAGACAAAGCTCTTTATATCTCGCAATACATAAACAATCTGTCTCTGTCAGCGAATGCGACAAGCATCAACCTTCACCTTGGCCTCAAACGACGCCAATCAATGTCCGGTTTCTATTGGAAATCGGAAAACTTTTTCTGGCATTTTAACAATTTAAAGAATTCAGATTTCACATCATGTTTTTATATCAATTTAGCATACAATTCCAGAGACATTCAAATGCTTGAAAAAAATGTTCGTGATTTTGGAAAGCGCATACAATCAATCAATTGTAAGGATAAGCTACCACAAACGCTGATACTATGTGAATATAATAACTATACAATCTTAAATGATGTGCGAACATACAGAGAAAATGTGTTTAGAAATATAGAACAATTTAACTTTAAAAGTAAAATTTACGCCTTGGATAGAACATCTTTTCTAGAATTTATGAACATGGTTCTTAATCCTCATAAATATAGTAACTTCACTATTCATAGAAAAAGCGATGGGATATTTATACGATTTTGTCAGGATCCTATAGAAATATGCTTGGTTTATGATATGAAAGAATGTATTGTTGATGATAAATATCCCGAAGGTACATTAGAAAGCTATGCATGTAACAATGGCTTCATCGCTAGACGTGACACAGGAAAGAAAGACAAAAATAGATCTATCTTTGTGGTTTCAAATGAGAATAAACCTATGTTTACGTTTAACACTATTGACATGTCTCGATGTGACAGCTATGACATGTGTCATAACGAAACGTCAAGTGTCACTTCCAACACACACTTTAATCTTTACTGTTTAGATGAAAGTAAAGACCAGTTGAGTAATGGAACATGTTCTAGCCAAGTTATGAATTTAAATTTCTCTCTTGAATACTTTCAGTGTGAAACAGATCCAAACCAATATTTTTACAAATGTATTAAAGATATTCATGGCCAATGTCACGATAATTCAAATTTACAAAATTGTGAAAACTTTACTTGCCCAGAACCTTTTGTTAAATGCCCGAATTCTTATTGCGTTTTTCCGTTTGTCAATAATCAATTCGATTGTCCTTTTGGCGAAGATGAAATTTTAAAAAACTACACAATTTTTTGTCTGCTAATATTTAGCTTTGTCTTGAATGATATCTGCATCGACTTGGTTAGTTTTGATACACTGTTAAAGCTTTACAACCAAAGTGACTTTGTTTGTGACAATACATGTCCTAAGAACTACAGGTGTATTTCAAGCCAAACGGAAAGAAAAGTCATCGGCACGTCCCATACAAAACGTACTTTAAAATTATATCACAGTGTAATGTGGCTCTATAAACAGTTTAATACGCTGTTTCCAGATGTACATGTGTATCGTTATTTCAAATTGTTCTCTATAGTCCAATTCAGCCCACACACGTGTAGAGTAAATGATTTCGACGAAAATTTTAAATTCTGGAACATGACAGAACTTTTAATTTTAGATCTCAGTAGAAATAATCTAACTCATAGCGATAAACTTAAATCAATAGAACATTTTACTAAATTAAAAAACTTGAACCTTTCATGCAATGTACATTTTACAATGAATGAACATTTCACATTTCCTAGTTCATTAGAAGTCATTGACCTGTGCCGTACGAAGGTACATGCACTGCGGGCCTCCGTCTTTAAAAACTTGATTTATCTGAGATATCTAAATTTAAGTTATACATATATCTCTAGATTTGAAGATATGGGAATTCCAGAGTACTTTACACTCAATAATTTGCATATAGAAGGTATTTTAGTTCAAAATATTGGTGTTGACTTGTTTAGAGGATTAACAATTAATTCAGGATTATGGGCCAGTGATTATGTCATTTGCTGTCCACTAATTTTAAATGCAAATATATCGGTCGATAAATGTCACGCACCTGTCGACGTGATATCTTCATGTAAACATCTTGTAGGTGAAATATTAAAGAGAATCGTCATCTGGATAGTTGGATCCTTGACTATAGTAGGAAATGGTATTGTATTGGTATATAGAATTGGTTGGAACAGAGAAATATTCAAGAAAGCCTATGGACATTTTATTACAGGCCTTGCAGTGTCAGATTTCATCATGGGTACGTACCTAGTAATTATCGCTTGTGTAGATATTCATTTCAATAATGTTTACATGCTGAAAGATTCTCACTGGAGAAATAGTATTCTGTGTCGTTTTGCTGGGTTTCTTTCAACGCTTTCAAGTGAAACTTCAACGTTCTTCATTTGTCTTATAACTTTAGATCGTTTCTTAAGCATCACTTACCCGTTTGGTGAACATAGAATCTCTACAAATGGTACATTCATATTATTGACAGTTGTGTGGATTCTCGGTTTTGCTTTAGCATTACTTCCAGTATTCTTCTTAGATTGGGAAATTTATTCCTCCAATGGTTTGTGTCTAGCTCTACCATTAAGTTCTAAACAAAATAAAGGATGGCTATTTTCTTTCATTGTGTTCGTAGTTCTAAATTTCATCTTATTTTTGTTGATAGCCTTTGGCCAGTTGGCAATATTTGTAAACATGATGAGAATAAAGAAAGCAATCGGTAGCTCCTGTCCGAATAATCAAACAAGATCTAAAGACTGGACCGTGGCGAAAAAACTGGCCATGGTTGCTCTGACCGATTTTTGTTGCTGGTTTCCTGTTGGCATCTTGGGGTTCTATTCGTTAAACGGTTACAGGTTTGACCGCGAGGTGTATGCCTGGATAGCGGTATTTGTATTACCAATAAACTCTGCATTGAACCCAATAGTTTACACTATACCAGCCTTGTTCAGTAAATGTAAGAGCATATGGTAGGATACATGTATTTGTACAATGACGAAAAAGGCAGTAACAGAATCTGCCCACTTTTCTCTGACAAACGCACGGGCCACGATTACGAACATCAGCGCGTAAGGCTGGCAAACTGAAGTATCTTGGTTTTATCACAGTTTATAAACAGTTTAATATGCTGCTTCCGTCTGTACTTATATATCGTTATTTCAAATTGTTCTCTATTGTCCCATGCAACAAACACACAGATGAAGAGTAAATGAGTTGGACGACGTTTTTTTTTAATTCTGGAACATGACATAACTTTTTATTTTACAAAGAGACTGCGACAAATAAGCGAAATAGAGTTTTACCCACATAATATTCCGTGCAAAATAAAGAGTATACTGAATATATAAGATTCAATTTATCAAACATGTAGAAACGGTTTTAACATTTTAATCACTTTCATACAATACAGAATATCTGTTTGTGTTTTAAATACTATCTATATTATGACTATGTAAGTATTTTTGAAGTATTAATTGTTCCAGTATAAGTAAAGAAATAAATATGTGATCATATGTGTGTATTCTATTGAATTGGCTGTTTTAAACTTATTGCATACATGTTCCTTTTGTTGATACATTTTGTTTAGGTTATTATTATACAAAGCATTTGTTAATTTTATTTTATATTTGTTTCGTTGGCACAAAATAATCCATTATTGCTTTTAAGTTTCTTTTTATGGATTCGATAAGATCTTCTTCTGTACTTAGTAAGAAAAATAATTTGTAAGGTTTTTTGCTTCTTGGTGTAGCTCTGTAGTGTTGAATTTATTCCAGTGATAAATTATATTTATATAAATTATTCTTTTAGTTTTGTGTTTGTGTGTATATTTTGGCTTTTATTCTGTTAAATAACACTGTTTTAGAAGAAATAAAGAAAAATAGTTTAAAACATAAACCTTTTCCAAAGACTGTTTAATAATCAATGTGGTGTTTCATAGTGGTTTAGGTTATTTATTTATGTATGTAATTATACAAGAAGCAACGCAATATTTTTAACTTAAAACGCCATTTAACGAGGCTTAACTCTCGTACATCTAAGTTACATTAATATAAAAAAAATTGTGTAACTTAACAAGTGTCGTACTTTTAAAATACATAAATATCTTTCATACACTATAATCAAGATAACAGTGTTAGTCTATTCAGTATTAGTGCTGTCCACACAAAGTAAATGCTCATTATAGGTACAGATTATAATTTGTATGTTTACAATGTACTGTGTGTGTGTGTATGTGTCAAGGTTCAGAGGTCAGTAGGCCCCCTATTGAAAAATTAAAATTAAAATCGAATGTTGTATACAGCGCAAACCTTTAATGCAAACGTAAAAGCGTAGAAGTCATTTAAGACAAGCTTGTTGGTTGCGCACGGAAAAATAACATTTAAGCTCTAAAAATAGAGCACGCCGTCCATCTTATTATAGTCTTATGGTTTTATGATATGATTGATTGTTCTCATGATCCAGATTTCCTTGCAACTGAAACATCAGCATTGCAATCCATTACACCAAGGGTCGGCAAACTTTTGATAATAATGTGTCAAAGTAGGATTTCTAACTTCATTTAGCGTACCAACAGCATAGTGAAAGTCATCCTTTTTCTTTCTATAGAAACGTGTGGACCCTTCGCGTGCCAATACTTGCACGCGTACCGTGGGTTGCCGAGCCCTTTATTTACACATGAGTTATTTGATGCAAAAAAAAGTATTGTCATTATAACGAGAGAAATATATATTTTACAATTCACAAAGGTAAAGACATATACGCTTAATGTCACTACCTCAAAATGGAAAATAAAGATGATACCATGGGATATAAATGCCAAAGTGGTGACAAGCAATCAAAACAGGGAAATCAGCATGCGGTAAAACAGGTCGTCGGAAAAATGAATGAAAACGGAGAGTTATTTGCAGACTTTTGTGTAAAAAATGAGCACCTACGAAAATTGTGTATAATTTCTAAAAAAAATTCTAGCATACTTGGTAGACAGCTCAATACAAGATACTTGGGGGCAAGTTAAAAATACTTATAATGCAGCCTCAGCAGTCACGTGGCATGAAGAAGAGAAAGTTTAAGCAATGGTTTTGTGTCATAAAGTGGAGAACTAATTGTCCTGAGATTAATTAGTCTCTAGTCAGTTAGACCTCTCCATAATTATACGTTTAAATAAATTGACCTTCGGTCACAGTCGGATTGACTTTTAATACTTCAATTTTAAGGGCTTAGAGGACTTTCCGGAAAAGAGTTGTCCTTCTTGTAATGATAAGCGATATCATCGTAGTTGAAATGAGTTCATTCATGGAAGGCATCTGGTCTAAAGTAAACACGGCTCCTATAGTCAGATCCAGCCATTCTGATTTAGACATTTTGAATCAACGTTATAATTATTGAACAGAACAGATTATTGTCAGACTGGGCTAGCGTCCAATAGAATCCAAGAACAGATTGGAGACAGACTGAGCATACAAACAACTGGTTTCTTAAGTGTACATATTAATATTGTCACGTATTAATAGCGCCAGAGCTCTCTCTCTCTCTCCGCGAGTTTTGTGGGAGGTACTAAGCTTAGACTATTCTAGGAATCCGCTCTTGTACCGACCTCAAATTCTGGGAATGGCTAGGAATAGTTTATTATTTTACGTACAGGTGAGTTCATGTTAAAACTATCGTTTATATTATGAGTTTTGTAAATGATACCATTATTTTTACCTCTTTTTTAATAGGTCTGTTCCCCGCTCTTCTCCGCGAGTATTTGAGGCTGGGCGCACAGCTAGGCAGTCAGACAGTCAGAGTAGATAATTTGTTTTGAGTCTGTTATGGACGCTTGTGTTGGCACAATTATATTCTAAGTGTATATAATCTTCATATTGTATATATATTTGCACATATCATCTGAATTAAAATATCTTCTTGATTGAATCATTTACACTCAAGCTTTCTTGTCAAGTTACTATTGCATTTTATTGTTTACAATACCATAATATATATTTATTTACAACTACAAAGTCAAGGAAAGGAACTGCTAGAACGCAAATCCTGAGTTTGTGCCCAGGACAATAAGGAGAGTTAGTGTAATACTGAAATATAAATAATTATAACCAAAGTCTACCCTAGGACGAACGAGAATTATCAACAACATTTACACGGCTCTGACCATATGGGGATTGTGGTCGTAACAGTATCTACTAATTTTTCTTTCTCAAAAGCTATGATTTTGAGTATTCAGTTAAGCCAACAGCTGCAATGAACTGCGCCATGGCTGTCAGTTGCTCTAGTTTATGGGTCGGCAACTTGCGGCACGCGTGCCGAACTTGGCACGGAAAGCGATTTTCAATGGCACGCGGAAGATAAAAAAAAAGTCTCTTCTACAAGAAATTGAGTGCTAAATGATAATGTCTTTTAAGCTGTTGGCACGCTGACTGAATTATAAATCCTATTTTGGCACACTGTGAACGTGTTCTTAGTTTTATGTTAAGTGCGCTCAAAGCTTAGGCTACATTATGTTTGTTGGCAGCGCTATACAAATATTATTATTATATTATGTTTCTTTTTAAATTTATTTGTAGGCCAATATATTTTCTGTTTATTAGAACATATATTATATGCTTGATTTAAACTTTATGAAACTTTGTAATTTTAAGTTTTAGTGTATTGGGCAGTATGTCAGTGACATTATTATCAGTTAAACCAGCCTGTAACACGTGGCATTGATGATAGCAGTGACTCAATGAATGCATGTATAATTGTCGGCGTGTAACGAATGTGAAAAGTAACGTAAGTATGAGTTCAAAGTGGAACAGTGTTGGTTAGATATGTGTGGGCAATATAATATTACAACGGAATGTATGTTGGATATACATATTTGAATACATAGGGCGCGACGAAGGGTAGAAAATGTAGCAGACACTTTGAAAGTTTAACAAATAGCTTGACAACTGAACAGAAAGTTTGATAGTTTAACATAAAATGTGTATGAACTATACAACATCTTGACAAACATACAACAACAACAAAGAAAGACTAAAGTTTCTTGCAGGATCAATTCAAATTTACAAAAACTCATATTCTATCGTTGAGAAGCCATCTACAAAACAATAATAAGGTCTGTGGCGTCTTATGGCAGTGAGACATCGACACTTACGAAAAGCGCAGACAATAAATTCCATACCTGGGAAAGAAAAGTCCTTAGAAAAATCTTTGGACCTAAAAAAATTATGATAATGGATGGAGAATGCGCACCAGTATAGAGGTATATGAATTATTTCAAGACCCTACTATTATGGCTGAGATAAAGAAGGGCAGACTACGCTGGACAGGCCACCTGGAACTAATGCCAAAAACAGCAGAGGAGTAAAAGTAATATAAACACAGAAGCCCAGAGGAAAACGACCTTAGGGGCATACCCAGACTGAGACGGTTAGACGATGTCCAGATGGATATCGGTATCGAGGCCTGGAGAAACAAAAACTAGCAACAGAAGATAGGTCTGAGTGGAAAAAGGTGGTGAGACAGGGCTGTAGCGCCACAGGGGAGGGCGATGATATCCTTGAGATATGATAATGATGATGATACGCATAATTAGACAGGTGCCTTTCCTAAATGATGAAGAAGGTATGAAAAAGATGACAGAAAATACGAGAATATAACATATATATATATACATAAATTAAGGTATCCCGTGGGACCAAAGTGGTCCATAGGGCCATTGGGCCGGCGAAGTAGCGTCCACCGGTTTCTTTGGCAACGGCAAACTAGGAGATTGTGTCGCCAGCGCAATGCCCAGCCAACTTTGCCTTACTCCAACTAAAGTCAAAGCTGGGTAGACTCAGGGAGACCTTCCAGACCAGAGAGCGAATCTTAGCTTTCATTAGATTCGAACCCAGGACCTTCAGTGCGCCATCCGAACGCGCTGCCTCTCGGCCACCCTATACTAATAAACCTTGAAGCATTAAATTCAGAGAACATTAAATTTTTCTTATATTTATTGACGGATGTTTACATTTCTATTGGGTGGGTGCATATTTGTTTATTGTCGTCATTATTATCTTATTATCATGAATATGCGTAAAAAAAATAATTGTTTTGTTGTATAAACTGAGGTGTTTTATTCACCTCATCAGACTTGTTTATGCAGTGTGTTACGTCTCGCTGTCTCAGGTGGGCCAGTTTATCACACTTACTTCTTGTTACACTCGAACAACCTTTTACTCGCGCCCAAACGTTCGTACACGCAATTTAGAATCGACGTTAGGAATAATTAGGGGCCTACAAACAACTTTTAATTCAACACAACACATAACATCGAAGTTCAACACAAGTCCATAATAATAACACGATTTACGAAGCACACAAGAAACATTAAAACACAGCATAACCAGTTTCTCAATACACTTTACTCTCCAACTACACACTACATGGTCCGGAAACTCCCCACCCCCCTGCTCGCTCATGCCAAACGGACAAAGGTCACCAAGGGTCACCCAAAAAATGTGACCACCAGATGATCACAACTAACAAAAAATAAACGAGTTAATTAATTCTAACTTCATCCTCATGCATCACAAGTGCAATAAGATCGTGTGGTCGAGAAAGTTATGTTCAGCCCCCACGGGCCACGTTTAAATGTAACTTCCCGCAACACCTTGTATGACGTTTTCAAATTCATCCATGTTGATTGCCAGAGTGGAGATAAGGCGCTGCATGAGCTTAAAACCCCCAATTAATTATCTTTACATGTTTGGCCTTTGATAATTCGTCTTTCGGGTAAGTGCAAGTGAAGTAAAGTGTGATCCCCGTCGTGTGAATATTCATAGATTGTGCCGGTGGAGCAGCTTTTCACCAGTTACATTGCCACGAGTTGCGAGAAAATGTATGGCCAGCACAATACTCTACCCAACCAATGACAAATGTTCATTAGAGGTGGGTTCACTTAAGAGCACGATGGGAAGGCGCATTCGGCTGGCGTACCTAAGGTCCTGGGTTCGAAACCTGGTGGATTTTTTCTCGGGTCAGGAGGGTGTCTCTAAGTCTACCCAGCTTTGATGGGTACCTGACATTAGTTCGGGTAAAGTAAAGGCGGCTGTGCGAAGTGATGGCCACACAATCACCTAATATGCCATGGCCATAGAAACTGGTGAACGCGGCTTCACAGGCCCTATGATCAGTTTGGTGCGAAGGGTGCTTTACTTTTTTTTTTATTCTCAGGGAGACCCAAAAGGAACCGAGTTAAAAAAAAAGACGAGCCCTCACTAGGATTCGAACCTAGGACGTTCATTAAACCAGCCGAACGGGCTACCGCTTTGTCACCTTGATGTTACGCAAGTGAGAGGGTAGTAACAAATACCTCGTATTAGACAGTTATCAAGCGCCAATGCAGCTTTAAAAAGTTTATTTTAGATAACAAACAAAATTTATAAGGCACATTTCAATTAATTGTATGCTTATTTTAGTTCTGACTTTTCTTCAACTAACCAAGTATTCCAAACATTAGAAAAAATGTCTGCTGTTATGAAAGTAGTTTTATTTCCATAATTATATTGGTTCTATTATTATTAATTAAAGTTCAAAAGAAATAATCTTAAACCCGAAATGTTTCCGTGTTAGGAATAAAACATGTATATGTCTAGACACTACGTCATAGCATTAAAAATGCGTCATACGTCGCACGAGGGTTTGAGATCGTTAGTCAGTTCTAGCTTGGGCGCAATTGTGTGAGGACTGTTCCTGACCACTTTCTTAAAAGATACGTTATTACGGCTTTATACTATATCAATGAATCTCAACTTATTTAAGTTTCATCCTATACTGTTGGTACCTGTATTTTGTGTTGCTGTTATATTCATAATTTCAACTTGTTGGAATAAAATTGTGTTTTACAAATTCAAACAGGATTGTGGATTTCCTCTATATTAAGTTATTAAGGTATAGTTACCTAACTCAATTACTAAACATTTAAAGCACATCCTACGAGCCAAATAAATATCAAATCTACTACAATAACACCAATACTAATTCTTGTACAACCTTGTGGGATCCAAGAGGGATGTGAATCAAAAGAATGTATAAGTATTACATTTCTAAAATATTATTATACGTCAGTAGCTGATTTCGCACGTGACACTGCTCACAGCTAAAAAATTGAGTTTCTCAAAAATGTGCAAGCCATCCTTTAGAAATTTCCCATCTCTTGTTAAAACTCATGCCCGTTGACACGTATTCAATCTCTCTGTCGATAAACTACAATATTTGGAAAACTCAGACCCTGGACTTGATACATGACAACTAATTCGAAAAGACGAAGTTATTCTCTGCAGACTAGATACAGGACATGCCAACTAACAAATTTCTTTTCTCTTAAAACGAGAAAAGGGCCCCAATGTGTGCTTTCTGCAATGTCATCTTAACAGTTTCTCACATTTTGTTAGAATACAACACATTTTGCGAAAATCGACGTAATTATTATTAAAGTTGAGCTCTTCATGTACTTTTCAGCAAAACAAATTATAAAATAATAAACTATATTAAAGATATCCAACTGTACTACAGAATTTAAAGATAATATAAGAAAAATAAAATGGGTATAAGAAAAACATGACAACAGCGATAACAAAAAGGCCTATATAAACATCGATTTTGAAAGGCCGGAAAAGCAACAATTCAAATTCAATTGAATTCTATTATTAACTTCGTAGTTTCTGTTACACTGTTAAACTTTCAAAATCTATGTTAAACAGCAAATTTTTGTTTCTCTTATCCTAGCAGTTAAATTCTAAGCTAAACAGTACAACTCGGTATTAAAAATAAATATCAAACTGATTGTCTTTGTACAATTTCTGAACTTTATCTTAACTGTCAGATTATATAGATAGATAGAGAGATATAGATATAGATATAGATATAGATAGATAGATAGATATAGAGAGAGGGAAAGAGAGAATAAATGTATATGTGTGTTGTGTGTTAAAGCTATGTACTTGCACATTATTTGCATATATTATGTTAACTATGTCTTGGTGTCAAGTTTTTTTCTAGTTTGACAGCTGTATCGAATCGTCCATGGCTTCCGAAAATTTGCTAATTAAATAATCATACAGGTGTTGCATGTTTAATATTCTATGTATTTGCAAAAGGTACGTCTGTTTCTGTATGTTTTTTTTTATTGCGTATTTAAGGAATGTTCCATTAGTGCCAATTCTACTTTTCAACTTAATAAGTGTTTGTAAAAGTTACGTGTGTTTCAGCTTCTTATATTAATTTCTGTTCTTATAGACTATGTCGCAAAGTGTAAAGATAAAACTTCATTCTTATGACAAATTGTTTTTTAAATGCTGAAATGTGGTAGACAGATATTG
Source organism: Anisus vortex (assembly GCA_949126835.1). Classification (NCBI taxonomy): domain Eukaryota; kingdom Metazoa; phylum Mollusca; class Gastropoda; family Planorbidae; genus Anisus; species Anisus vortex. The sequence goes on from OX421501.1 coordinate 3,356,548, forward strand.
TCATATTTTAAACTAAAGACATAACTTCTATTCTAATTAGATATGTCAAATCTATCACTTCTTATCATCTTATACCTTTTGTTACCATTGGCATTGGTAATGTTCTAAAGAAAAAAACTTACTAAGCCTGAAGTTTTGAACAGAAATTTTCAAAAGCCAATGTTTATATCTTAGTATAGCGTTTTCAATACTAATTTTACATAAACCTTTATTTAAAAGTAAAATCTGATCTTCTTACAATATGCAGAACCATACAATCGTGAACAGACTCGGTCTGACTGCAATTTGCATTAGCATCCTGGTGATTCAGTCTGCTTACTGTGAAGGTAAGGGTGAGAGTAATTGTTATATTTACTTAAAGGTAGTGCTATGATTACAGGCAAATATAAAATAAATACATGCTCTTTAAGAAATTAATTACAAAAAGTTAGTTAGTAAAAGTGTTAGTATTGCTTTCAATTGCATGAAATTATAATTGATGAATCTAGTGTTAATTTGTTTAATGTTTGGTGCAAATGAAACTAAACGTTCTATCTCTGAATTTAATCTTCTAAATCTATTTTAATAACTCTATTGATTGAGATCATAGGCTCTCAACCTTTTTCGGCTCACCGCCCCCTTTTACAATATTTTTTTCCGCTCACCGCCCCCCCCTTCCGCCCATCTGGCCTATAGTTTCCGCTTTTTTTTAGGCGGACTAGACTTTTTGTGTGATTAATTATCTTTAAAAAAAACTGAAAAGGAAACATATTCAATTGTAAGAATTAATAGATCAAAAAATTGCCTTAACAAAAGGTTCAAATAAATCAATATTAATGCTAATCCTTTGCCTGGTGTGTTGCTAGCTATTTGTCTATTTTTGTTTCAATTTTGGTTGCAAAAGCCCTAGGTCTAATCATCAGTAATATTTGTTATATTCAAAACAGAACTTGTTCGGCAGCAATATTGAATCAAATGTGGAAACATTTTTCAGTTAAGGGGAGATAATTAGCAATTTTTATTTGATCTTATATTTTTGTTTTTTCTTTCTTTTATAAAAAATAAGTGGCTTACAATTTATAACTTTGAAATGATCAAACTGTAAAAAATATTTGAAAATTATATAAATATTATATGACTAAAGAATTTATATGTATATTTTCAAACATTACATTAACTACCCAGTTTGTATGATTACTACTTATGTATACCGCTTAACAATATCTTTCGTGATATCATATCATGTCATATATATATATAAATCTCAAAAGGAATATGTGGCTGGCTGGCTGGCTGGCTGGCTGGCTGGCTGGCTGGCTGGCTGGCTGGCTGGCTGGCTGGCTGGCTGGCTGGCTGGCTGGCTGGCTGGCTGGCTGGCTGGCTGGCTGGCTGGCTGGCTGGCTGGCTGGCTGGCTGGCTGGCTGGCTGGCTGGCTGGCTGGCTGGCTGGCTGGCTGGCTGGCTGGCTGGCTGGCTGGCTGGCTGGCTGGCTGGCTGGCTGGCTGGCTGGCTGGCTGGCTGGCTGGCTGGCTGGCTGGCTGGCTGGCTGGCTGGCTGGCTGGCTGGCTGGCTGGCTGGCTGGCTGGCTGGCTGGCTGGCTGGCTGGCTGGCTGGCTGGCTGGCTGGCTGGCTGGCTGGCTGGCTGGCTGGCTGGCTGGCTGGCTGGCTGGCTGGCTGGCTGGCTGGCTGGCTGGCTGGCTGGCTGGCTGGCTGGCTGGCTGGCTGGCTGGCTGGCTGGCTGGCTGGCTGGCTGGCTGGCTGGCTGGCTGGCTGGCTGGCTGGCTGGCTGGCTGGCTGGCTGGCTGGCTGGCTGGCTGGCTGGCTGGCTGGCTGGCTGGCTGGCTGGCTGGCTGGCTGGCTGGCTGGCTGGCTGGCTGGCTGGCTGGCTGGCTGGCTGGCTGGCTGGCTGGCTGGCTGGCTGGCTGGCTGGCTGGCTGGCTGGCTGGCTGGCTGGCTGGCTGGCTGGCTGGCTGGCTGGCTGGCTGGCTGGCTGGCTGGCTGGCTGGCTGGCTGGCTGGCTGGCTGGCTGGCTGGCTGGCTGGCTGGCTGGCTGGCTGGCTGGCTGGCTGGCTGGCTGGCTGGCTGGCTGGCTGGCTGGCTGGCTGGCTGGCTGGCTGGCTGGCTGGCTGGCTGGCTGGCTGGCTGGCTGGCTGGCTGGCTGGCTGGCTGGCTGGCTGGCTGGCTGGCTGGCTGGCTGGCTGGCTGGCTGGCTGGCTGGCTGGCTGGCTGGCTGGCTGGCTGGCTGGCTGGCTGGCTGGCTGGCTGGCTGGCTGGCTGGCTGGCTGGCTGGCTGGCTGGCTGGCTGGCTGGCTGGCTGGCTGGCTGGCTGGCTGGCTGGCTGGCTGGCTGGCTGGCTGGCTGGCTGGCTGGCTGGCTGGCTGGCTGGCTGGCTGGCTGGCTGGCTGGCTGGCTGGCTGGCTGGCTGGCTGGCTGGCTGGCTGGCTGGCTGGCTGGCTGGCTGGCTGGCTGGCTGGCTGGCTGGCTGGCTGGCTGGCTGGCTGGCTGGCTGGCTGGGTATGTACATACCGCATAATCTTTTTAAATACTGGACATAAAAACGTGAAATTTGCTACAAATATTCTTTGCGTTACGGCGGTGAACACTGTCAAGGTTTAAAAAAAATTAAAATGACCGCAGTGGTCAGTTTGGTCAAAAAACGGGAATAAAACGACATATTTTGGGTTCATGTTGAATTTGCCGTTCCAACTTTTTATAGTTTTTCGATCGATCGCGCTAAGAAAATAAAAAAAAAGGATGGCGTTGAGATTTTTTTCAGGATGACGTCATCAAAATTTGCGCAGGGATAGCTGGTTGTCTTTTTTTTTATGGCGTCATCGAATTCTGCGTATTCATTTTAATAAACTTCGCTTCAACCTTTGCTAATGTACTTTATGAATGATTAGAACAAAATATATTCACGTTTTAATTTGCGTCGTAATTTATAGCGGGATATTTTTAAATTGTTATAATGGGTAATGATTAATGGTTTTAATGGGTATCTTACGTTGTATCTGGCAAATAAAAAATTCCTTCACGTTTTTATTCGTGTTGTATATGTCCACAGAATAGGTATAAAACAGAATGCGCAATCGCATTTTATTTCTGTTTTGGGCAGTAATACCGACGCCATACTAAGCTTATTTAAACGCAGCGGTCCTGGTTACACTCTATATTTATGCTTATTTAGCCTACAACGTCCTTTTCTTCAAATCTACAAGTTCGAACACCCAAAGCTAATATTTCAGGCAAAATGTGCATGAACGGTTGTGTAATAAACTACAACAATGATGCGAAAACGACTGATTAACGTAAAAAAGAGCATGTCAAACTGCATGGCTTTCCTGACTCCATAAAGGATAAACAACAGCATAAACAACCTCATATTAACTCATTATGAATTATATGCCTATTTCCCATCATAATTTTAAAAGTTTATTTTGGTTTAAAAAGTATATAATATATTTATGTACCGGTAGCCGTAGCAATTTAGTTACCGGTACCGAGCTACGTCTAAGACATTTTTTTTTCAAATCAGTACCGGGTAATAAATATTTTTACATCATATTGGCCTAATCATATAATGTTCAAAACAAAATGGGTAATTAAGTCAAATTTATATAAAAGTAAGCCTATAATGAAAGATGATGTAGGCCCTATATATATTGTATATATTTATGGCAGACGTAGATATCCTTTCACATTTTACTATAGTAGCGTCTCTAGCGACCGCTGCATTGCGGAAAATGGTAACTTTTAGTGACTGCGTATATAGGGATTGTGCATTCTGTTCTATACCTATTCTGTGTATGCGTCTTATAAACTTTGTAGCGGGAAATTTTTCAATTGCCAGGAAATTTTTCAATTGCCAGGCAATGTTTAAATTGCCGAGCTCAACGTTTTAAAGTTTTAATTTGTATCATATACGTCTTATAAACTATGTAGCGGGAAATTTTTATATTGCCGGGCAATGTTTACATTTGCCGGACCAACTTTTAAAAGTTTTAATTCATGTCGTATACGTTGTGTAAACTATGATTCATATCGGTTTCAGTTGTTATTGTTTTTCCTGTTGAATGTAAAATTTAATTCTAAGTTTGCTTCCAAAGCAACAATAAATAAATAGCAAATAACACCAACAAAAACAAAAAAAAAAGCAAAAATAAATAAATATTGATCTACGACTAATGTTGTAGCAAAAAAATATATCAAACAATCATTTTCGAATTAACAGTACTTTTTAAAAGACATTTGAGTTCTGTTTTACAGAAAGAGTTTAATTACCCATTAAACTCACAAAATTCGATCATAGTGGTCATACTTTGAGCAAGAAATAAAAAAAAATTATTATTATTTGTTTTTCCTTTTTAGTTGTATATTGAATTGGTGTATAATAAAGTGTGCAAAACAAAAATAAATTAAAAAAATACTGACCACGAAAAAAAACATACTACTTTATGTATGTTGCAAAAACAAAACGAAAAAACTATAATGTGTCAAGCATATTCTAAAAAAAAGCCCGTTCGAAGAATCGGGCACATAACGGCTTGTATATATATAAATCTCAAAAGGAATATGTATGTATGTGGCTGGCTGGCTGGCTGGGTATGTACATACCGCATAATCTTTTTAAATACTGGACATAAAAACGTGAAATTTGCTACAAATATTCTTTGCGTTACGGCGGTGAACACTGTCAAGGTTTTAAAAAAATTAAAATGACCGCAGTGGTCAGTTTGGTCAAAAAACGCGAATAAAACGACATATTTTGGGTTCATGTTGAATTTGCCGATCCAACTTTTTATAGTTTTTCGATCGATCGCGCTAAGAAAATAAAAAAAAAGGATGGCGTTGAGATTTTTTTCAGGATGACGTCATCAAAGTTTGCGCAGAGATAGCTAGCCGGCTTTTCGTTATGACGTCATCAAATTTTGCGTATTCATTTAAAATTAACTTTGCTTCAACCTTTGCTAATGTACTTTATGAATGAATAGAACAAAATATATTCACGTTTTAATTTGCGTCGTAATTTATAGCGGGATATTTTTAAATTGTTATAATGGGTAAAGATTAATGGTTTTAATGGGTATCTTACGTTGTATCTGGCAAATACAAAATTCCATCACGTTTTTATTCGTGTTGTATATGTCCACAGAATAGGTATAAAACAGAATACGCAATCGCATTTTATTTCTGTTTTGGGCAGTAATACCGACGCCATACTAAGCCTATTTAAACGCAGTGGTCCTGGTTACACTCTATATTTATGCTTATTTAGCCTACAACGTCCTTTTCTTCAAATCTACAAGTTCGAACACCCAAAGTTAATATTTCAGGCAAAATGTGCATAAACGGTTGTGTAATAAACTACAACAATGATGCGAAAACGACTGATTATCGTAAAAAAGAGCATGTCAAACTGCATGGCTTTCCTGACTCCATAAAGGATAAACAACAGCATAAACAACCTCATATTAACTCATTATGAATTATATGCCTATTTCCCTTCATAATTTTAAAAGTTTATTTTGGTTTAAAAAGTATATATATTTATGTACCGGTAGCCGCAGCAATTTAGTTACCGGTACCGAGCTACGTCTAAGCCATTTTTTTTTCTAATCAGTACCGGGTAATAAATATTTTTACATCATATTGGCCTAATCATATAATGTTCAAAACAAAATGGGTAATTAAGTCAAATTTATATAAAAGTAAGCCTATAATGAAAGATAATGTAGGCCCTCTATATATTGTATATATTTATGGCAGACGTAGATATCATTTCTCATTTTACTATATTAGCGTCTCTAGCGACCGCTGCATTGCGGAAAATGGTAACTTTTAGTGAGTGCGTATATAGGGATTGTGCATTCTGTTCTATACCTATTCTGTGTATACGTCTTATAAACTTTGTAGCGGGAATTTTTTCAATTGCCAGGCAATGTTTAAATTGCTGAGCTCAACGTTTTAAAGTTTTAATTTGTATCATATACGTCTTATAAACTATGTAGCGGGAAATTTTTATATTGCCGGGAAATGTTTACATTTGCCGGACCAACTTTTTAAAGTTTTAATTCATGTCGTATACGTTGTATAAACTATGATTCATATCGGTTTCAGTTGTTATTGTTTTTCCTGTTGAATTTAAAATTTAATTCTAAGTTTCCTTCCAAAGCAACAATAATTAAATAGCAAATAACACCAACAAAAAAAAAAAAAAAACAAAAAAAAAAAAATATTGCTCTACGACTAATGTTGTAGCAAAAAAATATATAAAACAATCATTTTCGAATTAACAGTACTTTTTAAAAAACATGTGAGTTCTGTTTTACAGAAAGAGTTTAATTACCCAATAAACTCACAAAATTCGATCATAGTGGTCATACTTTGAGCAAGAAATAAAAAAAAATTATCATTATTTGTTTTTTTCTTTTTAGTTGTATATTGAATTGGTGTATAATAAAGTGTGCAAAACAAAAATAAATTTAAAAAATACTGACCACAAAAAAAAAAAAAACATACTACTTTATGTATGTTGCAAAAACAAAACTAAAAAACTATAATGTGTCAAGCATATTCTAAAAAAAAGCCCGTTCGAAGAATCGGGCACATAACGGCTTGTATATATATAAATCTCAAAAGGAATATGTATGTATGTGGCTGGCTGGCTGGCTGGGTATGTACATACCGCATAATCTTTTTAAATACTGGACATAAAAACGTGAAATTTGCTACAAATATTCTTTGCGTTACGGCGGTGAACACTGTCAAGGTTTTAAAAAAATTAAAATGACCGCAGTGGTCAGTTTGGTCAAAAAACGCGAATAAAACGACACATTTTGGGTTCATGTTGAATTTGCCGTTCCAACTTTTTATAGTTTTTCATCACAAAGTTAGAAAAAAAAAGGATGCGCTGAGATTATTTTTATGACGTCATCAATCTTTGCGCATGGATTTTATAGCAATGAAGGGACATTTTTCATTCATGTTTAAATTGACGTCATCAAACTATGTGCATGGATTTTATTATCTCAACTCAATGACGGGAACAAATTTTCTTCATGTTTAAATTGTCTACGTGCCGTAAACAACATAAATTCTTTACACTACCAATACTGTAGTTGATTTTCCTAATCTATCACTACTTTAATACTTTACACTGTGAATACATGACTTAAAGCTAATTAATAATTTAAAACTTTACAAACATAGAACAAAGCAAATAGATTTAGCATTTTTTTTTCTGTTTCGGGAAGTAATACCGACGCCTTACTAAGCTTATTTAAACGCAATGGTCCTGGTTACACTCTATATTTAAGCTTATAATTATATGGCGTCATCAAATTTTGCGTATTTATGCGTTTAAGAAGGGAACAAAATTTTGTTTTAATTTGCGTCGTAATTTGTAAAATGCAATATTTAAATGGTATAAGTTACCGGAAAATACTTTATGCCCGCTTAAGACTATTGTTTATAACTCCATGGGTTATTTTATCCAGTTCCGAGAACTGGGCACCTTTAGGCTTATCGCCTAGGTAACGGCCATTGTTTAAATTACCGGGCAATGTTTAAATTACCGGGTAATGTTTATAATACCGGGCAATGTTTATAATACCGGGCAATGTTTAAATTACCGGGCAATGTTTAAATTACCGGGCAATGTTTATAATACCGGGCAATGTTTATAATACCGGGCAATGTTTAAATTACCGGGCAATGTTTAAATTACCGGGCAAGGTTTAAATTACCGGGCAATTTTTCTAATACCGGGCAATGTTTATAATACCGGGCAATGTTTAAATTACCGGGCAATGTTTAAATTACCGGGCAATGTTTAATTTGCCGGGCAATGTTCAAATTGCCGGAACTAAATTTTTAAATTTGTTATTCGTGTCGCATACGTTTTATAAACATTATTTCATAAGGGTTTCATTTGTTATTGTTTTACATGTTGAATAGAAAATTTAATTCTAAGTTTGCTTCCAAAGCAACAATAAATAAATAAATAGCAAATAAACAAAAACAACACAACATAGGTCTGCGACTTAATGTTTGTCGTAAAAAAAATATATCAAACAATCATTAAAAAAAAAAAAAAGTACTGTCGAATGTTCTTAATCAATGAATAGAACAAAATATATTCATGTTTTAATTTGCGTCGTAATTTATAGCGGGCAATTTTGTAATTGTTATAATGGGTGATGAGTAATGATTTTAACGGGTAATTCATGTTGTAGCGGGCAAATAAAAAATTACCTCACGTTTAAATTCGTGTCGTAGGTCATCTCATTATAACTGACTGAGTAGTTAGAGTGTATGTAAACATAACTTTTAGCCGGTTCGGAGGACCGGGCACATAACGGCTTGTATATATATAAATCTCAAAAGGAATATGTATGTGGCTGGCTGGCTGGCTGGCTGGCTGGCTGGCTGGGTATGTACATACCGCATAATCTTTTTAAATACTGGACATAAAAACGTGAAATTTGCTACAAATATTCTTTGCGTTACGGCGGTGAACACTGTCAAGGTTTTAAAAAATTAAAATGACCGCAGTGGTCAGTTTGGTCAAAAAACGCGAAAAAAAAACAACTTTTGATTCACATTGTCTTTGCCAGTACAACTTTTTATAGTTTTTCGTCACAAAGTTAGAAAAAAAAGGATGCGCTGAGATTATTTTTATGACGTCATCAATCTTTGCGCATGGATTTTATAGCAATGAAGGGACATTTTTCATTCATGTTTAAATTGACGTCATCAAACTATGTGCATGGATTTTTATCTCAACTCAATGACGGGAACAAATTTTCTTCATGTTTAAATTGTCTACGTGCCGTAAACAACATAAATTCTTTACACTACCAATACTGTAGATGATTTTCTTAATCTATCACTACTTTAATACTTTACACTGTGAATACATGACTTAAAGCTAATTAATAATTTAAAACTTTACAAACATAGAACAAAGCAAATAGATATAGTATTTTTTTTTCTGTTTCGGGAAGTAATACCGACGCCTTATTAAGCATATTTAAACGCAGTGGTCCTGGTTACACTCTATATTTAAGCTTATAATTATATGGCGTCATCAAATTTTGCGTATTTATGCGTTTAAGAAGTTGTTTTAATTTGCGTCGTAATTTGTAGAATGCAATATTTAAATGGAAGACTATTGTTTATAACTCCATGGGTTATTTTATCCAGTTCCGAGAACTGGGCACCTTTAGGCTTATCGCCTTGGTAACGGCCATTGTTTAAATTACCGGGCAATGTTTAAATTACCGGGCAATGTTTAAATTACCGGGCAATGTTTAAATTACCGGGCAATGTTTAAATTACCGGGCAATGTTTAAATTACCGGGCAATGTTTAAATTACCGGGCAATGTTTATAATACCGGGCAATGTTTAAATTACCGGGTAATGTTTAAATTACCGGGCAATGTTTAAATTACCGGGCAATGTTTAAATTACCGGGCAATGTTTAAATTACCGGGCAATGTTTAAATTACCGGGCAATGTTTATATTAGCGGGCAATGTTTAATTTGCCGGGCAATGTTCGAATTGCCGGAACTATTTTTTTAAAGTTTTAATTCGTGTCGTATACGTTTTATAAACATTATTTCATATGGGTTTCATTTGTTATTGTTTTACATGTTGAATAGAAAATTTAATTCTAAGTTTGCTTCCAAAGCAACAATAAATAAATAAATAGCAAATAAACAAAAACAACACAACATAGGTCTGCGACTTAATGTTTGTCGTAAAAAAATATATCAAACAATCATAAAAAAAATAAAAAAAAGTACTGTCGAATGTTCTTTATCAATGAATAGAACAAAATATATTCATGTTTTAATTTGCGTCGTAATTTATAGCGGGCAATTTTGTAATTGTTATAATGGGTGATGAGTAATGATTTTAACGGGTAATTCATGTTGTAGCGGGCAAATAAAAAAATACCTCACGTTTAAATTCGTGTCGTAGGTCATGCGGGCAATCTCATTATAACTGCCTGAGTAGTTAGAGTGTATGTAAACATAACTTTTAGCCGGTTCGGAGGACCGGGGACATAACGACTTGTATATATATAAATCTCAAAAGGAATATGTATGTATGTATGTGGCTGGCTGGCTGGCTGGCTGGGTATGTACATACCGCATAATCTTTTTAAATACTGGACATATGAACGTGAAATTTGCTACAAATATTTTTTGCGTTACGGCGGTGAACACTGTCAAGGTTTAAAAAAAATTAAAATGACCGCAGTGGTCAGTTTGGTCAAAAAACGCGAAAAAAACACAATTTTTGATTCACATTGTCTTTGCCAGTACAACTTTTTATAGTTTTTCGTCACAAAGTTAGAAAAAAAAAGGATGCGCTGAGATTATTTTTATGACGTCATCAATCTTTGCGCATGTATTTTATAGCAATGAAGGGACATTTTTCATTCATGTTTAAATTGACGTCATCAAACTATGTGCATGGATTTTTATCTCAACTTAATGACGGGAACAAATTTTCTTCATGTATAAATTGTCTACGTGCCGTAAAAAACATAAATTCTTTACACTACCAATACTGTAGTTGATTTTCTTAATCTATCACTACTTTAATGCTTTACACTGTGAATACATGACTTAAAGCTAATTAATAATTTAAAACTTTACAAACATAGGACAAAGCAAATAGATATAGTATTTTATTTTCTGTTTCGGGAAGTAATACCGACGCCTTATTAAGCTTATTTAAACGCAGTGGTCCTGGTTACACTCTATATTTAAGCTTATAATTATATGTCGTCATCAAATTTTGCGTATTTATGCGTTTAAAAAGTTTTGTTTTAATTTGCGTCGTAATTTGTACAATGCAATATTTAAATGGTTTAAGTTACCGGAAAATACTTTATTCCCGCTTAAGACTATTGTTTATAACTCCATGGGTTATTTTACCCAGTTCCGAGAACTGGGCACCTTTAGGCTTATCGCCTTGGTAACGGCCATTGTTTAAATTACCGGGCAATGTTTAAATTACCGGGCAATGTTTATAATACCGGGCAATGTTTAAATTACCGGGCAATGTTTAAATTACCGGGCAATGTTTAAATTAACGGGCAATGTTTATATTACCGGGCAATGTTTAATTTGCCGGGCAATGTTCAAATTGCTGGAACTAACTTTTTAAATTTTTAATTCGTGTCGTATACGTTTTATAAACATTATTTCATATGGGTTTCATTTGTTATTGTTTTACGTGTTGAATAGAAAATTTAATTCTAAGTTTGCTTCCAAAGCAACAATAAATAAATAAATAGCAAATAAACAAAAACAACACAACATAGGTCTGCGACTTAATGTTTGTCGTAAAAAAAATATATCAAACAATCATTAAAAAAAAATAAAAGTACTGTCGAATGTTCTTAATCAATGAATAAAACAAAATATATTCATGTTTTAATTTGCGTCGTAATTTATAGCGGGCAATTTTGTAATTGTTATAATGGGTGATGAGTAATGATTTTAACGGGTAATTCATGTTGTAGCGGGCAAATAAAAAATTACCTCACATTTAAATTAGTGTCGTAGGTCATGCGGGCAATCTCATTATAACTGCCTGAGTAGTTAGAGTGTATGTAAACATAACTTTTAGCCGGTTCGGAGGACCGGGCACATAACGGCTTGTATATTATATTCTTAAATACACATTAAGGACATCTCGGTTAATTAGAGATCAAAATATTAATATTAGCAGATCTTAGGGCGACAGTGATCGATCAGAAAGGTTAACAGTCCGGTGAACCAACCACAGGACCTGCTGACCGCGCACTAAATTTGCCAAATACTGACCCCTACTTCATCGAAAAGTCACTGCGATTCCTATTTCTTATTAAATATAATAATATGTGGGCTATATTGGGGGATATCAGATATTTAGAAGCACTTGCGTTTACATCACATTTCATCCTCCAAAAACTAATCGATTCAAATAGCTGAGGTGTTAAAATATATCAGGTACGTTTGTACCGCCCACTTGCCCTTCATCGCCCCCGGGAACGTCAGCGCCCCCCTAAAGCTTCTCACCGCACCCCGGGGGGGGGGCGATATCGCCCCCGTTGATAACCTATGATTTAGATCTATTTTTCGTTCAGTCTGTCATTCGCCGGAGAGTATAATAGAAATCTCTCTCTTCTTCTTCTTCTTCATAATACTGTGGAGACCCCGTTAGAACCGAGGAAAGAGTCCACAATTTAAATACACATAAAATAAAAAGCATCACAAACAACAATTATAAACAGATGACATTCCACATAATTGCCTTAATTATAAGATTTTGATTATAAGATCTAATCATAAATTTTTTTTTGTTACTAAGATTTCAATGCTGTATGATATACGTTGTATATTTTGTTTGAGATGAAGATGTAACCAACTTTGATAAAAGGTACATTAGTATTTAGTTTAGTGTTTTTATAGCGTTAAGTACTGTAAGACAGCGTTTACAAGGTGACAATACCCAGCCGCCTATACGTTTCCCAAGCTAACCATCCCAGCTGGGTGGACTCACAGGGCTTCTGCCGCTAGATTTCATAAAACCAAAACTAAAAAATATCAAACATATACATATCAAAATATGGAACACGTTGGTTTAGTGGTAGCCTGTTCGGTTGGTGTACCGAATGTTCTGGGTTCGAATCCCGGTGATGGCTTGGATTTTTTTTCCAAAGGATTGGGAGTTTGCCCCTGAGTCTGTCAAGCGTTGACATGTACCTTACATTAGTTGGGGTAGAGGGTAGAGTTAAGGTTCCTGGGCACAAAATCTGGCTACACAATCTAGTATTATTCCGTGGTCACAGAAACGCCTGAATGCTGTGTTTTTCCGAAAGGATTCTTTACTTATTTATCAAAATATCATGGAAACGTCTAACTTACAAGCATGGCAACTATTTTCATTTAAATCTACACTCTGGACTCAAGACTAATATTATACAAACGAACATTCTCAATTAATAAATAAAACGGGTTTGAGTTTGAATAAAATTACAGTTCGTCTCTTAATTCAATAGACAATCTTGTGCTAAACCAAAGGAACAGTGTGAACAACTATTTTGCTGTAAGGTAAGGGCATACCCGGAATTCGTTGCATGTAAGTTTCTTTCTTATTATCTTCGATACATACATATAATATATGAATAAACAAAGTGTTTTTATGATGTAGTTCACTGTTTGGCAACCTTCGGCACGCGTAACATACTTGGCACACAGAACGTAGTTCAATGGCATGCAAAAGCGCCCTAAAAATTCAATTCAAATATCTTTTACAAGAAATTTTGTGCCAGATCAGGACGATATTAAGGCTGTCGGCATGCTAATTGAATCATAAATCCAACTTTGCCACATTTAAAAGGTTGCAGACCCCTCTAGTATTTTAATAACTTTCTGAAACTATCCATTGTAATACTTACAGCTTAAATGGTTGTGTAATTTTAGCAACATTATCTGAAGTTTTTTCTTGCTAACCTATAGACCAGGGGTCGGCAACCTTTGGCTCGCGAGCCAGATGTGGCTCTATTGATGGCTGCATCTGGCTCGCAGACAAATGTTCGATTATATAAAAATGTTTCTTTAGACTCATTTGAACTACATATTAATTGCATTGCAGCACCAGAAGTCGCATTAATGGTAAGAAATACTCATTATTGATTAGCAACTGCGTAAAAATGACGATGTCTAAAGAATTCAGAGACATAATTATTGTACTTTTAGTGTTGAAATTACACAAAATGCAAACATTTACTTGAAATTTTAGTTTTAAACATAATGTATGGCTCTTACACATTTACTTTTCAAAATATGTGGTGTCCATGGCTCTCTCAGACAAAAAGGTTCCCGACCCCTGCTATAGACTATAGAATAATACCTGGATACATAGAATATAGCTAGTCCTACGACTCGTTTGGGATTCATGGTCTACATATGTATGTTAAGGAACTGATTGATTTGATACGAGCATGTAGGGGTGACATATTGCTGCTTCCGTTGTAGTTTACTTATATTTATCCTCGCATTAGTTCACACAAATATTGTAGTATGGAATGGCTAAACACGTTTTTAACATACATATAGTCTAGATAAGTTGCAGAAAAGGCATGTATACAACAAGACTATCAGAACAAAAAAATAATATCGACTTGATCTATTCACAAGTAAAACTAGAAGCAAACTAACTAGACTAAGTGATTGAAGCCACCAAAAAAGCATAAAGTCCAAAGGAGGTTACCATTCCATTGGTCAACTAATACTGGTCAGTTCTGACATAAAACAAAAGATAGAGGGTTTTTTAAAAAGAGTCAAAGCGGATGTGATGTAAGACGACTATAAAAGCTATTTTCACGCAGGCTTCGACCAAGTAATTTTTAAAAAAAAGTTTTTGAACAAAATAAATGTCGGATTATCCCCCCCAGCGCCTCCCTTACTGTCACTCGAATAAAGATGACATTGTCCGAATGACATTTCATGGACTAGACCAACCTTTCTATATAGTTTGCCTAGATTTGTAATACTGGACTCATTGATAAATAGATTGAACGAATGAATAGATAAATATATAATACATAGATTAATCCACAGATACACATAATTATATATTAATTTTTTTCATTTCATAGGAAATTGCCCCTCAGAACTGTTTACACATGCGATGTTAGAATGTACTAGAGAAACCAACAAAAACCGTGCAAATTTATAACATTAAATTAGATAACGTATTATAGTTCTTATGTTTAATATTTCTATAGATTTCTTTTATATTTTTTTTAAAATTAGTTATTAATATCAAAGTGATTTAAACACAGACATTTTTGTGGTTGTTTTAACTTCATTGTCTACTCTTTATGATCATGTTGACATGTCTTAAATATTTTCCATACATAAGGTTGGTGGGATTGTGTAAACCCTATCAATAGGTGATGTAAGGCTCAGCCTTCCACCGCTAGCTAGCGGGACACCTCATGGGCAGAAGTGGAGTACCCGCTTAGCCCCCCCCTCCCCGATCAAGGTTGCGTGACATCATGGAAGGGGCAGATGATGGATAGAAGTGGTGAGCTGCTTAGAAGTATCTTAGGAACTGGTCACCGTTTCATCTGTGTTTTACAATTTGATAAAATGACAAGTACTTTTGGTATACTGCATACCTTTGTTTAGACCATTAAACATAAACGGTGATTGCTATTAGGGATGTTAAAACCGGTTTGTTTTCAAAACCGGTTTTCGGTTCTATAAAACCGGTTTAAAACTGGATTTCGATTCTCTCCCCCCCCCCCCCCCCCACAATGTCACAAGTCACAGGCCGGAAAAGACAAATGTGCGTAGTTTTGTAGGTGTATTTGAAAAATAGTTCAAACTTAATACGTGTTTGCAGAGCATTCAAGAGGTTGATTTTTGTGAATACATTATGATTTTGTACACTTTACCATAACATTCTTTAGAACTAAAAAAAAGGGCTAATTGAATGAAACCGATCATAGCTTTCAATAGTGATAATTTGTGCAATGTGCTTTTAGAGTTGTAAAATAATGTATTGAATAGGATCACGTAGCACCAATCAAAAGTAAAAAGAATGTGTATTTAATGCTGCCGTTAATAATAAAGCACAGACGCGGTATCTAGCCGGCATCCGTCCGTCTCGAGAGACGATGTTGTAGCTTCATGGGTGAGGTATTCAACTGCACCGCTGAGAATGGCTTTGTAGGCCAACCCGGGAGGGGCAACCCCTGCCGCATTTGAGGCACATCCAACAGTAGCGCACATCTAAACGATGAGCCGACATTTGGTTTGATGTTGTTTTTATCGCAAGCCATAGTTGGTATTGGGGAAACAAAAAAAGAAACACAATATCTAAGACTAAATAAGGTTAGCAAGTCATTTCAAGAATTGTTTTGCGTGAATCCAACATTATTTTTTTTTAAAATAATTCTATTAGAACCAATAAAAAAAAATAAGAGTGTGCTACTTACTACTTGAAGTAATGATTACCTTCCATCCAAGAAACCGAAATCCGGTTTTTAAAAAAAAAACCGGTTTTCAGATTCAAAACCGGAATCCCGTATTCCGGTTTTCGTTTAACATCCCTAATTGCTATACCATGTAGCCTGCTGTTCCATGATATTGCGGAAATCGGCAATGTGGTCAGTAAAAGACCTACCAGTTCAGAAATCTGCATTTTTTGTTTTGTTTTGTTTTGTTTTTTTCACTTTGGAGTCTACTTCTCTCTTCATCTTATCTTATCTTATATCATTAAATATTAGGATAATGAGTGTCACCCTGGTGCAATGTGAATTGAGCGAATGGTCAGCTCATTCCGTGTTCTTTATCATTACCATGACTTTATATGTTGTATGTTTTTAATTATTTTTTGTTCAATTATATTATTAATTTGTTCCTATATTCCATTTGTAAGTGCACATATTGACTCTTTAGATATCTTTTTCCTTTTCAAATTCATATGCATTGTTTTCATCATGTATGGAATCAGTTATGTTTTTATCATGTATGGAATCAGTTCTGTTTTTATTATGTATGGAATCAGTTATGTTTTCATCATGTATGGAATCATTTATGTGAGATTTTGTTCTGCCTTTCTGACGAGATTACTGATTTTGGTTATCAGATTTAAAACTTAAGATTGGATTAAGGATCGAGAAGAGTTAAGGTCATTGTTGATATCGTTAACTCATCTTGTTGCTCTTTTGACATTGTTGTGAACTTATATTTCTGTGTGTGTAATATTGATTTCCACCATTGTATTCAAAGTGCGAATGGTTTAGACATCTTCTGTTGTAAATGGCTGATGCTTTTTTGTTCTCATCGTCATATTTTTTGCATGAGTGACTTATGATTTGGGGATGTAGATTTCAGCAAGGTCTGTCTCGAAATGGGGGGTAAATGTTACGGTCAAGTTGGTAGTGACCCCCATGTGACCTTTTATTTAGGACAGACTTGCTTGAGTTAAACTTTTTGTCTACAATATCGCATTTTACAGGTTTTCGCATTTTAAATCATTGTGAAAGTTTCCTAAAAAAATAAAAGGTTACTAATCTATTTCCCGTTGCTTAGTTTGCTAGGATGGATAGACAAAGGGATAATATATTGATCGTTTTGGAAGGGTAGAAACATCTTTGTCTGGTTTGCTCCATGACCTGGGTTGGGTTGGAAATTTCAGCCAAGGTTTGGGGCACTGAACTTTAATTACTTGTGTCGGCTCTGGTAAAAAAAAGATTTATTGTTCAAATTAGCACTTTACATTCTAAAAATCACGCAGTCTTTATTGAGCAAGCTGTATATATACTGGAGACAGAAACTTAGTTTAGTTAGTTGTAAGGAGGACAACCCGCTTGCGAGAACTCTGAAGAACTGGAGAACTTTTAGGCATCTCGAAGTGTTAGTGATATAGAAGTTGAATGACTGAATGTGGTGGAACGACATTGTAACCATCTTTGCTTGTACATAAACGTCTGAAGTTTAACAAGTACTGTGTTGTGTAATCAACGGAACCTGAGTTAAAAATAGATATTTGTGAACAGTGGACAACCTTTTTCAGTCTTTAGACAACGTAGCCGTATCAGAGCAATCTGTGTATCCACTACATCAGTTGTAGCTGTAACAGAGAGAGGAACAGAGAGTAAATATAATATGTATATGTGGGTGTTTGTATTATGTATATATATAATGTGCATATATTATGCTACAAAAGGCTACGTGTCATTTTGTTAGGGTTTGTGACGGTATTGAGACAGCTGTAACAAATCGTCGACGGCTTCTAGAAATGCGTTTATTAAATATTCAAACACGTGTAACATTTTTAATATTCTGTTTTGCTTATATAAGAAATCCTCAAACTATTAGGATTTCCAAACTATTCTACATTTTGACAAGTTTCAAGCATTTGCAAAAGGTACGTCTGCTTCTGTGTGTTGTTTTTGTTAAAATGAGAAACATGGTCTATTTAACAAACGCTCTATCTATTACAGTTTCAAAACTACTTTTCTCATTATCAAGTTAAGAAGTCTTTGTAAAAGGAACGTGTGTTTTTGTTTCTTAGATATATTATTATTTTAATGTTTCTCGTAAAGTGTAAAGATACTAATTTCATTTAGTTAAATATAAGATTTGTGTATGCTGGAAAAGTGGTATACAAACAATGTTATATTTTAAACTACTTCTATTCTAATTAAAAATTTAAAATCTATTTGTTTAAATCACTTATGATCTTCATATACCTCTGGTTGCCATTGGCATTAATGACGTACCAAAGAAAAGCCTAATAGTTTGGTATATAAATAAAAGTTATGTCTTAAAATCCTATGTTTCTTATCTTAGTATAGCGTTTTAAATACTTATTTTACATGAAGCTGTATTTAAAAGTAACATCTGATCTTCTTACAATATGCAGAACCATACAATCATGAACAAATTCTGTCTGATTGCAATTTGCATTAGCATCCTGGTGATACAGTCTGCTCACTGTGAAGGTAAGGATCAGAGTTATTGTTAAATTTATAAAAGGTAAATGTTATGATTTATGGATAATATAGAAGAGCAATATCAACTTCCCAGTGAATATACAATTATATGCATCACTGGTACTTTCCGCATTTGCATATGGCTGAGAAAGTTGGACACTGAATACAGAGGCTGAGAGAAAAATTCATGCGTTTGAGAACAAATGCTATAGAAAGTTATTAGGAATACGCTATTAAGAAAGAAAAAACAAATGTCTTGCTCATGGTCCATAATGTGGCGCAGAAACAGGAGGCAATTCTTTCAACTGTAAAACGACGAAAGGTCAGATTGTTTGTTCATACTGTAAGGCTTGACTCCTTGGCCAAAACCATCCTACAAGGTAAAGTGGAATGAGCACGCAGAAAGGGTCGCAAGAAAAATAATTAGTTGAACAACCTCTAAGCGAACTACCTCTTGATACGCTTCTGCCAACGGCTTATGGACCTAACTACCCCCTGATACGCTTCTGCAAACTGCTTATGGACCTAGCTACCTTTTGATACGCTTCTGCAAACTGCTTATGGACCTAGCTACCTTTTGATACGCTTCTGCAAACGGCTTATGGACCTAACTACCTCTTGATACGCTTCTGCAAACGGCTTACGGACCAAACTACCTTTTGATACGCTTCTGCAAACGGCTTATGGACCGGGACGAATGAAGAAAATTTAATATGGTTAAACGCACCCCTTACGACGAAAGTCACGTGGTCCAATGATGATGATAAAATGCTATGATTACAGGCACATACAAATTAAGTGCATACTCTTTAGGCTACTATTTACATAGATTCAAATTTAATGCGCTAGTTAGAATTTCTTTTACTTGCATGAAATCATAATTGCTGCATCTAATTGTTAATTTGTTCTGTGTTTGATGCAAATGAAATAGAGACGTTCTATCTCTGAACCTTATCTTCTATATCTATTGTTAGTAACTCTATTGATTTAGATCTATTCTTCGTTCAGTCTGTCATTCGCCGGAGAGTATAATAGAAATCTGCATGTATTTTTCACTTTCACATTGCACAATAAATCATTAACAATAAGACCTAAGCTTATATAATCGATTTTATTATTATTTTAGTTGTGTTTTTTGTTTTTATAAAGATCTCAATTTTGTATGCTATACGTTGTATATTTTATTTCAGATGAAGATCACACCAGCATTGATAAAAGGTAAATTAGTATTATGATAATGTTTTTATAGATAAAAGTAATGTAAGGCAGCGTTTACAATTTGACAAACCCAGCCACCTGTACATTTCTCAAACTAATGCAAGGCACCCATCACAACTGGGTGGACTCACAGGGCTTCTCCCGCTAGACTTCATAAACAGAAAACTAAAACATATCAACCCCATACATATCAATATATTTACACGGTGGTCGAGCGGTAGGCCGAATGTTCAGGGTTCGAATCCCAGTGAAGGCTAGGATTTGTTTTCCAGGGGAGTGGGAGTGTGCCCCTGAGTCTGTTTAGCTCTGATCTCTACCTGACATTAGTTGGGGTAGAGTAAAGGTTCCAGGGCATTGTGCTGGCTACACAATCTCCTAGTATGTCGTGGCCACAGAAACTCGTGAAAGATGCTTCTCCGAAGGATTATTATCTAATTATCCTTGAAATGTCTAACTTACCAGTATGGCAAATCTTTTGAATAGATCTAGACTAATATTATACAAACAAGATATTTCAATCCATAAATAAAACGGGTTTCAGTTTGAATAAAATTATTGTTCGTCTTACAATTCAATAGAGAATCTTGTGACGATTATATTAGACCATCTTGTGCTAAACTAGGAGAATATTGTCACTCAGATGATCTACCTTGTTGTAGAGAACTACCCGGAATTGGTTGCTGGTAAGTATCTACAGGATTAATTTGTTTTCAATTAGTTTTCTTTGTTATTATCTTTGATATATACAATTGTATGAATAAACAAAGTGCTATCACGATGTAGTTCTGTGGTCGGCAACATATGGATTGAGTGCCAGACTTGGCGCACAGAGCGTAGTTCTATGGCACGCGAAAGATCCCTATAAATTCAATTCAAGTCTATTTTACTTCTACAAGAAATTGTGTGCCAGAACAGGATGATATTAAGGCTGTTGGCACGCCGAATGTGTCATGAATTCTACTTTGGAACACCATTATTGAAAGGCAGCCGACCTGTGATGTAGTTTCTTTATAACTTTCTGAAACTATTCAGTAATATTGGTAATACTTACATACAACACAGACCCCGGCCTAAAGGTGGTGTAATTTTCGCAACTAACAGTATCTGATATTTGTTTCTTGCCAACCTATCGCTTGCCCATACCTGGATACATAGGCTATAGCTAGTCTTACAACGCATTGGGGTTCATCTACATATTATCTTATAAGTTTACAGCCGTTTCTTCTAGATAGTAGATTATTTGGTCCACTGGGCCCAAAACTCCTGCAGGGCGACAGGGATCGGTCGGTGGCAGGGATAGAGCCCGCGACGTGTCAGTTGCTTTTTGGTTGACAGTCAGGTGAACTAACCGCTGGATTAAGCCTATTAGAACTACCTGATCTCATACGAGCATCTAGGGGTGTCATTTTTGGCTGGACACAAACATGAAGTACCTGGGAGAGTGCTCATTTGAATCTGTGGCGCCTTTTTTAAGGAACAGTTTCCCTCATACACTGAGAGAATATGAGACCAGAGAATCTTTTAAAAAGAACTTAAAGACCTTTCTCTTTGGCTAATACATCTGTCACTGCCATTTACACCAAGAGCGCACTGTGCATGCTAAATTTAATAGCATGGATAGAAGCGCTATACGAAATTACCATTCTTCTTCTTCTTCATATTTCTGCTTCCGTTGTAGTTTACTTTTTCTTATCCCCGCATTAGTTTACACAAATATTGTAGAATGGAATGGCTATACAATCTTTCAACATACATAATAGTCGACATATAGGCTCAGAAAAGGAATCTATGCAAAAAGACTATCAGAACAAAAATCAGTATCCATTATGCACAAGAAAAAATAGAAGCAAATGAACTAGAGTAAACACTATAAGCCTAAAAGCATGAAGTCAAAAAGGGACATTACCGTTCAATAGGTCACCTGATACAAGTTAGTTCTGCCTTTCTATCATAAGATAAAATAGACGGGTTTTAAAGGGGGCTAAGAGAATGTGGTGCAGAAAACTTTAAAACTTATTTTCACGCAGGTTTTGTCCAAGCTATCAATTTAAAAAAAGTTCTTGAATAAAATAAATATCAGTTAATTCCACCGAGCCTCCCTGCTCTCACTCGAATAAAGATGTCATTGTCCGAATGACATTTCATGGACTAGACAAAGCTTTCTATATAGTTTGCCTAGACTTTTAATACTGGAC
Source organism: Anisus vortex (assembly GCA_949126835.1). Classification (NCBI taxonomy): domain Eukaryota; kingdom Metazoa; phylum Mollusca; class Gastropoda; family Planorbidae; genus Anisus; species Anisus vortex. Next base: position 3,378,455 of record OX421501.1, read on the forward strand.
TCGTTGATAAATAGATTGAACGAATGAATAGATAATTATTTAATAAATATATTATTGCATAGATATAAATAATTATATATAATTTTTTTTTCTTTCTTTTAATAGGTGGGGACGTAAAGATATTTATTACAAATGTAAAATTGTATGAAAAAACATCAAAAGCCCTGCAAATTTATAACATTAAATTAGATAAAGTATTATAGTTTTTATGTTTATTATTTCTATAGATTTGTTCATATATTTAAACGTATATAGATTAAAATTATTTAAAAAATAAAATTGATCCAAACACAGAGATTTTCATTAATTTTGTTTTTAATTACTTTAATTTTAATGAGACCAAATAGAGATTTTGTTAATATAGGTCTGATTTCTTTTAAGTAATACTCTATAATTTTAAATTTATTAACAAAAAAAAAGTCAATAAAAGAAGCAGGGACAATTGGTTTGTTTTGTTGTGTTTTTTTACTTCCTTGTCTACTATTTATGCTTATATTATCCAGCCAAAGAAAAAAATAACACAACAGTTAAAGAATGAAATAAAAGATATGAAAATCAATATTGTCATGTTTAAACTAGTTCAAGTTATTTAGCAAATATAATAAGATAAAATTATATTCTTTATTGATCCAAACAAATGGAAATTTGTCTTGATTACAGATGTTTTGTATTTTAGCATATTTTAAACAATATAAAAGAATTATTTGTACTCAAGCACACAGAAATATACTTATAAAAATAGACCTGCATGCACACAATCACACTATTTATCATACAAGAAAATGTTCATTAGTAGTGTTATGGACTGTCACTATGATGACTATTATTACGACTCGTTAAATCGGATTCAATGTATAGTTGTATCTTTATTAGAAGTCTCTAGATTCTGCTGATCTGAAGTCCAAGCTAGGGGTTCCTTGACTGACAGGTCTATGCAGTAATGTAGTTATATTCGGTATAATTATCTTCAACACCTTTCTTTCAACAATGATAGATCAAACAACTCCAGTTGTTGAATAAACAATTTTATTTAAATTGTAGACTCAATATAAACTTTAAATAAATGCATCAACTGATAGCAACAGCTATTTCATTCTGGCTGACTGAAGTTTTGACGACATATTTCTTGTTACGTATATTTTTGTGAATTCTCATGGCATATAGATATTATGGCCTAAGGCTGACGCACAATAATTCTGGTATGCATATCCTTCTTTTTGTTGTAATGCAGTTGATATTGCAATATTGTTTGTTTATATAGATAGCCATCCCTCCACATTTAATTTAACATTTAACCTATGTAAAAATATAATCCTTTAACAATGAGATAATAAAAGATTGCAAAAAATGAATTAGTTAGCCAAAGAAGCTAACACTCACAGTGTCCACGTCTTCAAATGGCTATATGAGCCATGATTTGGTAGGCAGTGAAGTGTTTGTGTATAGCTCTATGTTTCTATGTATTGTTATATCTATGTTTCTATGTTTTGTTATATCTATAATTCTATGTTTTGTTCTATCTATGTTTCTATGTTTTGTTATATCTATGTTTCTATGTATTGTTCTATCTATATTTCTATGTTTTGTTATATCTATGTTTCTATGTTTTGTTATATCTATAATTCTATGTTTTGTTATATCTATGTTTCTATATATTGTTCTATCTATGTTTCTATGTTTTGTTCTATCTATGTTTCTATGTTTTGTTCTATCTATGTTTCTATGTATTGTTCTATCTATGTTTCTATGTTTTGTTCTATCTATGTTTCTATGTTTTGTTCTTTCTATGTTTTGTTCTATCTATGTTTCTATGTTTTGTTCTATCTATGTTTCTATGTTTTGTTCTTTCTCCAAAGCCCATTTCGTAAACTTTTTGTCGTAGGCAGTAGAGCATTTGCAATCATGCGACAAAAAGCAAGTGTTTACTTTGTCTATTGGTGACAAATGATAGCCGTATTACTATAGGCTGAAGAAGGTTTTTTTTTTAAATATCATCATTTCAACAATATGACGTAAAAATATATAAAACACTGTCATGCGATGAAAATGTACATTCAAAGCTAGCATTCAAACCATTCAAAGTCAATGGATTAGCTTCCGTAAGTGACGTAAGTGCATAATTAATTTAATTGAAGATGACGATTGTTGAAAGTTATCTATTAATTTACTATCTAAAAGTAAAGCATAAGGCAGGCTGTGAAATGTTTCACAATAGCTAATGTCACATATTAATAGCACCCACAGCTCTCTCTCTCAACGCAAGTTTTATGGGCGGTACTAAGAAGCCTGGACTGTTCTAAGAATCCACTCTCGTGCTTACCTCAAATTCTCGGAATGGCTAGGAATAGTCTATTATTTCTCCCACTCGGGAGTTTGTTAAAACTATCATTTTTTATTATGAGTTTTGTAATGATATCATTATTTTCACCCCTCCTAGTAATAGGTCTGTTCCCCGCTCTCCTCCTCTAGTATTTAAGGCTAGGCAGATAGTAGTTTGACAGAGTCTTGTGCAGAGTTTTGTACAGAGTGGACGCTTGTGTAGGCACTATTTTCTTCTAACTGTATATAATCTTCATATTTTATATGTTTGCACATATCACCTGAATTAAATTATCAACAACATTTACACTGAAGCTTCCTCGTCAAGTTACTATTTGTGTTTCATTGTTTACAATATTATAATATATATATTTATTTACAACTACAACGTCAAGGAAGGGAACTGTTGAACGCAAATCCTGAGTTTGTGCCCAGGACAATAAGGAGAGTTCGTGTAATACTGAAATATAAGAAATAATAACCAAAGTCTAGCCTAGGACGAACGAGAATTATCAACAACATTTACACGGCTATGACCACAAGGGAATTGTGGTCGTAACACTAAGCTTATTGAAAAACTAGAAATGCCAAAAATTTTGTTTACTTCGTGGACGTACTAAAGACTAGTATCGCGGTTAAATATAAAGATTTGTGGAAACAAATTCCTTATTTTTTGGGTGTGAAATAGACATGGTAAAGAACAATGTTATTCTATTTACATAGTCACGTGACCTAGAAACCTAAGCAACGCCCATTGCAAATGCTCTTAAGGACTAATGTGATCCAAGGCAAAGGTCATGTTCTTCTAACAAAAGCAAAGTGTGATTGTTTATTATCTTTAATATATTGCTGTTCAAACTGCTTAAAATAAACTGCCACGTTTATATACATTATACATATATGTGTTTGTGTCTCAGTAGTGAGAGAGGAATGTGGAAGACAGAGAGAGAGAGAGAGAGTAAGAGAGTAAGAGAGTGTGTATGTGTGTCTGTATGGTTACACAAACCGTGTATGTATGACTGTTTGTGCGAGTGTTTGTACGGGTGAAACAAAACAGCTAAATAAACTGTTTTCTGTATGTTTGTCTAATTGTGACTCCTGCCCATCTTACCTATATTTATATATTGTCTGTTTGAAGGATTTTTATCATAGTTTAAATATGACGGTTCCCTATTTGTGCAATCACATGGATACATATCTTACTAAAAGTCATAATTCTTAAACGACTTATCGCGAATATATCAAATTTGTTCTTATTAATACTCACAAAGACACATCTTATTATTTTTTCAAAAGCATCTAAGTCAAAACTAAATGTCAAAGAAGGTCGTCATGTCAATAAAGACATATGAAAAGAAATGTATCTTATTATTTTTTTCAAAAGCATAATAATATACTTAGCCGAAAAAAACATGATCGTATAAATATTGCTACGTCACGCTGTCTAGTGTAGGCAGTTTATCTCAATGACTTTTTGATGCCTTTGGAGAATCCTTAACTCTCACCCAAACCTTCATCCGAGCAACTTAGAAGCGACGTCAGGAATAATTACGAACAACTTTTAATTCAACATAACACATAACATCGAAGCTCAACATAAGTCAATAATAATTACACGATTTAAGAAGAACACAGGAAGCATTAACACTTAACATACAAACGGTATTTTAAGTAATATGTCCTGCACTGCCAACTTGTTTTTTGGTAAATTCACAAAATTAATGTTTGGAGTTTAAAAATTAATAAAAAAAATTAATGGACTTATGTGGAAGCATGAAATCATTGCCATATATGTAAAACATAATGCCCATACCAAAAAAAGGAAACTCTCATGCAAATTAGTGTCACGTGATCATAACGACTATTCTGAATTTGTGACATTTATAGAAAAATATGTACTTGTGTCCATTTTTTCCTATTTTTGAGAGCCATATGAGTACCCTATTATAGCATAGAAACATAGCTAGTAGACCAATCATAATAAAAAATGCGTTGTCGATGGATTTGCCATGTGCTGAGAAGAGAGGAAGGGAACATCTACAGTCCTACACTGGTCGAGAGAAGGTAAAAGAAAGAGAGGTCGACCAAAAGTAACCTGGCGCAGAACAAGAGGGCAGGAACTAAAGGAATTTGGTCACTCTTGGGGTACGATCGGAATTCTCTCACGTGACAGACAAAGATGGAAAGACTTTGTTGCTGCCTTATGCGCCCACGGCGTTACGGGCAGTAAGTAAGTATGTTACATATTTACACGATTATTATTTTATTTTATTGTAGATGATTTAAAGAAAATACGATGTATGTAATAACAGCAAATGCAAAATTTAAGGAGATGATAGGCCCAATGTTACTATGAACCCTTTAATTGATAACCGTTATATTTAAAATATTATGATAAATAATCCTTCAACAGACAATATTTGAATATAGATAGGATGGACAAAGTTCACAGTTAGACGAACTTTTAGAAATCAGTTTATTTATAGTGCTAGGACAATACGTTGAGTATAATGTGCTGCCTTGTTTGCAACTTTGCTGTGTTCCACACATACAAACACCTACACAAACAGTCATACAGACACACATAAACATACAATTTTTTTGTCTCTCTCTCTCTCTCTCTCTCTCAGTTCTGATACTTGCAACTCAATGACCTCCAGCTGTAGTTCATCTGGGCAACTGGCCACAACTTCTTTAAATAGATTTTGAAATAGTCTCACTTTTTCTGCCTTTGATTCCAAGTCAGAAAAGCGCTCCGAAACTGCAGCTAGAGATCTTTGATGATCTCGCATGCAAATGACGTGAGGAACTCAGCTGTTGCTTCAGCCATGAAGACCTTGCACTGCTGAAAGTGCTTCAAGTTGTTGGCCTGTACTTGTTCCAAAAACAAGACAAAGTCTTTAGGTGATCATAAACTAGATTTTCTGTTCATTGTAGTTTTAGGTTCAGAAAATGTATCCGAGAATGTTGGCTGTGGCTTGCCTTAACTTTTCAGGAAGTCTCCTATTTCCTTTCATAACTTAAATACTCTGCTCGGAACTTTCTCGGAACTTAGCCATCTTACTACTGTGTTATATGGTAAATCTTGCGATTCTGTATCTGTATCTTTCAACATGTCTCTGAACTGCCCATGTGACCTTTTCAAATTCAACATCTTCACCACATGATCCAGTACACCAGGGGTTAACAACGCACGCATCTCGTGCCATACTTGGTACGCAGAGTGATTTTCACGCGAAAGACCCTCAAAAAGCAATTCAAGTATTTTCTACGAGAATTTGAGAGCTAGAGCGGGATACATTTTAGGCTCTTGGCACGCTGAATGATTTAGAAATCCTAGTTTGGCACACAATTGTTAAAAGGTTGCCGACCCCTGCAGTACACTGCCAATGTCCATATATTTAGCTCACAAAACTTGCTGGTGAATAATACAGTGCAGGAACATTGGTTGTGGAATGTTCTTTCTCATTACACATCTGCTTCACTTGTCCTACCATGCCTTTTTCTAAATGTCATTCATGTTCTTTCCTCTTTCTTCTTCTTCTCCTTTTTAATAGGGCGTTTGCAATCCCGTGACAAAAAGCACGTGATTTGTGTTTACTTTGAGTAATGGTGTACAATTAAATATGGCCGCTGTATTAATAAAGTTTCATATAGGCTCGAGCTTTTTTTAAATGATGTGTTGTGTTTTAAGTCTTATTAAGATTTAAGCTGTATTATGTATGTTAAATAAAATAGGCTATTTTATTATTATCATAGACATAGATCATAGACGATGTGAGCCTAATAGTTACTTGACTAGATAGCCTATTCACCAACAATATCGCTTGACATCGTAGCCTAGCCTACGAAACATTAAAAGTGTAGGCCTATAAAGTGAAATTGAAAGTGTAAATAGGTCTAGCCGGCCCTAGCCTAATCACATTAATCAATTAATCTACAGTACTACTATTTACCTCCTTATTTTTGAGTAGGATAGCCAATATTCAGATGTGAATTTTGCATGATAAAGAAGTACTTCACTTTCACCACGTTACGTTTGTACCTCAAGTGGGTTCTATATTTACACAAATACGTCACTAAATTTACACAAAAAAACTTAAGCTCCGCCTACTGAGAACGCTCTATTGTACTGTGGAGACCCCTTTAGACCCGAGAAAAATGTCCACAATTTAAGGGTAATTTGATTGCGACTGCTCTGGGATCTAAGTGTGCTTTAACTAAGTATACTATTTTAGAACATACATCAACAGTCAGGCAACGGAAGTTAGTCCGTTTCAAGTTATAATAAGCAAATATGTTTTTCAACTCATTGAATATTATCCTCTCCGGTAACAGTGCCATACATATACATGCTATGTAGGTGTAGATATTGCCTTTCCCAAAATAATTATTCTATTAATGAGTTAATTGATTTGATAATTATATTAAGACATTTGCATTTTATTACATTAATTATTTAGTATCCCTTATTAAAGTTGTATAGGTCAGTGCACCCAATATATGTTGGAAATTCTTCTTTATGTTGAAAATTCGTTTTTGTAAGAAAATAGTCACTGTGAGTAAAGATAGTCTGCTTATAGAAGCCCCAATTGAGATGGAACTGATTTAATATCTCCATTGTACAAATGTTTAATTAAAGTATATCATATGTGCCTACAATTCATACATTTTGATTCATATATGTAAGTGTTTTATGCTTTGAAAATATATAATTGAAGTAAGTGAAAGAAATATTGTTACTTCGTCATTTCAAGTTTATGAATTGTAATCAAACTCAAGTTGTGAGCTTGGCTGGATAATATAACATTATAATAAAATTGAAGATAAATGTTTAGCTGCCCATAGGCTACCACGCTCCCATAATAATAATAAGCTATAATAATTATGAGCACTAACAGTAGGGAAGCCAGCTCTTGTGTTATGTTCATGTCTTCATCCACACCTCTAATGAACACAAGTAGTTGAGAGATGGAACAGCTGTCCGGCGATTCATGCGCATAACACACTACTATGAGTCTCTATTTTAATTAGGTAACATAACAAACCACGTAAGCGGAGGCTAATCTTGCGAGGATAGAGGCCTACAAGTAAATTTCCGTAATTATTTTTTTGTAGATTAAAAGATTCTACGGGCGGATGAGAGGGCCTCGAGGACCGCATCCGGCCGCGGGCCGTAGTTTTGAGACCCTTGACTTAGGCTACAGCAACATATTTATACTTTTATTACAACATATACCCACGGTTATAAAATCTTAACACAGAAATTGAAATCTTCTGATGTACCACTGTGTGTACAGAAACATGCTGGTCTTCCGGTAAGATACGACAAAAGCACTTGCAGCAGGGTATCACCTGACGCAAGAAGTTTTGGAGTTGATTGCAGTTGATGATGTTAAGAAAGCCATCACCTGTGCACAGGCTGACGGGCTTTTTTTAATAAGGAATGAGGTTTAGTTTTGCTTAATATACCTACATATGTTTAATTAACGTTTATTTGGTTTTATACATAATATTATAAAACTTGTATCGGCTGCACTGTGTCGGATCTACACAATGTCAAAATAACCTTTCATTTTTCCGTTTAAAGATGTTCTTGCTAAATTAAATGTGTAAAAGCTACAGTACAAACTAAGCCACATCTTGACTAAAAACAGCAACAAAAAACAACAACACTGAAGTTTCTTGCAGGATCTATTTTAATTCATAATAACACATAATATTCTATCGTTGAAAAAAGCCACCTACAAAACAATTACAAGGTCTGTGGTGACGTATGGCAGTGTGAGACATAGACACTTACGAAAAGAGCAGATAATAAATTAAATACTTTGGAAAGAAAAGTATCTTTAAAAAATGTTGATCAAAAATATGATAACGGATGGATGATACGAGCCAATAGTCTATGAATTATATGAAGATCTTACAATAGTGGCGTAGAAAAAGAAGGGCAGACAACGCTGGACAGGCCACCTGGATCGAATGCTAAAAATAGCAGAGGAAAAAAAGTAACATAAACACAGAACCCCAGAGGAAAACTACTTTAAGGCAGACCCAGACAGAGACGGTTAAACGTTGTTGAGATGGATCTGCGACAGATATCGGGGTAAACAGGTCGTAGTGGAAGAAGGTGGTGAGACAGGTCGTAGCCCTACATGGGCTGTGGCGCCACAGGTGATGATGATAATATCGTTGAAAGATGATAATGATGATGATACACATAATTAGACAGGTGCCTGTCCTTAATGATGGGGAATGTATGAAAAAGATGACAGAAAATACGAGAATATAACATCTGTATAAATTAAAGTATCCCGTCGGACCGAATTGATCTATAGGACCGGCAAAGCAGCGTTCACCATTGTCTGTGGCCACGGCATACAAGGAGATTGTGTTGCCTGCGCAATACCCAGCCGTCTTTACTTTACCCCAACGAAAGTCAAAGCTGGGTAGACTCAGGGAGACCCTCCAGACCTGGGAGCACATTTTAGCCTTCACCAGGATTCGAACCCAGAATCTTCGGTACGCTAGCCGAACGCGCTGCCTCTCGGCCACCATATACTAATAAACCTTGAAGCATTAGACTCGGAGAACACTAAATTTTTCTTATATTTATTGAAGGATGTTTATATTTCTATTGGGTTGGTGTATATTTGTTTTATTGTCATTATTATCTTATTATCATGAATATGTGTAAAAATAATATGTGGAAAATAAATGGGCAGACTTTTGGCGAAATGTCGGTTGATAAAGAGTAGACAGACTAATTGTCAGTTGTGGTAAACGAACTATCGCGGTAGACGAATTGTCCGGTAGACGAACTGTCGAGGTAGACGAATCGTCCGGTAGACGAACTGTCGCGGTATACGAAACGTCGGTAGACGAACTGTCGTGGTAGACGAATCGTCCGGTAGACGAACTGTCTCGGTAGACGAAGTGTCGGTAGACGAATTGTCGAAGTAGACGAATCATCTGGTAGACAAAATGTCGCGGTAGACGAAGTGTCGTGGTAGACGAATCGTCTGATAGACGAAATGTCGCGTTAGATGAACTGTCGGTAGACGAACTGTCGTATTAGACCAATTATCGTTATACGAAGTATCGTTAGACCAGTTGTCGCGGTAGACGAAATGTCGTATGACCTACTTTCTGTACACGAAGTGTCGTAGACGAAAAGTCTATAGACGAGTTGTCGCCGAATCGTATTAAATATCGCGTTCAATATAGTAAATGAACGGAAATGGCCATTTGTTATGTACAGTTATATTTATTTGCATAGTTGCATCTAACATTTTGGATTTTTTTAATCAACTCATTCATTATTATAAGTAGGGATGTTAAAACCGTTTTTTTTTCTAAAACCGGATTTCAGTTTCTCTCCCCCCCCCCCCCCTCGCGCAATGTAAAAAAAAATACAGGCCGGAAAAGGCAAATGTGCGTAGTTTTGTAGGTGTATTTGAAAAAATGTATTTGCAGGGCATTCAAGAGGTTTATTTGTGTGAATACATTCTGATTTTGTATACTTTACCATAACATTCTTTAAAAAACTAAAAAAATATGGGCTAATTGATTAAAACCGATAATAACTTTCAATAGTGATAATGAGGTCTATGCAGAATGATTCCCCGGTCACGTGATGTTGAGTAAACATTAACAATGGCTTACTGCGCTGCTGTTGGGTGCGCAAATTCTACCGCTAAATTATCATGTAAAGAATCTAAAATCTTTTCTTCGATTTCCTTTGAAAGATAAACAAATAGGTGTTGTTCTTTAATAATTGTATGTATATAATCATTGTTGCTTGAAATTTTTAATAAGCATAGGTGCCGATAAGATCAATGTAATATCAGCCATTTTTTTTTAGTTTACAAAACATCAGGTAATCGATTTTTAGTCTCTAAGGAATTGTGCATAGACCTCATTTGTGCACCGTGGACTTAGATGTGTAGAATAATGTATTGAAAAGGATCACGTAGCACCAATCAATAGAATGTGTATTTAATAGTGCCATTAATAATAAAGCACAGTCGCGGTGTCTAGCTGAATTGTTCAGGTTCACAGGACAAGACTAGTTTGCGTCTCCTCTTTGCGTACATCAAAGAATTGTCGTCGGCATCCGTCCGTCTCGAGAGACGACGGTGTAGCTTCATGGGTGAGGTATCCAACGGCACCGCCAAGAGTGGCTGTGTAGGCCAACCTGGAAGTGGCAATCCCTGCTGCACTTAAGGCACATCAGAGAGTAGAAGAAGCGCACATCTAAAAGATGAGCCGACATTTGGTTTGATATATATCTTAGACTAAATAGTATTAGCAAGTATAACATACAGCTCACACTGTGTTGGCTCGTAATCGTCACTTTAACACCGAAGACGAAGTGATAAATACCTACTGTTTAATGACTGAAGAATGAAGCGTACAACTCAGAACCAAATATACAGATAATATATGCAAAGACATCAACACTCGAACGTGAACTGTCAACATGTCGCACCTTTCAATCCAACACCGATTATGTTTAGTGCACAACAAACAAGATAAAATACAGGGTGTGTACATGACACCTCCCCCCCTACTAAACTTAACAATTCGCCTTTTAAACCAAAAAATGGCGAATTTTAAGAGAAAACACATCCTTTCTCTCCATTACAAACTAAAACAATTTAATACATTATCAAAATTTCGAAAACATACGAGCCATTGGGCTAAAACACACCACCCAGGCTCTATTAAAACTTTAAAACAATACTTTGGCAACAAAGTCTTCCCTTTCTTTAACACTCCTGTCTATTCCCCCCATGACATATAACAAAAGTCCATAAGAAAATACATTCCGTCCTGGTGTGGAAATGGCAATAGAATAAATGTCATTATGAGATAAAAACCCAAATATGAAACATACAAGGGATAGTTTCCCATGAAAACGATGTAGCAGCCAAATGTCTGACTGTGTGTGTCAGCGGTAACATGTAGTCCATGTTCTCCTTGGTGCTTGGGGAGTTAATGCAAGAATCCCCGTCTTTTCCAAGCGTTGTCAAGTACTGTATGTACAACATCAGCAACAGTTCCATATGCTGATCCATCCATGACTCAACGTACACACGACAAATTCCATGCCATGATTTTTGTCCAGGCAAACAATCTTCATCTGCTGGAGTTCTATCATAAACGTGAGAGCTATCCCATTCTCCTTCTTGCTGGAAGAAAGCTTTCTGAACTGATTTCTCATCATATAAACGTCATAGTAGTCCTTCTCACTTTGGATGACCGTAAACGGCTTAGACATAGCACCAACCAATACACTTGTCAAGTACACCACGACCTTCACTGGACTGGCGGCCAATAGAACAAAACTTTTCGTGATTCCGTTCCCAGACTCGTAATTGTCCGTGATGTCATGCTGTGGAGTAACAAACAACATCAACGGTACTCCCTTGTCCCATGCTTTTAGATGATCCGTGCAGTAAGTCCGCAACATCGTCTTCAATGCCTGATGAAAACGTTCCAACGCACCTTGGGACTGCGAATGACAAGCACTCAACATCGGATCTCCATCAGTAAGTTTATTAGGAATCTTCTGAAAAATACAAGAAGTCAAATTACCATCTGGGTCAGTTTGCAACGACTTTGGCAAACCATTTCTGGTGAAGAACTTTATCAGATGATCAGTTATCCGCTCGGCTGTGATCGATCGAATAAGTATGGCCTCATGATATCCAGATGCTGCATGCATGATTGTCAGCAGATATTGATGACCCGATTTCGACTTCGGTAAGGGGCCCACACAATCGATGATTATATGACTGACGGGTTCATGGAGGACCGGATTCGGACGTAATGACGCAACTGGGATCGTCTGATTAGGCTTGCCCACTAGCCGACATGTCCGGCAGGACTTGCAATATGCGGCAACATCCCGTTCAAACCAGGCCAGTAGAAATAGCGAAGTATCCGTTGATACGTTTCGTTGACTCCACAATGACCAGCAAAAGACGAGTCGTGAGCTATTTGAAGGATATCAGAACGATAGATTAGCGGCACGACGATTTGAATTACCGCTCTCCAGTCGTCATCATCCGGATTCGCTTCTGGCGGTCTCCAATGCCTCATCAGCACACCATCCTTGAAAAAATAGTAGACTGCCGAGGTTTTCTCCTCTTCATCAGATACGGCGATCTCACGTAAAGCTGCAACCTCAACATCTTCTTTCTGTAGACGTATCAGCTTTTCACGTGATGACAAAATTCCCGTAGAGGTCTTTTTATGTTCCTCTTCAAATAGACTTGGGAAAAACGTAGCTCCCAACTCTACTTCCACTTCAGTCTCTTCTGCACTGACTTTTTCTTCACGAGTCTCTTTCTGACGCATACCTCTAGTAACAGCGCAAACAGGATACAGTTCATTGTCCTCTGTTACCGAATCATCGACAACAGGTATGTCTGTCACAATGGGATCCAGTTTCACCCGACCACCTGCTAAATCATTGCCAATTAGCAAGGCAATCCCATCAAATGGTAGTGTCGACATAACGCCTACCACAACTTCTCCGGTGACCAATTCAGACTTTAACTTCACACGATGCAGCGGTATTCGGAGGCTTCCCATCTCGACACCCTGCAACAAGACGCTGTTTCCCGTAAATGTCCTTGACGACAAAGGCAAGACACCTGAGAGTAGTACGGATAAGGATGCACCTGTATCTCTCAGTATCTTAATGGGAGAACCAACGTTGTCGTCGTCATCAGGTAATGCCACTGTACCCTCAGAAATGAACGGCAAAAAGTTCGTAAGTCTCGAATCACTTGAGTTCTCTTGATAGTCTTGACTCTTCTCATTGGACTCTTCTGCAGGCACGACTAGATGTTTACCCCCGACACCTAATGCCTCATAGGACTCTTCTGCAGGCACGACTAGATGTTTACCCCCGACACCTAATGCCGATAAACTCTGTCCAGAGTTCACAGGACAATGGTTCCAACTAACCAGACGCCTCTCCGAGTTTTCCAACCCCCGAGACAATGTTATTGGAGATTTCCTGTCTATGAACGTGCTTTCAGTCGAGGAAACTTCCTGACAAGCACAACAATACGACGAATTTTCGATTTCGACCGTATTCAGTTTCCTAGTCTGCTGCTCTTGTGAGTTTGTCCTAATCGTATCTTTATCCTCTGAGCTGTACTTCTCTTCCTTCCCTAGCGTTTTCATCAACGCCACCACTTTTTTTTGTCGTCTGGTTTGCCTTCTCCAGTTTCCTGCAATCTTTCTTCATGTGGCCTTCTTTTTAACAATAAAAGCATTGCAATCTATTTGTCCTGGTGGCCATGGTTTCTTGTGTGACTTTCTGTATATTACTGTCCCGGATGTTGGGCTTTAAATCTTTCTGTACAGGAGCGTTATAGTTATCCGACAAGATTAAGGCGGCACGAGTTTCTCCGACCCCTCGGTCAGCAATATGTATCCTAACTTCTTTGCCAGCAACCTTGAAACTATCTATTATGTCTAGAGCACCTTCTACTGATTCGGGTTTCTTGTGTGCGAGATCAATCACTACCTCCGGTGATAATTCCTTGTAGATCCTACTTTTAAACATCAGATATCTGAGACCCTCGAATGTTTTTGGGGTATTAGAACTTTTCATCCAGCTTTCAAGAGTCCTCCTTAAAGTCATAGCGAACTCCCTGAAATTGTCCCCTTTAGGAGTGAGGGAATCCCACTTTTTCCTGTAAGTCTCTTCTACATAGCCCGCGTATTTGAGTAATTGCGCCTTGACGTGGTCATAATCTTCACAATTCGCAATGCCTTGGGCGATCATCACATCTCGCAATTCCGTTGTGAGCTTATATAACAGCTGACTTGACCAGCGTCCTTTCGGTATATTGCTCTTCTCCGCTGTGGCTTCAAAAACCAGTAAATAGTTTTCCAGATCTTCACTCTCCCCGAAGTTTCGTAGACTCTTGTCTAACTGTTGCTTACAGTGCGCAGGAGTTTGAGTTGGCGTCATCTGATTTCGTTGCGCCATTCTCGCCAACTCGATTCTCTCTTCAATCTCCAATTGTTTTATTCTCAGTCTAGCTAATTCAATTTGAGCGTTGACTGACTGATTTGCCGCAGAAAAAACCGGCGGTGACCGATAGGACGCATCCTCCTCTTTTGCCTCTACAAAACTATCATACACATCGGGCAGTGCCACCGAAGTATCCATTATTAAGGCTTATACAGTATACACTTATAGTCTTTAAAAGAAAAATTCGCAGTTTCCTTTTCTACAAACCAAACTTACTCAACAGATCCTTTTGGACGATTGCCCCCATATAACATACAGCTCACACTGTGTTGGCTCGTAATCGTCACTTTAACACCGAAGACGAAGTGATAAATACCAAACTGTTTAATGACTGAAGAATGAAGCGTACAACTCAGAACCAAATATACAGATAATATATGCAAAGACATCAACACTCGAACGTGAACTGTCAACATGTCGCACCTTTCAATCCAACACCGATTATGTTTAGTGCACAACAAACAAGATAAAATACAGGGTGTGTACATGACACAAGGCATTTCAAGAATTGTTTTTGTGTGAATACAACATTATATATATATACAAGCTACATTGCCCGGCGTTGCCCGGGTGAAAAAAAAAAGGACTGTCTGGGGTGCAGATAACAAATATATAAACTACACTTAGCCTACTGAATACTTTTAGGAAAGTAAATAAATATTGTAATAGGGTAAAAAAAATTGTCAAATATTTTTATTTAACAAAATCTATATTGCCCTATAGATTTACAATGTCTTTTGTTTTTAAAAGTTTGAAAAATTAATTGTCGAAAAAAAAAAGTATAGTCTAACTGGAGAATCGAACCCTGGTCGCCCGTATAGCAGTCCACTACGTTTACCACTGAGCTATCGAAGACATATGTCCGATGTGAAAAATTATAAGACGGTATATTGGGCTAGGCCTAGATAGGTCAGTGACACAAGTGTTTTCAAATTGACCAATGGGGATGCTCGCGGGGCTTAACACTGTCTTTTTATATATATATATATATATATATATATATATATATATATATATATATATATATATATATATATCAAGGACTACTGAAGACAGGACGCGCAGACTTGAATTTCTGACTTCCTAGCTAAGGCCAGTTTTTTTAACAGTAGCGATACACTCCCTTGGCGCAGTGATATTATGTTAACTATTATTAAGTAACTAACAAAATTCTTTACTAATATGATTCATTGTATTAATGGTTTATGTCATTTTCATTTATTTAATGACAAAGAACGATCTAATAGCCATTAAAATGTCTTAATAATTACCAAGCATGAACGCACTATTTTTTAAGGAGTCTGAATAGAAGGCACAGTTTGGTTCCAACATGGATACTTTTTGTTGATATTTTACTTCACTGCGTTTGTTTTCAATTTTTCGATCGTGTATTTTTATCAAAATGCCTAATAAATGTGGTGTAGTTAATTGTAAAGGTAATTATAATGCTGCCAACAAGTGTCGTTTGTTTAAAGTGCCAAATAGTGCATGTATACCATTATTGAAAGCAGAAAATATGAGAGGAGAGCATAATGTTTGTTTATTTTTAACTATCACAGTCAATTTACATTCTTTATATTCCTTGGTCATGAAAACACAAATAAATTTTACCATAGATATAGAAATCAAATTATCGTATTTATAATAATGGTATACATGTACCACTTGGCAAAATTCTCAACCCAAATAATCGACTTACTTCATAATCACTTTTTTTAGAGGCTGTGCATTTGTCTCTTAATTATGAGCCAGATAAATTGTATGGGTGGGTTACGTTTTTCCCTTTTTAGGTCAAGAAATAACGATTTTTTAGAATTTTTTTTTCACTTTATTTTATTCCTTAGGTGATCCCCCACACGAAACCGTCAACACCAACCGCATATATATATAGGGTATCATGTGTACGGCCCTAATCATTCAATCATCTAAATAGATCTTAAATAATATTCAAATGCTCTTTAAAAACCCTCTCAATCCTAACCCCTCATTAGTAAACGGCCCTGCACATTAACATTATTGACATTATTGACATTAATTATGTTAGTTACTTAATAATAGTTTACTTCATATATAAGAGCGACAATGGAGTGTATCGCTACTGTTAAAAAAACTGGCCTTAGCTAGCTAAGTCAGAAATTCAAGTCTGCGCGTCCTGTCTTCAGTAGTCCTTGATATATATATATATATATATATAAACAAACATATAAACAAACTCGGTGTAATTATATATATTGATTAGTTATCAATATAAAATTGATAAAACAAACAACATTTTTTGAAAACTTTGTTTTAATTATTTTGCTCTTTTTAATTAGACCTAAAAGTTTTTTCAAAAATAGGTCAGACATTCTTTTAAGCAATAGGCCTACTCACTAATGTTTCTTTTATTTAAAAAAAATCAATTAAAGAAACAGGGACAATCGGTTTGTTTTGTTGTTATTTTAACTTCCTTGTCTCCTAATTATGCTTATATTGAAGAGTCTTAATTATTATGCATGCATAAAGGGTCAAAATGGAAAACATTTCCGGTCCCATTCGTTCATTTGATTTAAAACATGTCTGTGTGCTGCGTTACTGGCTGTAAGAAATGATGTATTGGATTCACTTTTATTTCATTTCCAAAAAAAGTTGTTTCCGAAAGGAAACGATGGATTGTGAACGTCAGACGTGAAGAATCATCAATGTATAATCTAAAACTTATTGCTTGATGCAAAAGAATTCTCGTTTTAAGTTTTTATTAATCTACGCATTGTGTCTTTTTTTTTTAATAACCAAGGCCGCAACTCTAGACTAATTTATTTTTTAAACAAAGCTAAATTTAACTGATACAGAAATATATTGTGTCTAGTGATTAGCCATACATTTGAGACTATTCCATCTTTAAATTATGTTTATTGTAGTTGTTAGTTTAACTGGTCTGTTAAGAAAACTCATTTCATGAAAAAATGTCATTCTGATAAAATAAAGTTAGAAAAAATATATTACTTTTAACAAAAGTTCTTAAAACAGAGAAATTGATTGATTAAAATAGAAGTTTATTTACTGAAAAACAAACCTGTACTAATAAAACATCGTTTTCCAAATGTAGACTCATCATGCATTTTATTAGATTTCAAAAACATTATCCGAAAAAATGCAATTATTTTTTCATTGTATTATTTGAAATAGATCTATTACCAAAAGGAAAAAAAAAACTATATTATATATTTATATATAAAGAGAGAGCGAGAGAGAGTTACGGTCAAGTTGGTAGTGACCCCATTCGACATTTAATTTAGGAAGACAGACTTGCTTGAGTTAAACTTTTGACCTACAATATCGCATTACAGTTTGCAGATATTTTAAATCAGGTCAAAGTTCCCTACAAAAATATAAGGTTACTAATATGTTTCCTGATGCTTATTGGGCTAGGTCAGATAGACAAAGGGGTATTATATTGATGGTTTCGGAGGGATAGAAACATCTTTGTCTCCTCGGGTCCATGACCTGGATTGGGTTGAAAATCCCAGCTAAGGTTTGGGGCACTGAACTTTAATTACTTGTGTCGGCTCTGGTAAAAGGAAGATTTATTGTTCAAATTAGCACTTTACATTCTAAATATCACGTAGTCTTTATTGAGAAAGCTGTATATATACTGGAGACAGAAACTTAGTTTAGTTAGTTGTAAGGAAAACAACCCACTTGCAAGAACTCTGAAAAACTGGAGAACTTTTAGGTATCTCGAAGCGTTATTATTATAGGAGTAGAATGACTGAATGTGGTAGAATGACATTGTAAGCATCTTTGCTTGTAAATAAACGTCTGAATTTTTACAAGTACTGTGTTGTGTTATTAACGGAACGCGAGTTAAAAATAGAAATTTGTGAGAATTTGACAACTTCTTTCAGCCTTTAGACAAATCGTAGTTGTCTTAGCGCAATCTGTGTATCCACTACATCAGTTGTAGCTGGGACAGAGAGAGGGACAGAGAGAGAATATAATATGTATATGTGGGTGCTTGTGTTATGTATTTATATAATGTGCATATATTATGCTACATAAGGTTACGTGTCATTTTCTTAGGGTTTGTGACGGTATTGAGACAGCTGTATCAAATCGTCGACGGCTTCTAGAAATTCGCTTACTAAATATTCAAACACGTGCAGCATTTTTAATATTCTATTTTGTGTATATAAAAAATCCTCAAACTATTAGGATTTCCAAACCATTCTACGTTTTGACAAGTTTACAGACTTTGCAAAAGGTACGTCTGCTTCTGTGTGTTGTTTTTATTAAAATGAGAAACATGGTCTATTTAAACAAACGCTTTACATATTACAGTTTCAAAACTACTTTTCTCATTATCAAGTTAAGAAGTCTTTGTAAAAGGAACGTGTGTTTGTGTTTCTTATATTATTATTTTAATGTTTCTTGTAAAGAGTAAAGACACTAATTTCATTTTGTTAAATATAAGATTTGTGCATGATGGAAAAGTGGTATACAAAAAATGCTATATTTTAAACTAAATACGTTACTTCTATTCTAATTAGACATGTCAAATCTATTTGTTTAAATCCTTTATTATCTTCATATACCTCTGGTTGCCATTGGCATTGATGATATACTAAAGAAAAGCCTAGTACTTTGATATATAAATTTAAAAAAATGAATTTCCAAAAGCCAATGTTTCATATCTTAGTAAAGCGTTTTAAATACTCCTTTGACATCAAATTATATTTTAAAAAAGTTACGTCTGATCTTCTTACAATATGCAGAACCATACAATCATGAACAAACTCGGTCTGATTGCAATTTGCATTAGCATCCTGGTGATACAGTCTGCACACTGTGAAGGTAAGGCTCAGAGTTATTGTTAAATTTATAAAAGGTAAATGTTATGATTATGGCAAATATAGAAGAACAATATCAACTTCCCAGTGAATATAAAATTATATGCATCACTGGTACTTTCCGCATTTGCATATGGCTGAGAAAGTTGGACGCTGAATAAAGAGGCTGAGAGAAGAATACAGGCATATACAAAGTTATTAACATACGTTATCAAGAAAGAAAAACAAACGAATATGTCTTGCTCCAGGTCCACAATCTGGCGTAGAAACAGGAGGCAATTCTTTCAACTGTAAATCGACGAAACCTGAAATGGTTTGGTCATACTGTAAGGCATGACTCCTTGGCCAAAACCATCCTACAAGGTATAGCAGAAAACGTCGCAAGAAAAAGAATTAGTTGAACAACCTGAAAGAGTTGACCGAACTACCTCTTGATACGCTTCTGCAAACAGCTTATGGACCGAACTATCTCTTGATCTGTATCTTCTATATCTATTGTTAGTAACTCTATTGATTTAGATCTATTCTTCGTTTAGTCTGTCATTCGCCGGAGTGTATAATAGAAATCTGCATGTATTTTTCACTTTCGCTTTCCACAATAAAGCATTAACAATAAGACCTAATCTTATATAATCGATTTTAGTATTATTTTAGTTGTGTTTTTTTACTAAGATCTCAATACGTTGTATATTTTGTTTCAGGTGAAAATGCCACCAACATTGGTAAAAGGTAATTTAGTATTTTGTATACTGTTTTTATAGCGTAATGTAATGTAAGGCAGCGTTTACAATTTGACAATACCCAGCCACCTGTAAGTTTCTCAAACTAATGCAATGCACCCATCACAGCTGGGTGGACTCACATGGCTTCTACAGCTAGACTTCATAAACAGAAAACTAAAACATATCAACCCAATACATATCAATATATTTACACGGTGGTCGAGCGGTAGGCCGAATGTTTAGGGTTCGAATCCCAGTGAAGGCTAGGATTTGTTTTCCAGGGGAGTGGGAGTGTGCCCCTGAGTCTGTTTAGCTCTGATCTCTACCTGACATTAGTTGGGGTAGAGTAAAGGTTCCAGGGCATTGGGCTGGCTACACAATCTCCTAGTAAGCCGTGGCCACAGAAACTCGTGAAAGATGCTTCTCCGAAGGATTATTATCTAAGTATCCTTGAAATGTGTCTCTTACCAGTATGGCAAATCTTTTGAATAAATCTAGACTAATATTATACAAACGAAACTTCTCAATCCATAAATAAAACGGATTTCAGTTTGAATAAAATTACTGTTCGTCTTATAATTCAATAGTTACCCTTGGTATTGTGTCAAGAAAAAAACTTGTGCTAAACTAGGAGGTGAATGTGACCCAGTTGACCAACCTTGTTGTGGCGAACAACCCGGAATTCGTTGCATGTAAGTATCTACAGGATTCATTTGTTTTTAACCCTTCCCGTACCGACCAACTTCTATCTATGCTGCCTTTCAGTTCCGCTATATACACGCCCGGGACTGTTAGGGTTAATACAGTTTTCTTTGTTATTATCTATGATTTATACAACTGTGTGAATAAACAAAGTGCTATCATGGAGAATATTGTCACTCAGATGATCACTTTCTCACAAGTTGCTGGTAAGTATCTACAGGATTAATTTGTTTTCAATTAGTTTTCTTTGTTATTATCTTTGATATATACAATTGTATGAATAAACAAAGTTATCATGATGTAGTTCAGTGGTCGGCAACCTATGCATTGAGTGCCAGACTTGGCGCACAGAGCGTAGTTCAATGGCACGCGGCCTAAAAATTCAATTTAGGTCTCTTCTACTTCTACAAGAAATTTTGTGCCAGATCAGGATGATACTAAGGCTGTTGGCACGCCGAATGTGTCATGAATTCTACTTTGGCGCTCCATTATTGAAAGGTTGCCGACCCGTGATGTAGTTTTTAAAAGAACTTTCTGAAGCTATTCAGTAATATTGGTAATACTTACATACAACACAGTATCCAGCTGAAAGGTGGTGTAATTTTCGCAAATAACAGTATCTGATATTTGTTTCTTGCCAACCTACAGCTCGTCCATACCTGGATACATAGGCTATAGCTAGTCTTACGACGCATTGGGGTTCATCTACATATTATCTTATAAGTTTACAGACGTTCCTTCTAGATAGAAGATTATTTCGTCCACTAGGCCCAAAACTCCTGCAGGGCGACAGGGATCGGTCGGTGGCAGGGATAGAGCCCGCCACGTGTCAGTTGGTTTTTAGGTTGACAGTCCGGTGAATTAACCGCTGGATTAGGCCTATTGGAGCTACTTGATCTCATACGAGCATCTAGGGGTGTCATATTTGGCTGGACACAAAAAGCAGTGCCTAAGAGTGCGTTCTTTTGAATCTGTGGCGCCTTTTTTATGGAACAGTTTACCTCAGACACTGAGAGAATCTGAGACCAGATAATCTTTTGAAAAGAACTTAAAGACCTTTCTCTTTGGCTAGTACATCTGTCACTGCCATTCACACCAAAAGCGCACTGAGCATGCAAAATTTAATAGCATGGATAGAATCGCTATAAAAAATGACCATTCTTCTTCTTCTTCATATTGCTGCTTCCGTTGTAGTTTACTATTATTTACCCTCGCATTTGTTTACACAAATATTGTAGAATGGAATGGCTAGACAATCTGTTAGCATACATAATAGTCGACAGGTAGTTGACATATAGTCGACATAAGTTGCAGAAAAGGAATCTATACAAAAAGACTATTAGAACATAAATCAATATCCATTATTGAAAAGAAAAAATAGAAACAAATGAACTAGACTAGACGCTCAGAGCCTAAATGCATGAAGTCAAAGGAAGGTTACCGTTCAATAGGTCAACTGATACAAGTCAGTTCTGCCTTTCTATCATAAGATAAAATGGACGGGTTTTAAAAAAAGTTAAGAGAATGTGGTGCAGAAAACTTAAAAACTTATTTTCACGTCGGGTTTGTCCAAGTTATTTTTTTTTATAAAGTTCTTGAATGAAATAAATATCAGTTAATTCCTCCGCGCCTCCCCTCTCTCACTCGAATAAAGATGACATTGTCTGAATGACATTTCATAGACTAGACAAAGCTTACTATATAGTTTACCTAGACTTTTAATACTGGACTCGTTGATAAATAGATTGAACGAATGAATAGATAATTATATAATAAATATATAATGGCATTGATATAAATAATTATATATTAATATTTTTTCTTTCTTTTAATAGGGCCGGTTTTTCTTGGGCTAATGAAAAATGTGTTATTCCATGAGAAAACATCAAAAGCCATGCAAATTTATAACATTAAATTAGATAAAATATTATAATTCTTATGTTTAATATTTCTATAGATTTGTTCACATATTTAAACGTATTTATATTAAAATTAGTTATCAATATAAAATTGATCCAACGCAGACAATTTCATTAAGTTTGTTTTTAATGATTTTTTTTAAAACTAGACCTAATAGGATTTTTTTTATATAGGTCTGCCTTTCTTTTTAAGTAATACTCTAGAATGTTAAATTGATTAACTAAAAAATTTTAATAAAAGAAGCAGTGACAGTTGGTTTGTTTTGTAGTTTTTTTTTACTTACTTGTCTACTATTTATGCTTATATTATCCAGCCAAAGAAAAAAATAACACAACAGTTGAAGAATGAAATAAAAGATATGAAAATCAATATTGTCATGTTTAAACTAGTTCAAGTTATTTAGCAAATATAATAAGATAAAATTATATTCTTTATTGATCCAAACAAATGGAAATTTGTCTTGATTAGAGATGTTTTGTCTTTTAGCATATTTTAAACAATATAAAATAATTATTTGTATTCAAGCACAGAAATATACTTATAAAAATAGACCTGCACGCACACAATCACACAATTTATCATACAAGAAAATGTTCATTAGTAGTCAGCTATTGCATTCTGGCTGACTGAAGTCTTGACGACATATTTCTTGTTACGTATATTTTTGTGAAATCTCATGGCATATAGATATTATGGCCTAAGGCTGACGCACAATAATTCTGGTGTGCATATCCTTCTTTTTGTTGTAATGCTGTTAATATTGCAATATTGTTTGTTTATATAGATAGCCATCCCTCCATCTTTAATTTAACATTTAACATATGTAAAAATATTATCCTTTAATAATGAGATAATATGAATGGTATAACAGATTGCAAAAATTGAATTGGTTAGCCAAAGAAGCCATGATTTTGTAGGATTTTGTCAATGTCATAGACCTGTTTGTTTAAAGTTATATGTTTCTATGTTTTGTTCTATCTCCAAAGCCCATTTCGTGGGCCTAAACTTTTTGTCGGAAAGCAGTAGAGCATATGCAATCACGTGACAAAAAGCACGTGTTGCTTTGTTTACTTTGTCTAGTGGTGACAAATGGGCAACCGTATTACTATAGGCTAAAGAAGGTTTTATTTTTAAATATCATCATTTCAACAGTATGACGTAAAATATATAAAACACTGTCATGCGATGAAAATGTACATTCAAAGCTAAAATTCAAATTGTTAAAAATCAATAGAATAGTTTCCGTAAGTGCATAATATTTAATTGAAGCTGACGATTGTTGAAAGTTATCTATTAATTTACTATCTAAAAGTAAAGCATAGGGCAGGCTGTGAAATGTTTTACAATAGCTAAGCTTATTGAAAAACTAGAAAAGCCTCAAATCTTGTTTACTTTGTGGATGTACTAAAGACTATTATCACGGTTAAATATCAAGATTTGTATAAACAAATTCCTTATATTTTGGGTGTAAAATAGACATGGTAAAGAATAATTTAATTCTATTTACTTAGTTACGTGATCTAGAAAGCTAAGCAACGCCCATTGCAAATGCTCTAAAGGACTAATGTGATCAAAGGCAAAAGTCATGTTCTTCTAACAAAAGCAAAGTGTAATTGTTTATTATCTTTAATATATTGATTTTCAAACTGCTTAAAATAAACTGCCACGTTTATATTAATATACGTTATACATATATGTGTATTGTGCCTTAGTAGCGAGAGAAGGGGGCGGGGGGGGGAGAGAGAGAAAGAGAGTATGAGAGTGTGTATGTGTGTCTGTATGACTACACAAACCCTGTATGTACGACTGTTTGTACGAGTGTATGTATGCGTGAAACAAAACAACTAATGCAATACAATATACTCAACTCACTGTCCCATCAACATAAATAAACTGTTTTCTGTATGTTCATCTAATTGTGACTCCTGCCCATCTTACCTATATTCATATATTGTCTGTTTGAAGGATTTTTATCATAGTTTAAATATGACTGTTCCCTATTTGTGCAATCACATGGATACATATCTTACTAAAAGTCATAATTCTTAAACAACTTCTAGTGAATATATCAAATTTGTTTTATTAACACTCACAAAGACACATCCTATTATTTGTTTAAAAGCATCTAAGTCAAAACTAAATGTCAAAAAGGTCGTAATGTGAATAAAGACATACGAAAAGAAATGTATCTTGTTATTTTTTCAAGAGCATCTACTTAGCCGAAAAAAACATCATCGTCTAAATATTGTTACGTCTCGCTGTCTAGTGTGGGCAGTTTATCTCAATGACTTTTTGATGCCTTTGAAGAATCCTTAACTCTTGCCCAAACCTTCATCCAAGCAACTTAGAAATGACGCCATGAATAATTACTAACAATTTTTAATAATTCAACATAACATCGAAGCTCAAAACAATTCAATAATAATAACACAATTCAAGAAGAACACAAGAAGTATTAAAACACAGCCTAACCAGTATCTCAATACTCTCCACTCACTACGCGAACTAAACACCACATGGTCCCAAAACTCCCCCCCCCCCTGTGCTCGCTCATGCCAGACGAACAAGGGTCACCCAGGGGTCACCAAAAGAATGTGACCACCAGCTACAAAAGAAGGTAATCAAAACAAGGGAGTTAATTAATTCTAACCTCATACGTCAAAATTTATAACGTCGAACTGAATAAACCCTAAAACGAAGTTTTTCAGATAACTCATTAAAATCCATTTTTTAACAAGACTTTGCTTTTCGATACTCACAAATGAAGAAACACACACAAACACTTAGTAAATAGATATATAAATGATTTTAATAAAAGACAATCGGATAATGAATATATAATTTATTATATCCTGATGAAAAGGTCTGCGCTTACAAGAAAGGCGATTGGTTTAGAACGCAAATAAAAGTTCGCGGATATAAAGCGAATAGTCATCATTTACGTGGTACACAACTCATGCAAAGACTAACTAACCAATAACATATCTATGCGTTACAAGGTCAGATGAAAGGAAATGAACGTCTCTACAGTAAACCAATTTATAAGTATGTACTCTATATATTATGGGAAGCGTTCGACTGGCGTTCCGAAGGTTCTGGGTTCAAATCCTGGTGGAGGCTAGGATATTTTTCCAGGGACTTGAGGGTGTTCCTGAGTCTAGCCAGCTATGATGGGTACCTGACATTAGTTGGGGTAAAGTAAAGGCGGCTGTGCATTGTTCTTCCCACACATCCCCTAGTATGCCGTGGCCACAAAAACTGGTCAACGCTGCTTCACCAGCAATATGATCAGTTTGGTCTGAATGGTCATTTACTTACTCACTTTGTATATTAAGAGCTTGTTTTGCTTTTCCTAAATACAATAAATGTGTTAAACACAATGAACTCTTTCTTTTGTATAATATGGTTTTCAAACTTCTTAAAGGAATAGATTTTTTTTTGTCGAATACAATTTATTTTGTTATAGGCCTTACAGTTTATAATGCGTTTTTAGATTTTACTGGTTTTATATTTTTTTCTATCCAAACAGAGTGAAATGTTTACTAAAGTTTGTATCATTGCCCTGGAATGCTCTGGCCTGGTGAATGCAGATACTGTAGACTGGTCGTTGTTATAAAAATTGGCTGAAGCAGCCCAGTCCAGAAGACAGGTAAGTTGTAATTTCTCAATGGTATAGCTTCACTGATAGATATAAGAAATATTTGTACAACTTGTATTATCAAATATTAAAGCTTGCCATTTAGAAGATATTGCTCTATTTGCGTACATAGTCCTTTTTACTCCCGTTATTTTAAGTTGCAATTTCTGTCTGTCTGTCTGCAATCATGCGTCGTGGGAGCAAAAATTGGCTTAAATTTTTCGACCACTTCCCGTGGTCCAATCGAGCTGAAATTTGGACAGCAAACTTGCCCCTACTAACAATACATTCTATCAAATTTTCAGTTAAAACAACTTAATAATACTACACTTATGACAATATTCATTTCTTAAAAGGAAAGTATAAGAAAAATTTTCGTTTCACTTTAAAAATGCCTGTGCAACTTTTTATAGTTTTTCGGCGCAAAGCTAGAAAACAAAATTATGCGCTAAGATTATTTTTAGAACAATTCATACGGAGTAAGGAGATATTTTTGAGATTTGCGACACAGATATTTTTTCTGTACGTTTCATTTGCAGTAGTCAATCAATTATTTAATTACATGATAGTTAACTTAGTTTGCAAATAAAGGGAGTATAATAAAAACTTCGTTTTTACGGTTTTCTTGTTATCCCCTTTATTTTAAGTTGCAATTTCTGTCTGTCTTATTGCAATCATGCGTCGTGGGAGCAAGAATTGGCTTCGATTTTTCGACCACTTCCCGTTGTCCAATCGAGCTAGAATTTGGACAGCAGACTTGCCCTAACTAACAATACATTCTATCAAATTTTCAGTTAAAACAACTTAATAATACTACACTTATGACAATATTCATTTCTTAAAAGGAAAGTATAAGAAAAATTTTCGTTTCACTTTAAAAATGCCTGTGCAACTTTTTATAGTTTTTCGGCGCAAAGCTAGAAAAAAAATTATGCGCTAAGATTATTTTTAGAACAATTCATACGGAGTAAGGAGATATTTTTGAGATTTGCGACACATATATTTTTCTGTACGTTTCATTTGCAGTAGTCAATCAATTGTTTAATTACATGTTGGTAAACTTAGTTTGCAAATAAAGGGAGTATAATAAAAACTTCGTTTTTATGGTTTTCTTGTTAAGTGAACAATTGTTTGTATTCGGCATTCAATAGGGGGTCATGTTGTCCGAGCGGCAGCGCGTTTGACTAACGTACCGAAGGTCCCCAGGTTCGAATCCTGGTGTAAGACTCTGATGGGTACCTGACATTAGTTGGGGTAAAGTAAAAGAAGCTGTGCATTGTGCTGGCCACACAATCACCTAATATGCCACAGAAACTGGTGAACGTTGCTTCACCGACCCTATGATCAATTTTGTCCGATGGGTACTTTATGTGGTGGGTGTTTGTATTTTTTTAAACATTGCTTTATTAAATATACTCTTGCTTAAATTCATTGGTAAGAAATGTAGATAAAAGATATTTGATTTGCCTCATTTATTGTTCACTGTTTTAGTCTACAGCAGACGGAAGAGTAACGCAAGCCTCTGGAAGTCAATTTCCATTCATGCAAAATACTGGGCAAAGAAATGGCGTCCGAAATTCCGAAGATCGATTACCCAACTGGTGGGAGTCATCACCTGAAGACACAGACCTGAGAGACTGGATTGAACGTAATTATCGAATTGATGGCTTCAATGATTAGAGAAATATCATAAGCAGATCTGTAGGAAGTTCCAGCGACGGCGTTAGGGATCAGGCACAGAGAGATTGGTTAGGAGATTAAGGAAGGAATGCCGAAAACCGTCAAGATTTGAATACAAGGGAATGGTGGGATGGATTAGGACGCACCAATCAGCGAAGCCGTAACTCACAGGAGAACGATTGGTGGAGCTCGCTGGGGAAGGCCTTGCCGACAGAAAATCGTAATGACGAGCGGAGCGATTGGACGAATGGAGATTCAAGAAGCGATAGCGATGCAGATTTGAAACATTTTCTGGATCAGATTATTAGAATGATAAGAATGGAATCGGAAATGAAGAAATTAATGATCCCTAAAAGTTTTTTTATGTTTTAAAAGAACAAAATATTTGATGGAGTAATTTGTATTATCCCTTGCTTACGAGATTGATTGATTATATCATAAACAATGTCAATGTGTCTTAAAACAGTAACTATTTCGTTAATATTAGTTGTTTTTTTAATTAGCTTATTTTTTTATAACGTCTAGATAAGAGTTGTTACAACATATTTGAACAAAATCAGAGAAATTTTACAATATGTTTACAATGTATATCTTTTAAATAAACTATTCATTTTAATCAAAACAAATACTTCAAATGTGTATTTTTCTAAATAATTCAATATACCTGAATTCGGAGGAATAAATATGTTAATAGTTGTTTTTGATTGAGTCTCAACGAAGTCTAACCTTTTAAAAAAGAAGAGATCATGAGCTTCCGGTGCCATTTCGTAATCATTTCCGTAAACAAAAAATATCATTTTAAGGATGTTTGACAATTGATTTCTCTCTGGATGGCCAGTCCTGATCTTTTAGAATTATACAAAGACTTCAAGATTAGATATGAGGAATCTGTTTTCAACATCAAAAATGAGTAGGCTATAATTAATACTCATAGTGTTAGTCATGTTAAGTTAAATTTATCTTTGTTTATAAAATAAATTAGTCAATAGCTGCGTCCTTGGTTATTAAAAAATCAAAATCCGTAGATATATAAAAACAACAAAAAAAGAATAATTTTTTTCATCAAGCAATAAGTTTGAGATTATAAATAGATGATTCTTGAAGTCTGACGTTCACAATCCATCGTTTTCTTTTTGGCAACATCTTCTGAAAATAAAATAAAATGTAATTCTTTACATATCTTATTACTTTCAGTACAACCAGTAACGCAGCACACGGACATGTTTTTTTAGCAAATGAACGAATTGGACCGGAAATATTGTACACTTTCAACCTTTATGCATGCATAATATGAAAGACTTGTCAATAGCCCTTGAAGTATATGCCATTTTTTTTAAATACATTTTTTTTATGTAAAAATTAAACCCACATTTTAAGGATTAACTGTATTATGGTATGGAAATAAACCCAGAATTGACAAAGGTCAAGGCAAATAAACGATTCCAAACTCTAAATATTTATGGACCGTAATATTAGACGAAGGCTCAAAGCCAGAGATTCATGGACGATTATCTCAGACAACGGCGGGACTTGGCGAGCCAAAAGGTATATAGAAAAGCAAGAAAGTCTTTCATAATTCCATAGTTCAAAGTTCAAATATCCGTCGAATGCGCTCTCTGTTTTCATGCATGCATAACCTAGACTCTAGACCTAGACGCCCATAGCTAATTTCAAGAGAATGGTCAGGGGTAAGAGAGGGTGGGGGGGGGGGGGGGGTTACACTATAAAATATACATGAAACAAGTAAACTGTGAACACAGCGCTAGCAGTTGAGAAAAGGGTGTACAAGTTTTGTGACAGGGGTGCGAAAGGCGGTCACGGGTTGAAGTATGTAGTGCAGGGGTCGGGAACCCATGGCTCGCGAGCCAGGTGTGGCTCTTTTGATGGCTGCATCTGGCTCGCAGACAAATGTTCGATTATTTAAAAATCTGTATTTTTTTAGACTTGTTTATCTACATAATAATTGCATATCAATATTTCATTCTACAAATGAGTTAAAGTCTACTTTAGCTCAGCATCAGAAGAATTCAGAGACATAATTATTGTACTTTTAGTGTTGAAATTACACAAAATGCACAAATTTACTTGAATTTTTAGTTTTAAACATAATGTATGGCTCTCACAGAGTTAGTTTTACAAAATATATGGTATCCATGGCTCTATAAGACAAAAAGGTTCCCGACCCCTGATGTAGTGTGTAACAATGGTGTAAAATTAAGGGGTCAGTGACCAGTGTGTATAAGATGAAGTCGATGTTTTTGAGAGATATATGATATAGGCCTAGCAATTCTTACGTGACGTCTCATGAAATATTTAATGTTTAAGTGTAATAAAGTAAATAAGTTGCTGGAACACAGTGTAGAGTGTCAATACTGTTGTCATTGCTGGAACACAGTGTAGAGTGTCAGTACTGTGGTAAACGCCTACAAGGATAACATAACTTCTTCAAGACAAGTAGACTTATTGTTTCCTTGTTGTCACGACACCATATGGAACTACTTTCGCACAGGCCCATTGTTTACAAGTTTCGTCAAAGCGAGAATACTGGTTTTTATAACAGTGCAAAGCGATCGTTTATACTTTCTTCTAATAATTGGATGCATTGTGTCAGCTGGACTTTGATATAAATCGCATTGAAAATTGAAACCATTGCGCTAGACATTACATTAGGTGTAAGTCACTGTAAGCATTATGGATCATTCCAAACACAGGAAGTGCCTCTTTTATCAATAGACTTTCACGTAAAAATAATTAGCTATGACTTTCATTTCGTATTAAGTTTATTTAGACTTGATCAGGACACTATACATATTGTATTAAGTTTATTTAGACTTGATCAGGACACTATACATATTGTATTAAGTTTATTTAGACTTGATCAGGACACTATACATATTGTATTAAGTTTATTTAGACTTGATCAGGACACTATACATATTGTATTAAGTTTATTTAGACTTGATCAGGACACTATACATATTGTATCTGTTTATGTTTAACAAGTGACAAAACTCATTAACTAACTAAAAGCCGAAACTTTTTTCTTTCCACTACATACTCTGCACCGTCAACAACGCTAAACGAATGATGAAACATAATCCATAACGTTTCACCTTTTAAATAGCATAGCACAAACCAGGGACAGCCTTGTAACAGGTGTTGCCAACTCTGCGTTTCTGACTGACGTATGCGTTTGTGCAAGTGATGAGTTTTGGAAAAATTTTGGCACCTGTGCATGTTTTCGAAACTTCGCATTGTGTTGACGTCATACTCTCAATGCCTGTATATGGGCATATACTAATCTAACTGCAATAATTCTGATATAAAAACACTCTGATTTGGCAATGTATTTAATGATAATAGTCGTTTCGATTGCATCAAAGACAAGCATTTATGTTTAATATGGCTGAAAAACTTTTGTTATCGATTTTACTTTGCACAGTTTTTGGCCAACTAACGGTAAATGTTTACGAAATTAAATTTTATTTATATTTCGTAAAATTATTTGCTTTGAAATTCTAATACTGTAAATAACTTTAAGGTAAGCCCGAATGTCTAGGGATCAAATCCTGGTGAAGTCTAGGATTTATCTTGGTTTTGTATGGTGTCCCTGAGTTTACATAACTCATGTGGGGGGCTTGACATGACCACACAATCCCCAATTATAAACTATTTTTTGTCATTTTGATATATAAAAAATAAAATAATCAACATTTATTTCTTTAGATTTTCGGTTATGTAAAAGCTGAAGATGATGAAAACATCATAGAAAGAAGACAAACTGGTAAGTTCTAATTTCTAAATAATCATAAAATAGAGCTAACTACGCATTATTTCGTTATGTTCGACGCACAGAATAGGTATAGAACAGAATGGGCAATTCCTATATGTGATGTCACTAAACGTGAAGCTCGGCTTCCGCCATTTTCTTTTGACTATCACTAGAGACGCTACTAGATCTATAGTAAAATGAGAAAGGCTTAATTATTACTGATATCTAGTCTTAGCAAGTTCAGGACTAAAGCAAGGCTACTAATATTAAGTAATATAAGGTTACAACTTACCGATGTTTATCCTTTACGGGGTCAAGAAAGCCATGTAGTTTGACATGCTTATTTGTACGATAATAAATCGTTTTCGAATCATTGTTGCCGTTTATTGCACAACAGCCTTTGTATCATTTGCCTGAAATATTAGCTTTGGGTGTTCGAACTTGTAGATTTGATGAAAAAGACATTGTAAATAAGCATAAATATATTGTGTAACCAGGTCCGCTGAGTCTAAACAGTATGGCGTCGGTAATACTTCCGGAAACAGAAAAAAAAATGCGAGCATTCTGTTCTATATTTATTCTGTGGTTCGACATTATTTTCACGATGTAGACTATTTGTTTTAATGGTATGTGGATATTGTTACATTAAATTTAAAACTCGAAAAAACTATTTTAGTGGTATGTATGGGCTTTCCTTTTTGGCAATTTAGGGAATATAATAGGTTGCTTTTAATGACTTGGTAAATGTTGTAAACTATTTTATTTAGGGCATTTTGTTGGCCACATAATCAAGTCTTAACCGAAATTCGTCTCAAACATGCGTGTCATGTATTTATTATTAGATTTTAATTTTTGTTGAGTAATCTCTAAGCGATATGTCTATGAGCGTGACCTTTTCGATATTTTCTGAGTAGATTGCGTGTTTTTTGGTAGCGAAGACTTGTTCTTGTTATAGTGACGAAATATACTGGTCTCGACAATGGACCTTCATGTATAGAAAGAAATAATAAAGATTGGAGTTGGTTTTCTTTTAAAAATTGTGTCTTGAAAATCTTGATTTATTGAAGTGTTTAAGCTTATATCCTTAACCCTTCTGCTACAACACGCAGATAGTGAAACAACAGCTTAACTTGATTTTAATAGCAAGCCTAGACCTAAACTCTGTATAAGCTAAACAATAAAAACAAACTATTTTAAGACGCGTCTTATATATATAATATACATATATATATATAATGGGGGCACGGTAGTCGAGCAGCAGCGCGTTCGACTGGCGATCCGAAGGTCCTGGGTTCGAATCCTGGTGCCGCCAGGATTTTTTCCCAGGACATGAGGATGTCCCTGAGTCTACCCAGCTCTGATGGGTACCTGACATTAGTTGAAGTAAAGTAAAAGCGGCTGGGCATTGTGCTGGCCAAACATCCCCTAGTATGCCTTCACCAGCCCTATGATCACTTTGGTCCGAAGGGTACTTTACTTACTTACTTACTTACTTATATATAATATTTAAACATTTAATCCTGATTTGCCAGCCCAAAAATTCAATATTGATATTTGTATTCGCCTATTCTTAAAACGTCTCAAGTTTCATATCATTATCAGCTGAGACCAACAATGTTTTTATAACACAATTATGCTTATTATGCTCAAGTCATGTTTTCTATACTAAAACAATGCCGGAAGCATGCAAAAATGATGTAGTTCTTTATATAACCACGCATTACATTATAAAAACAATCTAGAAAATTGTAAAACCATATAGGAGATTCTATGACCTTACATGAACTTGTAAGACCACGCAAGAAATTCTAAAACCTTTCAGGCCCTTCAAAGACAATGTAAGAAATTCTAAGGCAATTTAAAATCGGTGACGGGCATTCTGAGACAACGAATGACATTTTGAGACACTGTTGGCTTATTGTAAGATAATGCAAAATATTCTAAGAGCAAAACTCTGATTTTTTTTTAACGACTCTTACTATAACTAAAACTTATTTCTCGTTTTTTTAAATACTAAAACTAAGCTTGTTATCTTATCTTGTTATACCTTTCATATTTTTCATTTGCCTATTTCATTATACTTATATATTATATTTATTTATTTCCATGTGCTGTAGATACCTACGACGCGCTGTATGATTTTCCGAATAACATCTACAGAAGCACTCCAGGCATTTCTATTTGGAAAGACTTTAGTGGAAGTGGTTGCAGTTCAAGAGGTAGTAGAAACTCGATTCATTTGTATGACAATGTATCCCAAAAAGTTTTATTTTAATTCTTGAATTGGTCCTAAAAATAATTTCTATTATATTGCAGGTGGTCTCAAGTACTTTCTATTATATTTCAGTTTTTTTCTAATTTATTTTCTATTATTATATTGAAGGTGATCGAAAGTATTGGTTTTTAACCTCAAGTACTTTTTTTATAATGCAAGTGCAATAAAGTACCTTCTATTATATTGCAGTTGTTCCAAAGTATTTCATTGTTCTATTATTTTATTTTAGTGGTTTTAAAGTTTTTTTTCTTTATTCTAAAGTAATTGATATTATAATGTAAGTGTTTTAAAACAATTTCTAGTATATTGCAGGTGTTCAAAAGCACTTTCTAAAATTATATTGAAGGGGCTCTGAACTAATTTTTATTATATTGCAAGTGTTCTCATGTATGTTCTATTATATTGTATGTGTTCTCATATATGTTCTATTATATTGTATGTGTTCTCATATATGTTCTATTATATTGTATGTGTTCTCATATATGTTCTATTATATTGTATGTGTTCTCATATATGTTCTATTATATTGTATGTGTTCTCATATATGTTCTATTATATTGTATGTGTTCTCATATATGTTCTATTATATTGTATGTGTTCTCATATATGTTCTATTATATTGTATGTGTTCTCATATATGTTCTATTATATTGTATGTGTTCTCATATATGTTCTATTATATTGTATGTGTTCTCATATATGTTCTATTATATTGTATGTGTTCTCATATATGTTCTATTAAATCGCAGGTGATCTCAAGTATGTTCTATTATATCGCAGGTGTTCTCAAATTGACTGTATCTCCAGATGTTGTGGCTAAGAAAAGACTACTCATAGACTTGTTCTTCAGCTCTATGGAAGGATGGCTTTTTGATCTTGGAGACTCCGAAACAAATGATGGATATGGTCAGTTATCACATTTTCAATCTACTTCCCATCCAACTGAAGTAGACAAGTTCTATTATCGCATTTAAAAAGAACCTGATAACACATTATTGTAATATCTACCTTCGTTAAACGTTGTTTAGACCCCTACTGTTTTACTTTTAAGTCGGTTAATGCTAGTGTACATTTATTTGCTTTGTCTTATGATTGGTTTTGAAATAATTGTTGTTGTTCGTCCTACGTGTTCGACGATGACCATTTTTCTTCGTCCTATGAAGTTCGGGGTGTGGCGGTGCAATGGGTAATGTGGCTAGTGAGGCCTATCCTTGCTCGGAAGGTACGACTGCAAACCGTACAGGGGAAGGTCGGAACGTCGGCAGTGAGCTCTATGGCACGATCTTTCCTGGCTTGTCTCTTGGACTCAGCTGCTCTCTGTTTTTGCTCTTCGCAAAAAGCTGCTCCTTTATGGACTGCTGAGCGCCATGAGGCACGGTCTTTGGCTGAAACCTCCCAGGAATCGTCTTTAATTGAGAACGCTTTGAGTGATGCCTTGAGAGTGTCGTTATAGCGCTTTTTTTGGACCTCAGCGAGCTCGCTGACCGTTTTTTAGCTCGTCATAGAAGAGCATCTTTGGAAGACGGCAGTCTGGCATGCGTAAAACATGCCCTGCCCAACGAAGTTGAGACTGCATCAGACTTGTGTGGATGCTTGGGAGTCAATTAATTAGCTTTATATCCCTTAT